>CM060904.1:649264077-649864077 GCA_030737815.1 Allium fistulosum | reverse complement strand
GTGATGTCGGCGCGATAGATTTCTGTCATCTTCTTTTCGGCTTCAAGTTGGGCCTCAGCATTTCGTTGTGCAGCATGAGCATCGCGAACTTGCTTTTGAAGTAATTCTTCCTTTTGAGTAAAGGAAGTAGAAGAAGTAGCAATCTCGTCTTTGAGTTTTCTAACTTCAGTCTCAAGCCTCTCGTTGTCTTCAGCAATACTCGACATTTCCGCGTCATGCTGCTTGCAAATTTTGTCCCATTCCGTCTTGTCATTTTCCATGGTCAGCATGGTTTCAAGATTTGCACGATTGACTCTTTGCAGCTCATCGACAAGCTTTTGCCATCCGGACACCCTTTCAATATTAAGTTTGACGGCATCAAGGCTACATAGCATATCTGATTTATCGATCGGAACCAAATCAAGGTCAAAACGCACTCCTTTTAAGCACCAATTCGGAAATCGGCTTTGAAGAATAGGAGGGGCATCTTTGACCTGATACTGAGGTCTGCTGATGATCGCCTGGATGTCAGATTTCTTTAAAGCAGGAGAGCCAGATGGAATATTAAGAGAGATGGGAGCATCGGTCTTTTCCGAAATTGCAGACGTGTCCTTTTCGCTAAGTCTGGTCCGCTTGCTAGAATCATCAGCAATGTGACTCTTCCCCTTGTCATCGTAAGATTTTCTTTTATGAGAATCGTCACTTCTGCGGGAAGAGTCGTATCGCTCATCCCTACTCCCATAGTGATGTTCATCTTCTCTTTTGCGGCGCTCTTCATAATCTCGTCTCTCGCGAGCTTTTCTAGAGGCCCTTTCTTCATCGGTCTCCTGACGGGAAGGAAGATAGCGCCTAAAGTCATAAGAATCGCGGCCTCCATGACGTTGAAATTTGTCGTAATACGATCTGCTCCGCCCCATCGAAGAATCTAAAAAAGAAAAAGAGACAAGTCTTAATATCTTCGAAGAAAAGGAATTTAGGTTCATATAAGTGCCGAAAAATCCTAAGTGTGTGTGATGTGCAAACTACGCGCGTCAGACTACAAACCACTCTGTGGTGTAGGAATGGCAATGGCTTGTGTTGAAGGTGTTGTAATTTGTTTCAAAGAAGAAGTCGCTTCAACAATGGGAGAGATCGCTTTTGAAATATCATCTTTAAAAAGTTCATGAGAAGTTATCATTATATCGCTCAAATCATCAAAAGTATCATCGCCGTGATGCCCAACAGAACTCTCCTTTTCGACTTCCACGTCAGCCGTCTTTTCAGAAATGTGAGGATTTTCCTCCTCTTCAATAACTGGAGAAAGTGTTGACTTGCTGAACAACCCCGCAACATTAATGGAAGCGGAACACTTCACCAGTGAAGTCTCACTGGTGGGTTCTTTCAGTAAAGGTTCGTCGACAAGGGCTGGGGCATCTGACGTTTTTGCCGGGGAATCAGGAACTACTTGAGGCTGGATGGAACGGGAAGAATGTAGAAGTTCAAACTGGTGCAAAAGTTCATCTTTTAACAAGAATTTAGCGCTCCTCTCTTCCATAGCCACAACATTTAAAGTTTCAAAAATCGACTTGAGGCTGGGATTCCTAAGCGGGGGGGGAGTGCTGAAAAAAGAAAAGGATAAGGATAAGCATTTGATAAATTCGGGTTCCGACAAGCTCATGAGATGAATAGAAAAAGGTAATCTTACTCCCGACTCTCCAGACAGAGTAGAATCCCGGAGGACATCGAACAAAGAAGAATTGACTTAGGAACCCGTGAGCACTCTTGGGTAAATCCAAAATCAACTTCCGGTTTCTGGCGCCACTTACAAGAACGATTGAAGGATGATCTTTGTTCTTGGCAAAGGTACATAAATAGCAAATTTCATCGAAGCTCGGGAGACGGTCGAGCGTCCTCCTAAACAGAACACACAACCCCATCAGAACAGCATAACCGTTGGGGTGTAGCTGGAAAGGCGAGATGGATAATCGAAGAAAGAGTTCCCGGAGAAATTCGTTGAAAGGTGGAATGGCTCCGCTTAAGCACATCTGACGATTCACCGCGACAAAACCAAGAGGTGGCCTGTCAGCGGTGTCGTTTGCTCCAGGAAATATAGCATCTGATTCGGCAATACCGAACTGAATACACAGTTGTCTGAAAACTTTGTGGCTTAGTGTAGTCGGAGTTCTTTCCGGAGGATCGATCAGTGGATTAGCAATCGGTAAAGCTTCCCCAGCTGGTCCTGAATCTTCTTGTTGAGATGTCATTCTACACAATCAACTGGATATTCAAATTTGAAGGTGCACGTTTCCTAAAAAAGTGTGAAGTGTTGTGCAAAACTAAAACGATAACAAGCAAGTATAACAGAAATTGAAATAGTTGACATTTGTCGACTATAAAGTTTCAAGACTTGTCATTTTAAGTTCAAATACAATGTTGTGTTGATGCAAACAAATCAGTGTAGGCTGATTATTTCAGCTTTGCTTTAATACTTCTTTTGAATTTATCGTTTCACAACATTTCATTCACAAAATTCATGTAAGTTAATTGTTCTTTGTCAACTAATCTGTCATGCGATGTGGGCAGTCAATGGCAGTATATTTGTCCCGTTTTCTCTGCAAATGTTGTATTTAAACAGGTTATTAGCATTAAAGTCAAGACAATCTGAAAAGAAATGCAACACAGTCCAAATTCAAAGCTCAGTCAACTTCTGGCCAAACTTCTAAGTCCTAGGTCGTCCAGCGACCTATCATAGGTCGAGGCATAGTTAGGTCGTGCAGTGCAAGTTAAGATGTTCAGAGCAACGCAGAGTTTGTTCAAGTCTTAGGTCGTTCAGCGACCTATCATAGGTCGAGGCTATTTTAGATCGCACTGCAAAGCAAATAATTCGAGGCAATGCAAATTTCCTTAAGTCCAAATGGCTGATGTCCTAAGTCGCTCACGACCTAACGTAGGTCGGAAACCACTTAGGTCGCAAAAGGATTGTTCGGATTCACGTAGGATGGTCGGGTTTCTTAAGTCATAAGGCTTAGGTCGTGCAATTCTCAACGCGACCTAACTTTTAGGCCGTCCAGATCTGATAGCTCGCTGACTTCCTCTCCACGCAACAACCTATTAGACCCGATAACCCAATAGCGCCACTACGAAGAATTCCATCACCCTCTTCATGAATTTCATTCATCTCCACGAACCACCCGAAAAATTGATTCCAAATCCCTCCGATCCATTGTGAATGATACCGTGCCTTCGTGAATCGCAACATCATGACAAACGACGACTAAGAATCAGTTGTAATGATCATTTGAAACGAAACACGACACGTGAAGCTGGATTCGGGTCGGAAAATATGGATTCACAATCGAGCAGCGTTTATGATGGAATGGAGATCGAATTTACTTATGAATTATGTTGGTGAGAAAGAATCGACAACTGAATGGATTGAATTTGTCTTTGGAAGCTCGGAAAATCGTCAATGGCGATGGAAGCTCAGAACAGTAAGGTGGGGAGGAGGGAGCGACCTAACTAATTTATATGAGGATGAGAAAGGGAGGCGAACAGGCATGCAATTTAACACAAGTTTTAGGTCGATCGCGACCTAGCAAGGTTAAGTCGAAGCGCACGACCTATGACCTAGGCCCGCACTTCGAGGGGCAAATGTTAACTCCTAAAATGCAAACGACCTAAAAAATATGCGACCTAACTACTGAAGGTAGCCTGCGACCTAACTACTGAAGGTAGCCTGCGACCTAACTACTGAAGGTAGCCTGCGACCTAACTACTGAAGGTAGGCTGCGACCTAACTACTGAAGGTAGCTTGCGACCTAACTACTGAAGGTAGCTTGCGACCTAACTACTGAAGGTAGCTTGCGACCTAACTACTGAAGGGTATCTACGACTTAACTTCTCTCACGACCTAAAAGACCAAACGACCTAAAGAAGATAGCAACTTAACGACCTAAAGACATCACGGGCTAACAACCTAAAGATGTTTACGACCTAACTCCTGAATCAGTCCAACGACTTAACAACCTGGCGAGCTAAAAATGAAGAAAGGAGCACGACCTACCCTAAATCGTTTACGACCTACCACTTGTTCAGATGAAACCAGGAGCAACTCCATCAGGCTGCACTCCCTATGTCGCGTATGGACCGCGACCTAACTTAGGTCGTACGCGACCTAAGACTTGGGGCAATATTTCTGTCCAGAATCACTCCTATAAATACCCCACTACCTTCAACATGGAGGGGACTTTTGGGCCGATCATTTCTTGAAGCGTCATTACTCTGCCGAATTCTCAACTCATCCAACATTTGAAGAACTCCAATCACTCAAGACATTACAACAAGCTTTGAGAGAAATCTACCGCATTCAACACGAATTCGAGGAGATCTTCGACATCGAAGCTTGAGCTAATAGTCGAAAGTGTTTAGGAATTGAAATATATCGTATTTCACAAGTGTATTGTATCATTTTGTAACCAGATTCAGTAATAAAGAGATTCAAAGTGGACGTAGGCTCGACCTCAAGCCGAACCACTATAAACTGCTGTCTTTTACTGTTTTTTTCACTATTTTACTGCTTAATTCCTGTTCCCGTCACACGGGTGGTGCTTTCACAACTCTATTACACACACCTGGTGTTAGCGTTCAATTTTTATCGTTAACACACGAGAGCCGCCATTTTTTTTTCTTCTCGAATATTTAGTTTAGGGTTGTGAAAAATGATAAGGAGTAAAGGGGACGGGTCGAATTTTTATAAGAAAGGAACGTATACACTTTGATAATTATCACAACAAAAACAACAAATGAAAATATGGGCTACCATATTAAATTTTAAAGTCCACATCTCATTCACCAAATCATAAAAGAATTTCAACGCGATTAAAATTCCAATATCAATTTGTTAGCAATTTTAATCGTCTAACGATGATAACTAACTTTTACAAAATCTCGGGTTGTTACAATAACTTCATTTTGTTGATTTATGCGATCTAGAGAGTGGAAATTGCCTCTAAATTGCCTTCACACTCTCATATTTTTATCTCTTTCTTTTTGTCAATTTTCTCATTTTCTAGCTTAACACTCTCTTCAACTTTGGTTTAATTTGATTGAATAGATTTTTAAAATCAACAATTCCATGCGGATCGACCCATACTCACTACGTACTACGATAGTACGTCGTGCGCTTGCGGTTAATTTTAATTTAAAATTTATCGGTGATTTTCTAAACTGATAGAAAATTTGTCGTTAAACAAGTTTTTGGCACCGTTGCTGGGGAATTGATTTAATTTTAATTTTCCGTTCTTCGAATTATTTTCGTTTGATTTTTATGTGTTTTAATTTTTGTGTGTGTTGCATTTTTCAAAAAAAAAATTGTGTGTTTGTATGTGATTTTTGTTGCATTTTGATTGTGTGCTTGTTTTCTAGTATTATTTCCATTTTCATTTCTACATATAAAATAAAAAAGAAAAAAAAACAACGTCAGAACCAAAAAAAAAATTATTTAATTTTTTTTTACATGTACAAATTCTATTTTACAATTTGATATTCACTTTACAAATCACATTCAAACTTCTATCATTAAACCCTGCCTCTATTTTCAACTTCACTGCACACTTCTACTGGTTTACACTTCATTAACCTCTGATTGCATCACCAACCGCCTCCCCTTTGATCAACTTCTCCCACCACTCCTCTCTGTACCCATTCAACCATCCATTCACCCAAACCCAACAACAGCCACTGCCATATCACTACAACATCCTCTGTTGTGCACATCACTTCACTTCTGTGCACCTCACCTTACTTCACACAAACCAACTCTATCAAACCATCATCTGCTTCCCACTTCACCTCCTCCTCATATACAACCACACACCCACATCTGACATACACTTCACGCAACAACTACCTGCTAACAATATCCACTTCACGCAACAGCCTTCCCAAACCATCACTTCCATATTTCAAGTAGCACTGCAATTTCCATATTTCCATATTTCCTCTCATCACTTAACAGTGCTACAGAAAGTGTATCACACATATCTGTATCCATGTCACTAAAATTCAGCAAGCTTCACCAATACATTGTCTTGCCTAGCAACATACATAAACCTCCACCCTTCAATACATCGACATCATACACCAAACATCGACATACCCTCTACTACCCTCAATACATTTCACTTCCTAGCAATGCAACCCCCTGCAAAGTGATACAACCACATCCACACTTCCACATTTACAACAACAAACAACTTCAATACATACCTTCCCACTGTTCTTGCTCTTGCTTCCTCTTGCTTGCTTGCTGCCTCTTGCTTGCTTGTCCCCACTGTACCATACATACCAGACATCCACTTCCTTTCCATAACACTGCTGAACCACCACTGCATTCAATCATATAACCACCTCCCTGCACAGTGCTTTGTTATCGACTGATCACCATCATGTACTTGCATAACACTACCAACAACCCCTGTCTCACATACACACAACTGAACGCAGTCACCTGAAACCCTCTTCCTCTTTTACATCTACTTCAACCACCAAGTCAATCAAAATCCTCACATCTGCAGCAAATTCATCCTCCCATACAAACCTTATTCACATATACTCCATCAATTTTCTGCTGACCTCCATCAACCTCTACAACCATCCATCCTCACATTTCAACCATCATCACCGTTTTCTACTTCACAACTACAAACCATTACCCATCCTCTTTACACACTGTCACTGGGCACAACAAACTGTGCCATTCATTCACAACTGCACTTCACAGTCTCTTTATATTTACTAGCATCTAACCACCCATTACTACACCTCAACCACCAACATCATAATTGCAAACACATCATAACTACAAACCACATAACTGCCTAACTGCACCCTTCCAAAGCAAAATCGTTCTCCCCCACATACATCAACTACTTCATTCATCAACTTTATACAACAAAACATTCCACTTCCTCAACTTACAACCTACCCTCTATCACCATAACAACTCACTACTGTGCAAACTTCCCACCTCTGCCATACACATACATCACTGCCCCGACCCTTCAGCGCCAACATTCATAACATACATCTCCTCAAACCAACTTCAGATACCTCAACCAACCTTTGCTGTACCTGAACCTCCTCAAAACCACTTGCATACAACATTCTCCTACCATCTTACTTACAGCCACCACCAATCCAATACAAACTGTCACCAACCCCGCTGCCTCTTCACCAATTGTGGCCACTGCTACTCTTGCAAGAACAACCGAAGACCAAATCGCCTCACCTGAAATCACATCCGCAACCATCGCTCCCAAATTCAACCCTAGACCTAATAATCTCCACCTCAAACCACGAACCAACCACTGCCTACGTTCGACCATCCTAAGCTTCGCATCACCCCCAAAACGACCGCCTCCCTCAATAGCAAATACCACCATTGCTGCTGCTTCACCCACCTCAAACTCGAACTTCGCAACCCTCGCGAGCACCATCCCCTCAATTCTCCAACTTCATCCTACAACCTAAAGCAAATTGAAACTTGCAAAATCGAAGTGACCACTGTTTAACTTAGTTGTGATTTTGAGAACTCATGAATTCCATCTTTTTTTTCGTGTGATTGCGTTTGTTTTAAAGGAGAAGGTCGCCCACTTTAAGTTTCGTTTTTGCAATTTTAACAGAGAAGAAAAAAAAAAGATAAAAATTCCGGTCTTGGGCCTATTGATAGGCTGTGTTGATTAAAAGTTTTGATTTATGTTAAATCCTTTTGTTTTCTCTTAGTTAAGATATCTTCTTGAAAAAAAAACATATAAGTTTGTAGTTTCATTTACCGTGTTTTGTTTGCACTGGTTTTTCTTTCTTTTGTTTTGTTTATTTTGTTTCATTTTTTTTTCTTTTCCATTTGTTTTAGTCTAAAAAAACAATTGTATATATTTTGTTTTTATTTTCAGGTTTCCAAAGCAGATTAGGAGAAGAACCGCTTGCCAAAAAAAATAACTACTTTGCTTGCTTGCTATAAAAAAAATTGTTGCTTTTAACCCCTATCTATTATTGTGATTTGCCTTGCATTGTTGTTTGCTTGCATTTTAGAAAAAAAAATTCAAAAACAAAACAAATTCATCGTAGTTGCATTATTAATACATGTTTAATTTCAGTTTTGCATCTCATCTTAGATTTTGATTAATAATAACGGTTAGACATCAATAACACTTAATTGTATATTGACAAGTTGTCTTCTTTGAACAATTTAATTTCTTGGTGTCTAAGCTACGGCAGGGCAATAACCATTTAAAAATATTACGGTGATCCATAAATATTATAGTGGTTATTTCACTGAAGGTACTTAAACCTTCGACTGCATTGCTACGGTGATTTGTGGTGCACCGATAAATCCTATATGTTACCTGGCTGAGAACTATCTTGTTGATCTAAGACAAAGTATGAGTATACAATTTTGGGTTAACTTAGGATAAATAATTTGTAATTATAACCTTGCATTCATTTAGTTGCATTAGTTCATACATATATAAAAAAACAAAAAAAAATTCAAAATCCAAAAAAAAAAAATTGTAAATATTCCTTTTCCTTTTCAATTTTTAATTCCTTTGAATTTTTTTTAATCAAAATCTAAAAATAAATATAAAATCTTTTCAAAAAAAAAACCAAAATCCAAAACTAAAAAAATTGTAAATATTTTTTAACTTTGTTTTTTTTAAATCCTTTCTTTTGAAATTTATTTTTCAATCAAAAGCCAAAAATTAAAAAAAAATTGAGTTAGTTTATTCTTATAAAAAAATAAAAAAAAAACTTTCGAAAAAAGCCCAAAAATCAATTTTCCATTTTGAAAAATAAATTCTATTTGTAAATATTTTTTCTTTATAAAAAATAGAAACCCAAAAACATTCTTGTAAATGTCTGAATTTCCATATTCATATGAATTCTACGAAAGTTGTGAAAATCAATATAATCCATATAACTTCACACCAAATTCTTATGGATATTTCAACAACAACTATTGTTTAAACGATTCAAAATTTGAACCACAAAATTTTAAAAATGACGACCAACCTTCAAATCTTGAAAATAACATTTCGTCTTTACTTGAAACTCTACACAACCAAATCAAATGATAAATGATTTGTGTAATTCTTATTTGTATGATAAATCAAGTAAAAAATTTCAAAGTAATCAAGATTTGAATTCACTTCAAAATGCAAACGATTTCGAGTATAACCCATGCCAATTCAATTTTGAACTCCAAAATGAATTTCAAAATCAAGGCGAAAATGTGATCCACTTTTCAAATAATTTTGGCAATGGTAATAATCTAGACTACGATACGAGTGAAAATTTTTGTTCTCAACAAATCCAAATCGAAAATTCTCAAGTTAATAACTATAGATTGGATTTTGTTGAACAAATGGATGAAATCTACAATAATCACATGGATTTGCTGTTTGAAACATATATGAAACAACATGTTAAACAAAATCAAATCCCAACGTGTGACGAGTCAAATGATAATCCGTCTTTTACCCAAATCGACAATTTTCAAATAACAACTTTTGAAATTGAAAATGACAATCTTAATGAAGTTGTTGAAAACATGGCAATTGAGTTGGATTTCAATTCTTTTGAGGGTGAGAAACTCAATTTAAATTTCAATCTTCCTTTCTCTGATTTTGAAATTTTGAACACAAAAACTTTGGATTTTGAAAACGATATACGCGATGAAGTTGTTGATAATCCAACAAAGGAAGAAGAATTCAATGAACATGATTTCTTTGGAATTTTTTAAAACGATTTGTTAAATTCCGAAGGGGAAGATTTAAATCAACATTTTGATTTTGAAATCGATAATTCAGAAGAAGTTTTCAATGATAAGCTTGAATTTCAAATTGGTGAAAATAAACTTGAACTTCAAACAATTGTTGTATCAACCCCGAAAATCATTGAAAATAAAGCAACTCGTACGATTTTTAATAAAACGACATTCGTTTTTCCGAATTAATATTCAACTTTGAAATATTTTATGGTTTGGTTTTCCGAGCTTCAGCTGTGTCTTACATACTTGACGAGACAGATGAATCGGTCTTTAGAAGACCGTTTCATTTACTTTTTAAAGATATACTTTCTGATGTCGTGTAAATACATTTCATTTTCATGTGAATAATAATAAATGTTCCTTTCACTTGGTTTGACTGTGGGGACAAAGTCAAAATCAAGTGTGGGAGGAGTCTCATCTTCCTTTTTTCATTTTTTTATTTTTCATGGTTTATTTTTACATTTTCTTTCCAAAACTTAGAAGAAAAAAACAAAATAATCTCAAATTTTTTTAAAGCTTTTTTGATTTATTTTTAAAGAAACACTATAGGATAAATATATTGTTTTGGTTTATTAAATTAAAATTTTTGAAAATTTATTTGTCTTAACAAAAATAAAAATGAAGTTTGATTACAAATAACAATGGTTTAACTAGTATATAGGAAGATTCATAATTGTTAATTATGAAATACATCCTAATTGAAAATCTTTGTTTAAAAGTGGTTGATTTAAGGTAAATATATAACATTTTTTTGTCTTCTAAGTTAAATGGTGCTAAGATGATAGTGCGAAACTCTCTCTTCTAAAAAAAATATTTATTGTATATATGTATAGTTTTCAATAAACACCTAGAGTCATGTGTTCAAACTCATGTGTTCAATCGCCATGCTTTGTACCCTTCTCACGTAAGTCCGAAAGGCAGTGCATGATCGGTATGTCTGGCCTCAGTTTATCTGAGTTAGGTGTATGTATATAAAAATTCTTTTTAATAACGCCTACAGTCGGTAAGTGTTCACAGTTGTGTGTTCACTCACCATGCTCTTTATTCCCCTCACATAAGTTCGAAAGGTAGTGCACGTGTAATATATCTAGCCTCAGTTTCTCTGAGTTAGGCATATGTAAATATTGTTAATATCAATAAATTTTTCAAAAATAAGAGAGAGTAAGCAATTGAAATCCAAGCACTATTTTGACTTGTTTGATTTAACTTGTTATTGAAAAGAAATGAAAATACCAATTTGAAAAACTTTGATAATCAACTAAGGATCCATTTCATAGTTACACTGTGTTATCAAGCGAAACAACGAGTTAAACTATAGTCTATTTGTTATGATAACTTAATTTTTGTTGGATATTTTGACAAGTAAAAAGACTTAAATTTCTTGATAATAACCAAAACCTATATTTAACTTATTTTTGTTGATTTAAAAGTAAATCCTCCATTTGCAAATATTTCCAAAAACGCGCATTCATCTCTTTGTAAATAAATCTTGCATTTTGTATATATTTTCATCCTACATTTGGATTTGTGGGTAGTATCCGCTGAAAACCCTCACGAAACAACACTCGTCCTACTAGGGACACCTAGAGGTTTAACGGCTTGTTGCATACGCTCAATGCAATCGTGCTCCCTACGAAAACGATTTATCTTTATTTTTTTCTCTTTCTTTTTTCTTTATTTGAGGACGAATAAAAAGATAAGTCTGGGAGTATGTAACAACCCGGGATTTAACTTCTATTTATAATCGTCGCTTAACGATTCTAGTAATGATAAATTGCTATCAAATGGATATTGAAATTGTTAAAAATTGGGATGAGATTCTTTTGATAATTTGTTAAAATTTGGTGGGCTTTGAAATGCAATCTGGTCCAGACTTTATCTTGCTTTGTTGCTGTGGTTTATTTGAACCCGTTCCCTTTCATTTTATCTTTGGCTTAAACCCTAAATCGAAAGAAAGAAAATAAATGGTGGCCGTTCCTTTTCTTCCTCTTCGACAATCAGGGTTTTGCGAAGCGCCGACCTTATGTTGTTCGATCGTGAGAAAAATCGTGGGAAGCTTTGATCGATCGTTCTCGTTGCTCACTTCAGCTGCTTCGATTTGATGGCGTTCAACTTTTAATCGAAGGTGAGTAATCTTAATTACTCACATTTAATTCAACTATGCTCGGCATTACGATTTTTGTTTTGTTGTCACTGAATTTGTCGTTTAATTTTCTCGGTCGTTTGAGTTTGATCGAATGCCGTGATTTGTTTGACTTGTTCGAATTCGTAAATTTCTTGCTTGCCTCTGACTTGTTTGATTGTTCATTGTTTTGACTTGAATTTTGATATGAAACTGACTTTGGGTTGAATTTGTTGGTTCGAATTCTCGGTTGTTTTTAAAGTGACTTCGAGAAAATAAAAATTGTCTTTGATCAAGACAGCTATATTGATACTTGGTTCTCGAGTTGATTTTGAACTGTTGTTTTGAGTGATTTATCAACTTCGTGAATAACTTGATTTAGTGATAACTTCAGTTTTGATTTTGGTTGAAATTTATCGGCTTTGAAAATAAAGCAACTGCTACGTGAATTTCTTTTTGGGATTTGGTTCGACTTTGCTGAATGTTGGTGATTTCTTTAATTTTGTCAATGTTGTATAACCGGGTACTTGATACACACGGGTTTGAGCTGTTCGATTCACCTTGTCTCTGACTCGTTCAGCTTATCCTCTGATTATGGTTTGGATTTGGTTCGATGTTGACTTCGGTTTCGATTGAAATTGTTGTTGTAGTATAGTTGACTTCGGCATTTCCTCCCTGCTTTGACTTGAGCTTTGATGATATTTGCTCTGTATATGTTTTTTGACATCACCTGATATTCTTGTTATTGTACTTGTACCATTCACTGTTTCCAATTTTGGTTGCACTGTCACTTGTTCATTTGAGTTACATTCTAACCTAACTTTGACATGCTTTCTGTCATCACTTTAACTTGATCTTTACTGCTATTGATGTTTGCACTCACCTCTGTTTCACCTATGTTGCATGCTGTTGTTATTGTTTTCATGCTGATGGTCTTGCTGGTTGAAGTTGTAGCTACTGCACTTGTTATTGGCACTGTTGACTATTGTATTGATGGTCTTCGTTTCTCTTGAACTGCTGTAGTCTGGTCTCACTGGTCGAATATGCATACTTCCTCCAGTTCACTGTGTTGCATTCCTTTGGTCTTTGAAGTGTTGATTATCTGTTTCACCTTGTATTTCCATTGTGCAATCTTGTATTTTCTTTGATATTGCAGTCTTCATGTTAGTAGACTTGAGTTTTACCTATCAAGTTCACTTGAGCCTTGATACATTGTTTTATAAAATGGTGTTTACTTTCGCACTGGGCTTGGTGTCGTGTCTCTGACCTGATGCACTTGAGTCCTTGTATACCTCATATATACACTGTTTCATTTGATAGTTGAAGTTATGTATTCCATAGAGTAACTGGACTGACTTGAGTCTGGTTCACTCGAGTTGCCTTCCTTGATTTGCACTGAACTTGTATATATTCACTTGGTCATCTGGTTGAGACTGCCATCGACTTGTATATGGCCTCACTTCTGATTTGATACTGAGGCTTTGCCTTGTGGTCTTCACTTTACACGTGTGTCTGGCCACTTGAATTTGTTGAGTTTGGTGTTGTACTGTGTCTAGCATTGTATTTGTTGAGTTGGACTGATTTCTGAAATTTTACTTGAGTTGAATCCAGTTGCAAAACTCGGGTTTGACCTTGTAGTGGGTCGTGAACTTTTACTGTGTATTTTTATGCACTTCGTTCATTGGCTTTAAGTTGAGTTGCCTTTCAGTTTTTGATTGAACATTTATGTATTGTGATTTGGCTTATTTTTGTTGCACTTGGATCTGGGTTTGTTGCTTTGATCATTTTGACTTCAAGTGTATAGTTGCCTTCCACTTGAATTCAGTTGTATTTGCTGCCTTCGTTTATTCTGGTAGCCTTTGTGCTCTACAATTGAGTTGAGTCAGTGACTTGACCTTTTGCATTTTAATTGTAAGTTGGTTCCATTTTCTTTTGATTCATTGAGGCAGTTTGTATATGGTTTGAATTGAGAGTGTGCGTTTATTTGACTTGATCTTTGCAGTTTTGACTTACTGTAGTGGCGAGGCAGTGCACGCGTGCGTGTACTGCAGCCACTCAGAATTTTGTTTGATTGATCATTTTGAGATTGTCTAATTATCTATTTGATAATTAGATTTTGAATTTCTAATTATTTATTTAATAATTGGATTTTGTGTTAATTGCTGTTTAGGCAATTCTGGGGTGTTTACATTATCTTCATCGATAATCCTTTTACGTACTTTTGTTGATGATTTGGGTTTGCTGATTTGTTGTTTAACACTGTTTAGTGTTATATCTGTCGTTATCCGATTCTCTTATCGAGGAGTCGGATATACGAGAATTCTGTGACTATCGTCTATTTGATATTTGATTATTATTGCTTCTGTGCATTAATAACTGAGTTTGAATTAGACTGACCCGTGTATTATTTTCTTTTGAATTTAATACTCGGGTCAGATCCGAGTTATTTCAGGTTGTAGATTTCCTGCTTTGAGTTGCTGTTGAGCTATGAAGACTTTTCATATCATTTGAAGTGTTCTGCGTCTTTTTGTAGTAGTCAGTGTACTGATTAGGATGATATGTATTCATGTACATTAGTTGATAATGTATTTGTATATATAACTTCCAGAGTCGACAGTTGTAGTTGTATCATATGTATTGTGTCAATTGTATTGTAACTGACATCAGTTATATATATATATATATATGAGACTTTTGTTATCTGTGTTCCGCATTCTTTTAGTATCTGTGTTATTATTATATATATTGTCCTAAACTATTATGAACCATCGTAGTTCGTTTTATACTGGTAATTAGGTATGTCGATGGGGGTAAATAAATAAGAGATGAAAATTGAAAAATATACACCACTCCTATCGAGGTAACCAATACTAGTGTAAGGCCAACTACGGATGGCCGCTCCTATCCAGCTTTATTCTTTGTAATAACAGACAGTATTTATTTTAATACTCTTTGTTATTGTGAGCATAGAGGTGGGGCATCACAGTTGGTATCAGAGCTTAGCGTTTATGGACATAATATAAAACATAACTTAGATGGAACATATGTTACAACTATTGGTCGATGTTTTATTTGTGCTTTGAGTCAAAACTAAAGTTTTGAAATTATGATGAAATTTTTAAATATCTTTTTTTTAAAATAAAAGTGAAACTGTGTTTTGTTGATTTAATTGATTTGGGTACTGTTTATCAGAGTGCGCAGCGGAAACAGTGAAACTGTCTTCGCTGAGTATAACTGATAATCTTTTTGATTTAAAAATCGAAATATGAAATTGAAATAAATTTCATTTGTTGTTTACATAGCTGTATTTATTTTGTTTCTTTGAGAATTTCGAATCCGATTTGAGGAATCGAAACAATTGCAGTTATGTGATTTTTGTTGAGATCTTTGCTGGTTTTCTTTTATGCTAATCACATATTGATTAGATTTGGCTGTTTTGAATTATCTTCATTGATGATACATTCGAATGATTTCTTTGTTCATTTTGTAGTACATGCAAATTTGAGTTGCACGTTACTGCATTAATTTTACGTTGAACCGATGCTTGGTTATGAAACGTATTTTGTTGCCGTTATTTTATAACGGGATTTTTACATCGATGCTAAATTTTGAGGCACGATGTTTGTTGGCAATTTTAATGATTGAAAATTCACTAGTTTTACATTTTGATGTAAATTATTTTGATGAGATTTTGACGTTTGAAAATTACAGTCGCTGTGACTTCAGTAACAGTCAAATTTTTAAAAGTGGATTTTCAAGCGGTTATACCGCAATGCTGATTTGTGACCCGTTTTTACGGTATTTTGAGAAGTATAATTTCCTTATCGAAATTGTTACTGATTTGCTGTTTTAATCACGCGTACTGAAAATCGTTTTAAAATGAAAATTATTTTATAAATTTTTTAACAAGTTTGCGCTTTCAAAAGAATGAGGAAGCGACCTAAACGATTCAGCAAAATCAAGGACTATGACCCCTTTCTTTTACTGATACGCTTAACTCAGGACTTGTTCAGTTGAGAATGTGAATTGTTATTTTTATAAAATAAATAAAATTGTTTTCAGGAATTTTACAGTTTGTGCTTTCAGAAGAATGAGGAAGCGATTTAAACGTTTCAGCAAAATCGAGGATTATGACCCCTTTCTTTTACTGATTCGCTTAATTCCGGACTTGTCCGTTTGAGAATGTGAAATGTATTTTTACAAAATACACAATTTTTCACTTTCAAGGAAACGATGAAGAGAATCAAACGATTTAGTAAAACACGTGGTATGGGACATGTGCGTTTGCTATTTCGGTTAATTCCGGACTCGTTAATTGAAATATCTGTTGTTTTGATGAGTTTGATGATTTTGCACTTTCAAGGAAACGATGAAGAGAATTAAACGATTTAGTAAAACTCGTGGTTATGGGATAGGTGCGTTTACTATTTTGGTTAATTCCGGACTCGTAAATTGAAATATTTGATGATTTCGTGTGCTTTCGAGCCACTATGTTGGACCTTCGGGTCATATGAGGACCTACGGGTCATATGTTGGACCTTCGGGTCAATACCAGTACTAGACCTTCGGGTCATTTGTTGGACCTTCGGGTCATTTGTTGGGCGCCAAAATTATGTTGAGTACTTGGTAGGCTTCGGCCATTTGTTGATGCACGTGCGGCGAATTAAAAACTCGCCATCTGATGGGATCGATCCAAGCTTTTATGTTGATTTTTTAGTCTTCTTAATTGATTTCTAGATATTTGTTGTTTCTAATTATCTGCAGGTAATTAGATATCTGATGTTATGAGGTTTAATTATCGTATCGATAATTAAATATTTGTTGATTCTGATTATCGTTTTTGATAATTGGATATTTGTTGTTTCTAATTATCGCTTGTGATAATTAGATATTTGTTGATTCTGATTATCGTTTTTGATAATCAGATATTTGTTGTTTCTAATTATCGCTTGTGATAATTAGATATTTGTTGATTCTGATTATCGTTTTTGATAATCGGATATTTGTTGTTTCTAATTATCGCTTGTGATAATTAGATATTTGTTGATTCTGATTATCGTTTTTGATAATCGGATAATTGTTGTTTCTAATTATCGCTTGTGATAATTAGATATTTGTTGATTCTGATTATCGTTTTTGATAATCGGATATTTGTTGTTTCTAATTATCGCTTGTGATAATTAGATATTTGTTGATTCTGATTATCATTTGTGGTAATTAAATATTGGTTGATTTGAAATTTGATTATCGTCTTTGATAATCGAATAATTGTTGATTTGAGATTTGAGTATCGTTTTTGATAATCGAATATTTGTTGATTTGAAATTTGATTATCGTCTTTGATAATCGAATAATTGTTGATTTGAGATTTGAGTATCGTTTTTTATAATCGAATGTTTGTTGATTTGAAATTTGATTATCGTCTTTGATAATCGAATAATTGTTGATTTGAGATTTGAGTATCGTTTTTGATAATCGAATATTTGTTGATTGAAATTTGATTATCGTTGTTGATAATCGAATATTTGTTGATTTGAAATTTGATTATCGTTTTTGATAATCGAATATTTGTTGACTTGAAATTTGATTATCGTTTTTGATAATCGAATATTGGTTGATTTGAAATTTGATTATCGTTTTTGATAATCGAATATTTTTTGATTTGAAATTTGATTATCGTTTGTGGTAATTGAATATTTGTTGATTTGAAATTTGATTATCGTTGTTGATAATCGAATATTTGTTGATTTGAAATTTGATTATCGTTTTTGATAATCGAATATTTGTTGACTTGAAATTTGATTATCGTTTTTGATAATCGAATATTGGTTGATTTGAAATTTGATTATCGTTTTTGATAATTTGTTATTTGTGTTTCTGACTATCGTTGGGTAATTGGATGTTTGCTGACTTTGTTGATATGAGATTTTCTAGTCTCTAATTGATTCTAGAGTAAGCTGATTTTATTGAATTGCTATTTTCTATCTCTCTCGGTTGATAGTTAAAATTTGCTGATTATGAAGTTTGTGTTTTCTAGTTAATTGTTGAATAACTAGATATTGGCAGTTTTGCGAATTGTGATTTGTGCTTTCTAATCATCTTTTGTTGATAATTAGATTTTGTTGTTTTCTAATTATTGTATCGATAATTAGATATTGCTATTCTGTGATTTCTGTTTACTAATTATCTTATTGATAATTGAATGTGGCTGATAATTGTATTTATTCAGTTCTGCTGTTTTCTGATTGTCTATTGATAGTTAGATTTTGTTGAAAATTTTTGAATCTCTTTTATTGGAATTAAAAGATTTCTTTGGCATTTGAATTCTCGACTTTTCTAACTTAACCAGTTTATGTTAGAAGAATAATAGTGGTTGACGACCTTAATAATGAAAATTGCGGGGACGCAATTTTTATAAGGTGGGGAGTCTGTAACAACCCGGGATTTAACTTCTATTTATAATCGTCGCTTAACGATTCAAGTAATGATAAATTGTTGTCAAATGGATATTGAAATTGTTAAAAATTGGGATGAGATTCTTTTGATAATTTGTTAAAATTTGGTGGGTTTTGAAATGCAATCTGGTCCATACTTTATCTTGCTTTGTTGCAGTGATTTATTTGAACCCGTTCCCTTTTATTTTATCTTTGGCTTAAACCCTAAATCGAAAGAAAGAAAATAAATGGTGGCCATTCCTTTTCTTCCTCTTCGACAATCAGGGTTTTGCGAAGCGCCGACCTTATGTTGTTCGATCGCGAGAAAAATCGTGGGAAGCTTTGATCGATCATTCTCGTTGCTCACTTCAGCTACTTCGATTTGATGGCGTTCAACTTCGAATCGAAGGTGAGTAATCTTAATTACTCACATTTAATTCAACTATGCTCGGCATTACGATTTTTGTTTTGTTGTCACTGAATTTGTCGTTTAATTTTCTCGGTCGTTTGAGTTTGATCGAATGTCGTGATTTGTTTGACTTGTTCGAATTCGTAAATTTCTTGCTTGCCTCTGACTTGTTTGTTTGTTCATGGTTTTGACTTGAATTTTGATATGAAACTGACTTTGGGTTGAATTTGTTGGTTCGAATTCTCGGTTGTTTTTAAAGTGACTTCGAGAAAATAAAAATTGTCTTTGATCAAGACAGCTATATTGATACTTGCTTCTCGAGTTGATTTTGAACTGTTGTTTTGAGTGATTTATCAACTTCGTGAATAACTTGATTTAGTGATAACTTCAGTTTTGATTTTGGTTGAAATTTATCGGCTTTGGAAATAAAGCAACTGCTACGTGAATTTCTTTTTGGGATTTGGTTCGACTTTGCTGAATGTTGGTGATTTCTTTAATTTTGTCAATGTTGTATAACCGGGTACTTGATACACACGGGTTTGAGCTGTTCGATTCTTGACAACCTTGTCTCTGACTCGTTCAGCTTATCCTCTGATTATGGCTTGGATTTGGTTCGATGTTGACTTCGGTTTCGATTGAAATTGTTGTTGTAGTATAGTTGACTTCGGCATTTCCTCCCTGCTTTGACTTGAGCTTTGATGATATTTGCTCTGTATATGTTTTCTGACATCACCTGATATTCTTGTTATTGTACTTGTACCATTCACTGTTTCCATTTTTGGTTGCACCGTCACTTGTTCATTTGAGTTACATTCTAACCTAACTTTGACATGCTTTCTGTCATCACTTTAACTTGATCTTTACTGCTATTGATGTTTGCACTCACCTCTGTTTCACCTATGTTGCATGCTGTTGTTATTGTTTTCATGCTGATGGTCTTGCTGGTTGAAGTTGTAGCTACTGCACTTGTTATTGACACTGTTGACTTTTGTACTGATGGTCTTCGTTTCTCTTGAACTGCTGTAGTCTGGTCTCACTGGTCTAATATGCATACTTCCTCCAGTTCACTATGTTGCATTCCTTTGGTCTTTGAAGTGTTGATTATTTGTTTCACCTTGTATTTCCATTCTGCAATCTTGTAGTTTCTTTGATATTGCAGTCTTCATGTTAGTAGACTTGAGTTTTACCTATCAAGTTCACTTGAGCCTTGATACATTGTTTTATAAAATGGTGTTTACTTTCGCACTGGGCTTGGTGTCGTGTCTCTGACCTGATGCACTTGAGTACTTGTATACCTCATATATACACTGTTTCATTTGATAGTTGTAGTTATGTATTCCATAGAGTAACTGGACTGACTTGAGTCTGGTTCACTCGAGTTGCCTTCCTTGATTTGCACTGAACTTGTATATATTCACTTGGTCATCTGGTTGAGACTGCCATCGACTTGTATATGGCCTCACTTCTGATTTGATACTGAGGCTTTGCCTTGTGGTCTTCACTTTACACGTGTGTCTGGCCACTTGAATTTGTTGAGTTTGGTGTTATACTGTGTCTAGCATTGTATTTGTTGAGTTGGACTGATTTCTGAAATATTACTTGAGTTGAATCCAGTTGCAAAACTCGGGTTTGACCTTGTAGTGGGTCGTGAACTTTTACTGTCTATTTTTATGCACTTCGTTCATTGGCTTTAAGTTGAGTTGCCTTTCAGTTTTTGATTGAACATTTATGTATTGCGACTTGGCTTATTTTTGTTGCACTTGGATCTGGGTTTGTTGCTTTGATCATTTTGACTTCAAGTGTATAGTTGCCTTCCACTTGAATTCAGTTGTATTTGCTGCCTTCATTTATTCTGGTAGCCTTTGTGCTCTACAATTGAGTTGAGTCAATGACTTGACCTTTTGCATTTTAATTGTAAGTTGGTGCCATTTTCTTTTGATTCATTGAGGCAGTTTGTATATGGTTTGAATTGAGAGTGTGCGTTTATTTGACTTGATCTTTGCAGTTTTGACTTACTGTAGTGGCGAGGCAATGCACGCGTGCGTGTACTGCAGCCACTCAGAATTTTGTTTGATTGATCATTTTGAGATTGTCTAATTATCTATTTGATAATTAGATTCTGAATTTCTAATTATTTATTTAATAATTGGATTTTGTGTTAATTGCTGTTTAGGCAATTCTGGGGTGTTTACATTATCTTCATCGATAATCTTTTTACGTATTTTCGTTGATGATTTGGGTTTGCTGATTTGTTGTTTAACACTGTTTAGTGTTATATCTGTCGTTATCCGATTCTCTTATCGAGGAGTCGGATATACGAGAATTCTGTGACTGTCATCTATTTGATATTTGATTATTATTGCTTCTGTGCATTAATAACTGAGTTTGAATTAGACTGACCCGTGTATTATTTTCTTTTGAATTTAATACTCGGGTCAGATCCGAGTTATTTCAGGTTGTAGATTTCCTGCTTTGAGTTGCTGTTGAGCTATGAAGACTTTTCATATCATTTGAAGTGTTCTGCGTCTTTTTGTAGTAGTCAGTGTACTGATTAGGATGATATGTATTCATGTACATTAGTTGATAATGTATTTGTATATATAACTTCCAAAGTCGACAGTTGTAGTTGTATCATATGTATTGTGTCAATTGTATTGTAACTGACATCAGTTATATATATATATATATATATGAGACTTTTGTTATCTGTGTTACGCATTCTTTTAGTATCTGTGTTATTATTATATATATTGTCCTAACTATTATGAACCATCGTAGTTCGTTTTATACTGGTAATTGGGTATGTCGATGGGGGTAAATAAATAAGAGATGAAAATTGAAAAATATACACCACTCCTATCGAGGTAACCTATACTAGTGTAAGGCCAACTACGGATGGCCGCTCCTATCCAGACTTATTCTTCATAATAACAGACAGTATTTCTTTTAATACTCTTTGTTATTGTGAGCATAGAGGTGGGGCGTCACAGGGTATTTGATGTGCACGTAAATGTGCGTATTTTTACCACCATATTTAATCTATTTAAATTAAATAATTGATCATATTGGGTATTTTAAATTGTTTAAACAAAAATCAAATTATTTCAAATGTCACATATTCATCTTCATCAAGGGGCAAAATGGTCATTTTTGTGAATATATTAATTTTCTGAAATTTAAATTGAAAATTTCTATGTTATTTTATAGGAATTTAAATTCAAATACAAGTGGCTTCATGAAGATATATGCATGCACAAGAGTGAATACAAAGGAATGGAGATGGAAATAATTCATTTCATGGACCATGAAGGATCCCACCTACGCACTTACCTTCATGTACACTTAGGAGCTAATACTTATGCTAATGGAAATTAAAGCTACATGTACCTTTAAGTGGGGGATTAAGACATGCTAATGATTACTTGTTGGCCACACTACCTCAAGGGTAGTTTGGGTAGTTCCCAAAAAATGAATTAGGGTTTCCAAACTTGTATAAATACCCCTTATGCTTCATGCAACCTCCTCTCATCCCTTAGTCTCTCTTAGGCACTCTTCTCATTTGTTTAGTTAGATTAAAAATAAAAGAAAGCACTCTTTCTCTTTTCATGGCTACTTAGCCATTTTTTTATTTCATGTAATTTCCTTTTTTTTTATGAAATGTTAATTAGTGTTCTATGTTATTTACATGCTTCACTTCTTATGTTAGTAGTGTAATATACTTTTCATGCAAGTGGATTAGTGTTCATTTCTTTTTACTTAGCTTTTCTTTTCATTTTTCTCTCTTTTTCTTCCTGTTTATCTCATGTTGCTTTCTACATTTGTTGATTTGGTAACAAATATGAGAGGTTAATCCCTACAATTTAGGGGTAATGAAGCTCTCTAGTATGTAGATGCAACATTTTGATGTTTATGCTCTCTTTTTGTACTTAATGAAACATTTGAAGTGGTTTAACTTGTTGTTTTTTGATTTGAATTTGATAGCCTATATTGTTGACACCAAATAGGCTATGATTAAACAATAACAAACAATAATTACCTCTTCATCTACATATGATGATGGTAATGAAGTGATTGTTGAAATTAAAATTTGATGGCCTATATTTCTAAACAATTGTCGATAGGCCATGCTTAAAATAGATTTTGCTTTCAACATTCTTATCATATTTCATGAGAGTCAAATGTGTATTAGTGGTTGTGTTATAGTTTGATGGTTTATATTCGACTATTTAATAGCACAAATATACCGTACTTACGATAAGAACATCAACTAATTACACTAATGACAAGAAAAGAAAGATCGTAACTTCATTTTGTTGATTTATGTGATCTAGAGAGTGGAAATTGCCTCTAAATTGCCTTCACACTCTCATATTTGTATCACTTTCTTTTTGTCAATTTTCTCATTTTCTAGCTTAACACTCTCTCCAACTTTGGTTTAATTTGATTGAATAGATTTTTAAAATCAATAATTCCATGCGGATCGACCCGTACTCACTACGTACTACGATAGTACGCTGTGTGCTTGCGGTTAATTTTAATTTGAAATTTATCGGCGATTTTCTAAACCGATAGAAAATTTATTGTTAAACACTCATATATATAAACTCAAACTCATCCTAGGGTCTCGCTTACCCTATCTTAAATGAGTAAATTCCAACCAAAGCCTAGGTATTCGCTCAACCTAAGCTCTAATACAACCTGTAACAACCCACCAACCTGTACAGTTTAAGCTGACAATAAACCACACATGTCTAACCCAAATTGAATGGAAAGACGTATAGTTATGGATAAGAAAAAAGAAAGAAGAATAAAGGAGAGAAAAGGAAGGGAAAGAAACTAAAAATCACAAAATTTCACAATCGCAGTGGAACGACATATAATATAAAATCAATAATCTTTATAAAGGAGAAACAGTTATATACATACAACCATCAGAGTATAACAACAATTCACTATCATCGACTTGGACCATTATAACAGCCTATCCTCACAATTGTTGATGATTTCAACAATAGAGCAGCGGAAAATAACATATACGTGAATACGAATTGAAGACCTCCAACTCGTCTCCTTAGCTCCAATGCATCTACACCAATCTATAAATATGCTCGGTCTGACCCGGGCATTATAATAAAATAACACCCTAGTCGGTCTAGAAAACCAGCCTGTGAAAACACACCCAACTGGATTTTTTGAAGTTTTAGAAAACCATTTGAAATCAAAAGTAACTCGTAAGACCATGCCGCACATAAACACGGACGGGTTTTTATCTTATGATAACCAAAACATTTCATATGAAATTATCTGATATTATAATAGTGTCTAAAATACAAATACTTATTAGTCTTAGCCGAAATCATTACATTAATTAAATTCCAGCATACTAGGTTTTACAATCAAAATCGTAAAAGCACGTAATTGAGATTGGATTCCATACTATGACAAGGTAAGGAACTACATTCTGAAGGTACATCTCTAGATAAATGTACCGGGATCAGACAAGAAAATTTTGTACCCCACTAAACAGGACCCGCCTACCACTTGACTAGTAATACTGAATATGATTACCTTACTTTGGGTCCCGAAGCATACAAGAATAGATAGTAATCGATCAAGAATTGTAACGACCATACCCTGATGTGAGCGACCTAATTAGCCCTACTGCATGCCTGATTTTTGTCATTTCCCGGTTGATGAGGCTCGAGGCTATGTTTGACCTTTTTAGCACTTCCCACTTTGAATGCTAACACTGCCCTCCGAGCAACAATGCAATATCAGCATTCATCCATACAAGTTCGTTTGGGGACTGAACAAAACACTTAAGAGTTTTGTCTTCAATTCCATCATCTTCAAGATATTTTCACTTAGACACGCATTCGTTGGATCGAAGTGGTTTTCGGATAACGTATCTGATCACGGTCTCTTTGAAACAACGTTTGATAATTTCCAGTAAACTCAACCCCGGTTCTTTAGGAATTAAACTGTCAAAGATAAGAGCGAAGATCACCTCCTAACCGTTAGTGGACGGATTTCCTTATCACTATCCTAGGAGAACGAAACGAGATTTATATGCACAGTACAATATTATTGGAGATGACTGTGCTATATAACTCAAGTTTTTCTCCTAGATATTTCCAAAGTTATGTTTATGGTCCAATTTTGATAGTTGGTTATTTCAGTATCGAATAACAAACATTCAATCAGGGATTTAATTCCATACGGAAAACCAACATTGGTTAAGCACCAAGCGACACTAGGCCATTATTAATTAATCTTTTATTAATTAAATTCACTTTGTAATATTATTCTCAAAATCCTTTTTCAATGTTATATATACATCCACAATCCCTATATTTACAATACTTGGAGAATATCCATATACATATCTCAACGTTATAAGTATATTCACAAAACTGAGAAAGATTTCCTTTCTATACAATTCAAAAATCGTTTACGAATCCCTTACCAATCTCAAAAACCATTTATAACCTTTTAAAACCATTTATAAATATCATTCCTTGAGTCATTTATAAACCTTTTTATAATCCATGCAATTATTTATAAAGCTCTTCCTAAAAACCAATAAACCTATAACCCATTTATAAATATCCTCTATAATTATCTAAAACCATTTGCAAAGCTCTCTTCATACATTATAAATGATTTTCCTTTAAGTCTCCAAATATTCTACAAACTTCTCTTATAAAGCCTAAATCTATTTGTAAATCTCCAAAACATTTATAAATAAATAATAATCATTTACTTTAAAACACAATTATATACAATAAACATTATCATAAATAAGTGTTAACTTTAAACATCGTAAAAATAGTAGTTCATAAATTTCAAACATTCTTAATAAATAATAATAATTTAACTTCAACATTTTTATAATTACTGATAATTAATTTCCTAATATTTACTGACAAATAATTAAAATCAATTTCCAATAATATTAACAATTTAAATATTCAAAATATTAAAATACTGATAAACCACTTTTAAACAGTATTAATATAAATAAACAACTTTTAAATCATAATTATACTCCTTTGATAAAAATCCATACTTACTTTCCAACATGATCAATTCCATATTTATAAAATTATATTTATAAATTTCTTCTATTTTATGAAAATTCCTTTCATAAAATACTTTTTTATGAACTCCATTTATAACTCCATCCTTTAATAAATCTCACTTATTCATAAAATCCATTCAAAACATAATTTCAACCCATTTGAAACTGTGCTCTCATATTAATGGATATTAACCCAAAAAATGGATCAACACCCTAGTTTGAATTTGAAAGCACCAGCCCTCTTCTGACATAGCAATATCACAGATAACATGTATAGGAAAAAAATAGTAAAAGAAAGAAGATAAGGAATTTTTATAGTGGTTCGGCTATTAATGAAGCCTACGTCAACTTTATAGTTTTATTATAGACTGGTTGCTGTTACAAATAGTTTTTGATTACAAGGCTTTTGATTATCCTTAGCTAGATTGAATCTCAAGAGTTGGAATCCACTGGAGAATCACAGTGAATCCCTTTGGAGATTGTTGTGAGGGAGACAGAGAGTGAAGAAGGTTTCTAGTAGAGCTTCAGCAACAAGTCAGGCGAAGATCTCGTTTATGTTGCAGGCGGGAAGGTATTTATAGAGATCGGAGAGCTTCTAGGCCTCGCCACTTCGTCAATTGTTTGTAGATGGGTATATGATGACCTAGAGGAGTTTAGCTCGCGGTCCGAGCCAAAATCATGGATCATTAGCGAACCATGGTCTATGGATCGCTAGCGATCCATAGATTTGGCTCGCTCGTGAGGCTAATTACTTAGCTTCTCTCCCTCCATCATTTCATCATGCTAGGTTGCAAGAAACACTGCTCTATATGGATCGCTAGCGATCCATCGTGTATGGATCAATAACGATCCATACACTTAGTATTTTCTATGCTCTATCCTTTAGGCTCTTTAACCCATGTTTCTCTCAGCGAAACATCATAATGCATCGATCGCTGGCGATCCATAAGGTATGGATCGCTGGCGATCCAAGCACTTGGTTTTTTTTGGAGTTGCAGGTTTTGAATGCCTTTATTGCTTAGTGTTGACGTTGCTTATGTAATATCATCACAGGTTGCTTTGTCTCGATGACAATCTACTAGCATGTTACACTTACCCACTGATTAGACTGAACAGACATTGGTTTCTTGGTATAACTAAATTTGGTCGTTGCTTTATTAATATGACTTGGCTTTCGTTAACTCCTTGCCTTAGCCTTTTTGGTTAAGTTCTAAGCAATTCTGATGTGACGAAATTGTTCTGTTTCCTAATGGGTCCTGCTAGGTTAAAAACCCAGATAAAATTTGCCCTCCAGAGTACGTTTTTGTTAAAAACATGGCGTGCTTTGGAAGTTATCACTTTCAATATATGTTCATCGAATTCCTAGTGTTCACATTATAGTTTTACGGATACGTAGCAGGTCATGCTGTTGATCACCTAGCTCTGGTCTCGACTGCTATTGCTTGTCATAACGGATCAAATTTCTTCATATAGCTTCCCGATATGCTTTGAAATGATGGGTAGATGTCAGAGCTCGAGTTCGAAAAAATTTTACCCCCAACCTTATGGGTCGTTAGCGATCCATGTACGATGGGTCGTTAGCGACCTAACGACTTGGAGAAATTTGGCTCTGGAAAAATGGGTTGCTGGCGATCCATGATGGATCGCAGGCGAGTCAATGACTTAGTGAAAATTTTCACCTCGTCCTTTCCATCTGCCTATATACATTGCTCGAGCCGACCCTTCCTCTTACTTTTCACACGACTAGAACTATTTTCATGCAATCTGAAACCCTAGGCGATTCGACCCATCTCGCTCAACCCAATCCATTACTTCCTTAGATCCAACTTGTCCAAGCTTTCGGCCATGATTTCTCTTGCGCCATCATCACCGAAGAATCTCTGCCTCCTTGGCTCATCTCTGATCAAAACCTTAGCTTGTCACCGCCTTGAGCTGTTGCTGATTCAACCCCTAGCTCACCACCGATCATTTCACAGCTTGCTGATTCTAGTCTTTGATCTTTCCCGTGTTCGAGAATCAATCTCAGGTGGGTTTGCTATTGGTTTGATAATTACAATGTTCGTGTAATGTTTTGATGGCGAGTTTACATTTGCAATATTGGTCATGAGAAGTTTGAGTTGATTGTGGTCTAATGGAGGAAGATAGTAAATCAAGTCTTGAGTTTTTCTTGGAATGACACTTGGGCTTTGGTCCAGTGCTTGACACGTTTTGCTATCTTCGTCCATTAGGCCAAAATTGACTTGTGCCGAGTTCCGTAGCTAATACTGCATGAGACTTTGCTAATCGGTCCTGATTCTTCCAAAGGATTTAGATTTACCTTGCTTGCTTGTTGCATGGTCAGTATCCTTGTAGTGAAGAGAGTTTTCCACGTCGCTTCAGACAACTGATCCTTTATCCATCGTTGATCGATAACGGGCAAGTGTACAGAAAGTAAAATCAAGTAGGAACGATGTTGGAAACTTTTTTCTTTTCTATTGCAAACGAACTTCTACATCGGACAGAGCATTTATAGTGTTTGGGATATCGAGCTCACCCTCTATAGACAGCACGATGCACTTGCCCCGGTATACACTTGAAGTCTATCACGCAGAGGTGAATCAATGTCTCTCTGGAATTCAAGGGTAGTAGGGGAAACTACTAAATTAGAATAAAATCACCTGAACGATTTGAATGCAAGTTCCATTGTTTTAGAATGAAGCACCCATCTTCACGCCGTAAACCGAGTGGAGGAAGTCTTGCACTTTCAGCAGCCGAATCGTCATCCGTCGCTCTTTCTCCTACCACTTCATAGGAGGAATACAGTTAGTTGGTCCTGGTCAGGTTAGTCGTGGATCGAATGTCTTCCAAGTTTAGAGTTCTACTCAATCTGCCCGAGAGGGCTTCTTTGGTGGTTTCTGCTAAAGTTCTTCATAACATCTGTGCGCAACACGGTATACCAGAGCAAGAGGTATGTCTACCAAAAAAGACGAGTTTGCTCATGTGCCTCCCCCCGGGTATACTACTTGCCATCGTTACATGTGCTTGAATGGAGTCGTGCCTCCTTTCAATAACTTTCTACACGAGACTCTTTCCAACTTAGGCATTGCTCCATTTCAAATTCATCCCAACGGCTATGCTACCTTGACTTTCCTACATGTGCTTTTTATGCGAATGTTCAACCGCACTCCAAGCTTTGATGAGTTGCGGTACTTATTTTCATTCAAAAGGAGTGATGACTGCCCCTCCTTGATCGTAATTGAATCTCAAAGAAACTGAAAAATCATTTTGCATCTACAAAGAAACTTGTCGCAATTTAAGATGCAATATTTCTTCGTTAGGTGTCCTGAGTGGTTTAGCTGTCTTTGAACGACAGGGGGTAAGTTCCTTTTCATACTTATTGAGCATCAATGCGTTGCAATGGATTTTCTAACGAGCTGTATACATCTTGCAGTTATTCCAAGGCCAAACAAGGATGTGTCTCTTGATGAAATTTCTCGGACTCTAAATGCTATTGATGCTGAGAAGAGACCCGTCAACCTTTTGCTGACTGATGAGAACTTGCATCAATATGGATTACTGTATCCAGGTAGATCCGTTGTCCCAGTTGAAGTCCCCTCTCCTGCCCGATCCAAGGTTTGCATAAGATCTACTTCTTCTTCCCATGGTTCTGAAGAAGGCGCCTCTCAAGAGAGAGAGCCTGCTGGGGGATCAACCAAGGAGGCCCACGAAGGAGGAGATGCTACTGCGACTAGATTTAGCTGCCCAGTTAAAATGCCTCCGATCCTGAAGGAAGGAGAAGTAGTGTTCAAGCAAAGAGAAGGCAATGCCGCATTGGACTCAGAAAAGGAAGAGGGAGAGTTTGAGAGTAGTAACAATGAGTCTACTGCAAGTGACTCGTGATCGTGCGATGAGATCCCAAGCATAAGTCTCGTCCTTCCGAGCTCTCCTCCTTCAGATGCGAGTGGCAAAGATAATGCCCCAGAGAACAGAAAGCATCAGGATGCCCCGAATAAAGATGTGGCATAGAGCTCAAGGATTTGAGCGACGTCTATGTCGATTTTGATGCGATTATGGGGGAAGACTTTAAATTTGAGGAGGTGCCCCCTCTTTCGGCCAATACTTTACCCGTAGTTAGTCCAGCCTTGCCCATGGCAGCCGCCGATCCGGTTCGTGACGACGCTTTAAGCCTTTCCCCGAAATACACTGTACATCTTATTTGGATTGCACTCACTTTCCCACTTTCTTTCCGTGCCTATTTTCCATTTCTAAAATCTTTTATTTATGCTTTATGCCAGGTATGATGAGAGGACGTGGCCTCTATGATGACTTCAAAGAGTTCACCGACTCCCGGCTTTGGTCTAAGCGCCCTTCCGGCCGTTATCAGCTCTGAGAAACGGAGGAGGAATACAGGAAGAGGAAGGAACTAGAGGCCGAAGCCCACCACCAAGATGAAAGATATCGGAGCCTGTCACACAAAGGCAAGTGTGAGAAAAGGAGATCTTTTGATGAAAGGGATGAGCCACCGAGAAGATCAAAATTCGACCACCGTTCGCATTCGTTGGAACAACAGGTGTCGCTCCGATGCGCTCCTCGACAGGTCAAAAAATCCCCGTCACTTCTGCTCCTACTCCGCCTTCAATTTTTATTCCACCATCTTTAGTTGTGCTTGCTTCCAGTGCTTCACGTCCCCATCAGAGGCCCGCTTACATTCTTCCTTCGGGTCCTTCTAAGCTCGAGGCAGCACTTCCCGGATGGTTCTTGAGGGGAGTTAAGTTTGACAATGGCTTGCACCTGGTTCCCAAAGATTCGTACATGCCCCACCTTCAAGCTATTTAGAGCGACATGGATCAGGCCGAAGAATGGGAGAGATTGTGTAAGTAGCGGGCTCAAACCAATCGCAATAACTACTAAGAAATCTTCTCTTTTGAGTTGGAGAAGGATAATTTCGAAAGAGCGCTGTTAGAACGTGACACCAAAATTAAATTGCTGGAGGAAGAAAAGGCAGCGCCACTACAAGAGGGCAAGAGGCACGTCGACTTGCTAAAAAAAGTAAAAGAGGCTGACGCCATGATCGAGATCATCTATAGAGAAGAGATAAAGAAATGGCTGCTCGCAACGCAACGATTAAGGCTCAAAGGAAAACCATCGTTGGTCACGACCTCATCGTTGAAGGGCACAACAAGACTATTTTCGACCAAGCCGAGACAACTGCCAGGCTACAAGCTTAGGTCGCGTAGCTCAGTGCCGATAAGCCTGTCATCGAAGTTGAGAAAGCCGCCGTTAGAGCGGATTACCTGTAGCTTCAAAATGCTTTTGAAAGAAAGATGGAGAGGCTAAACGCGACCAATATGAATTTTTATGTTAACTCCTTGTTGCACCGGGGGAATCTCTACTACTTGGGTCCGAAGTTCCCGCGCACTCTCGCTTTAGTTTGGGAAGAAATCTTATCCCGCTTTTCCGGTAGCTGTGATGTCTATATCGAGCGGGAGTTGCAGGATGCCTACCTTAATGAAGAATCACTAGGAGATTCTTCGAGTCGAATGAGAGAAAGAGGCCACCGACGCTGCCTTAACGACTGCCACCGAAGCACTCACAAAGCCTTTTATCTCTAACGCGGGCGAATCATTGGAGCAGCCCTACGACATGCCACTAAGTTCATAGCTTGAGACCCTTCCTCAGGTAGTGAAACCATCGATAGAAGGCAAAGGAGGTAAATATGAAGTCGACAATCATGACCATTCCTCCGGTAAAGGTAATGTTCTCGCTTCCTCCGAGTTCGGGAGCTTCCAACCTACGTCGCAAGAGCAGGGAGAATTTAATACTTTCTTTTTTGATCTTATAGGTCCGTCCACCTTTCATGTTGATGTGCCAGCTTCCTCAGCTCCCAGACCCGTTGCTCTTTCTATAGCCTCTGTAGTCATCTCTGTTCCTGTTCCTGTTTCCATATCCGTGTCTAGCTCGCAATCTGGGCCGGGGTCTGAAAAGATAGCCGCGCTTCATGGCCTGGATGACCCTTCTACATCTTTAGAAGGCGACATAACAGCGGCAGAAATTAAGAAGCAGGAAGTTCAGACGAAGCAGCCTAAGAAGACTCAGCACTAACTCGTTCCTATTAAGAAGGAAAAGGTTGAAGCAATCAAAGCCTCAAAGAGCTCCCGCAAATCACGGAAACACAAAGCAAAGGGAGAATCTTCTGAGAAGGCTGTAGAGGAAGAGGGGGACATTGCCACTGAGGTGTTCGTTGACATTAGCGGCAGTGACACTACTCCTAAGATGAAGCAGAAGCTACTAACAAAGGGCGGAAATAGGAGAGGTGGACGGAAGCGTTGAGAGGCTTGTGTGAAGACTGGTTTGATTTTTGGTTCCTTTTGAATCATTTTGTTCAAGTGCAGAGTCTGCATTTAGTGTTTTTGTTGCGGAGTCTATATTTTATTTTCGTTGGTCAACGTTGTGTGGGTACGGCGACCACATTTTGACCCTGTGTAAAGAAAATTATAAGCAATATATTGATATTTTGACTGTTTTCTCATCTGCCTGCTCATATATGTTCTGTTCACTTGTACTTGTTTTATTTTATACTTATCTAGTTCTGCCAAAATCCTTTGTTTGAAGTAACAGAACTTAAAAATTAACATAACTTAAAAATTCTTTGCTTAAAAATTCTTTGCTTAAAAATTAACAGAACTTAAAAATTCTTTGCTTAAAAATTAACAAAACTTAAAAATTCTTTGCTTAAAAATTAACAGAACTTAAAAATTCTTTGTTTGGAGTGACAGAACTTGTGAACTTATTGTTTTCACGTGTTTTTATTCAAGTACCGGTGTATACCTCCCAGTTCACAGGGCTGTTTACTTCAAACAATTTTCAAATGACCGGTAACTTAGGGTTTAGATAATTTTCATATTAAACTTGAAATTTGGCTAAGTCACAACATGATTTTCCTTTTTTTCGAAAGTTTTGCAATTTTAGCATGTAATCCAAGTTTCTTGTAATAATCCAATAAGTATGCAATATATGTGTGTTTGAGAGGTGCACATTGCATGGGTTAACTAAGGGCAGTTTTAATCATTAATTGTCCTAAGATGAAACTTTTATGTTGGTTTGTAGCATTCCAGTTTTGTTGAAGTTGTGCTCATTATTCCCGATTATAGAAGCAGTTGGCGCTGGTTATGGGATGCACGGTTTTTTGGTGTTCCTCGGCGTTGCTTATCTTCAGGCAATGCGAGGAGCGTGTGTTTTAGTTCTCCCTGATGCTGTCTATCTTCGGGTAGGGTGAGGAATTTAAGTTCTAAGAATCAGTGTGCAATTTTTCATGCTCCTCGGAGTTGCCTATCTTCGGGAACGTGAGGAGCTAGTGTTTTGGAATTTAGTGCACGACTTATGGAGTGTGCAGCTTTTAGTCCTCCTCAGTGTTGCCTATCTTCAGGCAACGTGGGGAGTTGGCATTTTGGATGTTAGTGCGCAGCTTACGAAATGTGCGACTTTTCATGCTCCTTGGTATTGCCTATCTTCGGGCAACGTAAGGAGTGTAAATTTAAGAAGTTAGTGCGCGGCTTTTTGTGCTCCTCGGTGTTGCCTATCTTCGGACAACGTGAGGAGTGTAAGTTTTAGACCTCCCGATGTTGTCGGAGCAACGCCGGTTTTTAGAAGGCCAAGATCGGGTTTCGCCGATCTAACGGTTTGAGTCGATTTGTTTCCGTCGACCCGACGTGTAGTTATTATGAACACGGTTTCGTTGGTTAAAGAAGAAAACTTTATTAAGGAAGGCAGGGCAGTTTTTGCCTATGTACAATGCCCCCGGCATCCCAGGATGGCATATTTGCTGGAAAGTAAAAATTACATAAGGTAGCTTTTAGGCAAAGTAACGGCGAAGCGATGCGCTATTTCATGCCCTGGGAACATGAATTCCGTCGACGGTGGTTAGCTTGAAAGTCTTGTCACTTAGCTTTTGATTGATGACATACGGTCCTTCCTAGTTTTGTCCAAAGGTCCCTAGAATGGGTTAACTTGCTTGAGCACAAGATCCCCCACTTCGAAGGTTTGATTATGAACTTTGAAGTTGAACTACCGTGCGACCCTTTTTTGGTGGGCAACGGTTCTCAACTCTACTTCTTTTTTTCGTTAATCATATCTAGTGATTCGAGTAGGAGCTGCTTGTTTTGCTTTTGATTGAAGTTTTGCCTTCGGTGCGAGGGGACTTCAAGTTTAACAGGAATCAATGCTTCTGAACCATAAGCCAAGGCGAATGAAGTATGGCTGGTTGTCGCTTTGTAGGTTCTTCTGTAAGCCCATAGTGCGAGTGGAAGTTCATCAACCCAGTTTCCTTTTGCTTTTGTTGGTCGCTTTTTGATAGTGGACTTGATGATATTGTTTATCGCTTCCACCTACCCATTTGCTTGTAGATGGGCCACTGCAGAAAAGTTCTTTTCAATTCGAAAGCGTTTGTAGAAGTCTTTGAACTCGGAACTTTCAAATTGAGTTCCATTGTCCGTGAAGACTTTTTGTGGCACACCAAACCTGCAAATATTGATTTTAGTAATGAAGTTAACGACTTTCTTTGTGGTTATGGTAGCCAGCGGTAATGCTTTGGCCCATTTTGTGGAATAATCTATGACAACTATAGTATATTTGGCTCCTCCTTTCGCTATTAGCAAGGCGCTTCGATTTCCCATACTGCAAATGGCCACGGGCTGACCATCTACTTTAGCTCCATTGAATGAGTTCTCTTAATTTTGCTGAATCTTTGACAGTGATTGCATTTCTGGCATAGTCTATCTATAGTGTTGCGGTTTATTATTGGCTAGAAATATCCATACTGAAGGACTTTCTTCGCTAGGGTATACCCCCCGGTGTGTTTTCCGCATTCGCCTTCATGTACCTCTGTAACGACCCCGGATTTTAATTGAATTTAAATTGATAATTTATTTAATTTTTGGATAAAAATTGTAAATTTGATTTGTAAATCAATTGAGTTTCTCCGGATTCAAATAAAATAATAAAATATATTAAATCATTTTATATTTTGAAAATTGTATATGTATGTGAATATATATGTATATGTGCGTATATGAGTAGATTTGAATTTATATTTATACATGTTAGATTTGAGTTAAATCTTAAATAAATGGGTTAGAAATAAATGTTTAATAATAAATGATAATAATAAATACAAGACAATTAATATAGACTTTGGACACAAGTATATAAATAAAAATAAATTACATACATAGAAGATAAATTAACACTTAAATAAAATCTAATAACAAACTAAATTAGAAATTCATTTATCTTATAAAGTAATATTTTAAAGACAAGTATGTAAACAAATCAAGTTGATGTGAATAAAAGAGTAATGCAAATAGAATACAAGGTCAAGCTTCAGTTCAAAGCCTGGAAAAGAAAGAATAACAAGTAGATAAAAATACATATTTTGTACAAGTAATAAATGCCATATCCTATAGCTACCACAACACTATCATATCAGCCGAAATGAAACAAAAGATAAGTATGAACAAGTAAAAGAAGCCACCAGATCATACTCATGCATTGTACAAATGAAGAAAAAAGAATACAAGTTTGTACAGCCAAAACGGAAATAGGGTAAGTGTATGGTACAACACCATTAATGCCATCATCTCTTTAGCCACCAAACCAGACATCAGTAGAAAAATCAAGGAAAAAAATCTCTGATTTCTTTTGTACAAAACATATTATAACCGGTATTGTACAAAACAATATTATAACCTGTGAGCTTTCTTCTTATACACTAACTCTTCATTAATTCGTCCATTCTAAACTGAAGTGAATATCAACTAAAAACCTCAACAAAATTCAATAAAAACAACAATCTACTATCAATACACATTCCAGAAAATAAAAATAAAGAAGGCTTTAGCAAGCTAGAACCTGGGGACTTTAAATCCAAAGCCTGAGACAAAGCAAAATCTGTAAAGCAACTTCAAGAAATGCAAAGCTTCATTCAAGTTTCAATTTGCATTCAAAACAAACTTCAAATCTGCAGTTGCAAACAAGAAGGGTCCTCTGTTCTTCATCTTTACAAGTGAGCAAACTTCATTTTTGAAACCCATTCTTTTGATTCTAATGTCTGTGATGAAGATGCCTTGGAAAATGATAAATGCTTATGTATATCTACACCTATATATCAGCAAGTATATATACATAGTTCTGTACATGTCTGGAAAATAGGGAAATAAAGCTTTTGTTCACAGTTTTACAGGCTTTTGAATTTATCCAAGAAAACTCGGGTTTTCTTTAACTAATCTCTAATAACCTTTAACATTTGAATGAATCATGTGTTGAAATATAGACTAAGATCCAAGAATAATTAAAGTATGTTGGTTATAAATTATCTGGCAAATTTAGAAAGAAAAAAATACAGGCTTCAAATATGAATGCTCTGTTATTAGCTACAGACCCAACATTTTCAGATTAATTCCTATCTTCTTAAATACTCTACATTAGGCCTTGGATTCTGAAGATAAAATGCGAATAATAACATGATCTTGTTTTAAAAAAACAGTTTAAGGTAAAATTATTTAATAAATAAACTGTAAATATTGGGATTACAGTAAAAATCAAGTTTTGGCTAAAAATCAATAACAACAATTTCATCTTTGAATTATATAGTCTGATTTATCCAAACGAACCATGAATTTTAGTGAAAATCTTGTAATTTTAAATATTGTTTTGATCAAGAATTTGTGAGTTTCTCGGTTTTGGGTTTTTGGGGCATTGCCGTTGAACGGCGTCGATTGGAGCTTCGAGTTTTGGCACGAAGAAGGCTGGAGTAAGGTATAGTGATGGAAAAATACTGTTTGATTTTTCTTTGTCTGTGATGATCAGAATTGGTCATACTAGGGTTTAAGGACTGGGGTAAGTTGAAGTTGCTTTTCGAACTCGAGTGATGCAAATGAGGTACCGGAGTGGACCGGACTTCGAGGAAAGACGAGTGGGATGGTGGAGCAGCTGTAGGGGGTGATCGCAAGACCTCCGGTGGCCAGAGGTGGCCACGCGGGGTGGATTTGGATGAATTGGGTTAGTTCCAATTCGAGTGTAATGCTCAAATCGCGAACCACGGCGATGTAGTAGGTTCTGGAGGGCCAGCTAGCTTGCGATGGTCATGGTCGACTTATAGGTGGTGGTGAGATCGATCGGAGAAACTCCGATTGTATGTGCATGTGCACGTGTCAGTGAACGTGAGTCAGGGCCAATGGTTGGGGAAGAAGAAGATTACTCGAAGTCGTTCTCGGGGGTTTAAGATGTTGGCTCGTGTGTTGATTCGAAGTACGTTTAAGTTATACCAGGTTTAACACTTAATCAAATTTTAAGTTGAAAAAAATTACATGTATACGGGTAAGTTTTGGTTAAAACTCGAAGCAGGGAGTGTGCTTTCTCGGGTGATGCTGGAAGCAGGTCTCAGGTAGGCATATAAAGGGAACCGTTTTAAACTTTGAAACCCATTTCAAAACATGTTAACACTTATATTTTAAACAGTTGTTTTGGTTTAAAATTTGTATAAATAAAGGATTTAAGAAGAATTTTAATTAAAGTAATTAATTAATAATTCAAGCTAATTAATCAAGTAATAAATGAATGGTTAAATAAAAATAATAGATACTTGGTGAAAGTAATTAGGTTGTTGATAAATTAAAAAACCACCCAATTTATTCATCTTAGTTGTAGATGTTTGCTTTCTATTGAATGCTATGTGATGGATTGATATATTTGATATGTGATTATGATGCTATGAATTGCTTTATGCTGAACTGTGACACCTGTGATAAATATACTGCTATGAGAATGTGAGAAACCCTTGGCTCGTAAAACGGCACTTGAATTTCGATGCGACAGGGAGTCGGATTCCAGTTGGTTATCCGAAACCCACATCGAATTATAATGATGAATCTTTGTGACTGATAAATTTATTTTATCTATGAATCTGTAAATGAAGATAAGCGTTATCGATTATACCGCTTATCGATATATCTGTGATGATTGATGTTGCACTATTGTGTGTGAAACCCCTAGACTACACCTTTACACACACAAATATGGATTTCATGTGGAAATCGGTTAAATCACAAATGATTTAAATTTAATTTTTTTTGAAATTGAAATTTTAATTTCAATTGATTTTGAAATTGGAAATTTGGGTTTAAAGTGAAAAGCTTTTGAAATGGAATTTCAAAGATAAAAGTTATTTTGAATAACTTAATCGAGTTTTGAAAATTTAAATAATTTGATTTAAATTTGAATTCAAGTTTGAAATTGAATTCTATGATTTGAAACTTGGGATTAAAGATGTTGTATAAGTTATATATGGGTTAAACCATTTTAAAGGATTGATTTGGGATTTTGAATTTAATTCAAGGGTTTTGACTCATGTAAATATAACTGGATTTTTCCGAAACGAAACTATTTGTTTTCAAATAGGAAAAGCTTTCACAAAAGTAATGAATTTCCAAATTATGTTGAACGGTTTCAAGTTTGAAATAGAATTGAAATGTTTTGAAAACTATGAAATGAGTCTTTGATTTCAAAGACCGGGTGAGTTAATCTAACTTGAAATGGAATTGTTTTTGAAAGACTATGAATGAATCTTTAGAAATGAGTTTTGAAAGCTATAAGTTAAATCTTGGCTTAAAGATTTAACGAGTTAATCCAATTAAAATGGAAATTGTTTTGAAATCCATGAATGGATCTTTGTGAACGGGGTAAACTTTGTGGATTGAATCTTTTTGTTTAAAAGATTAAAAGTGTGGAAATTGTTTAAACCAGGGAAGGTTTTTGAAATGAATCTTTTTGTTTAAAAGATTGGAAATGGTAATTTGGTTTAACCATTCGAATGAAAAGTTTTGAGCTTTAAAGCCGTGATTTAACTGAGACCCCAGTATCCATATGATTTTTAATTGCGCTCGTTATTCGGTTTAGCCGGGAAAGGACCTTTGTGTCATATAACCCATTCCGAATAGTGATACGATGATATGGATGGCATTTGAAGACCGGTGGTGAAGACCGGGTATTTGCGAGAGCGATAGGATGACCTATTGATTGTCTCTGCACCGAGTAGCGCCCGGTATAGAGATTCCCTAAGTGATGGGAAGTCCGATCGGGATTGTGAATACCCGGATTTGCAAGGGCTTCTTCGGAAGTGCCTTCGGTTCTGTTCGAACCCGGAACAGACTTGTATGGATGTGTGTCTGACGTTACATTTTGAGATGTAAAGCTGGTTTCTATAAAATACATTTCTGTTGGTGGCGGAGAATTTATTCTCTTAGCTTAACACCCTTCTCTGAGACGTACGAGCTCAGAGGTTATGTAGTTGATGGTTACTAGTGATACATTCCCAATTTGGTAATGTGGCATACGAAGTGCTGATGATCATTTGTTGGCCAAAGCGTGGCTTTGTGAAAAGCGTGGCTTTGTGAAAAAGCGTGGCTTTGTGAAAAAGCGTTGCTTTGTGGACGAGACTTCGTCGAGCCTCACAACCCGGTAATGGTCAAAACAGGAATGTTGCGACAAAGGTTTGTAGTGGTAGCGCCCCTAGGGTATGTCATTTCCTTCTGGATAAAGGGTGGTATCATGGTATGGAGCCCAAATACTTAACTCGTGTGGACACTATACATTTATCACTTTGTGATGTTGCTTTGTTGGTTGAGGGGCCCCTCGGATAAAGGTCGGTAACGACCGGGGGATGACATGACTCGTGTGTTAGTTACCTAGTTACAGCTCGGTTAGAGCGTGAGGTAGCGTCGGCCTTTTGTTTGCAGAGATCCGGTTAGGATCCGGGGTGTCTTTCTAGAGGCGTTTCTATTTCGGTAAGGAAGTTCCTTTGCCTGATCATTTGTTGGAAATCCAAATAAACAATACGAACCCTGTACGGTTTTAGTTGTATTACCTGCTATGTAATGTGGCGGTAACCTGCTATTGAACGTAGTAGCTATAGTAGGCATACAATAATGGTTGTATTCTGGCTAAGATTGATATTATACTTTCGAAATGTTTTTCTACACTATGCACTAGTAATAATATCAAAAGAGTTTTGATTTTGCGTAGTAAGCATGTTTGACTATCATAAGGAGAAATCTTCTCCAATTCTGCGATTGCATTGTGTGTGTGGAGGGAGGCCTTATGGTAGTTTCATTTTCGAAAAGCATTGCGGATTTCAATGTTTAAAAGCCTTTTGTGTTTGTTTGAAGATAAATTGTTTTTGTTGCTCACACCAGTCCCATGACTGACCTGGAGTTTATTGTTCCCTTCCTAAACTCTGGGTGCCCACAATTTTCCACACTGGCAGTCTAGAGTTGGGTTTCTCAGATATTCAGGTTTAGTAGATTATTTGGAGCTGGTTCAGTTCTTGGAGTTCATGGACTGACATTGCTTATCTTGGAGCATTCTATTGGAGACATTCTATCCGCTGCTGGTGTTATCTATTTTATTTCCGCTGCTATTTCTTGTAAAATATCTCTGATATTGTTGTATCATATTGATATCATTGTTGTATATCATTTTGGATATTGTATTCATTGGATTGTATATGATATCATTTATTTCTTTCTTCCGCTGTGTTATTTACTTAAGTGTGTTATAAGCTTCGGCGACTCGGATTTGAACGGTCGAATCTATGGCATTCGAGTACGATGTAAAGTACGATTGTCGATTTTCAAACGCGAAAAATCCGTATCGTTACATTTGGTATCAGAGCTAAGGTTGAACTTTAGCTCAGGAGTGTAACACATTAAGTAGCTCATTAGAGATGGGGTGAAGTATACCCTAGAATGAGTAATTCTCAGATATCCGTCCGTATGTCTCAGTAAATTCTCTTGCTATCCACTGATAGTGAGTATGAGTGCAAGAAGAGGACGAGATAGTGGACAAGGGAGTACGACTATAAATGGTTAATACCCTGCAACAGTGGAAATAATTTTCTCCATCAATATTCTTTGATTCGGTTTCAAATTCATTTGATTTCTTCGTACCAGCTACAAGAAGAAGTTTCGATGTGGTGATGCCCTACGAACCGTTGTTGGAAATTCTTACTTCGTATCTTCATCGGTTTCTTATCAGTTTTTTTGATTTAAACCTTAATGAATTTGAAATTAGAATATTCCGACTTGAATTCGGAATTCATATCTAGTGTTTGAGGAATTATAGGAGATCGAATCTGTCTATCTCTGTGTTGTTTCGTGCCTGCGAATTTCGAGGACAAAATTCTTTTAAATGGGGAAGTTTGTAACGACCCCGGATTTTAATTGAATTTAAATTGATAATTTATTTAATTTTTGGATAAAAATTTTAAAATTGATTTGTAAATCAATCGAGTTTCTTTGGATTCAAATAAAATAATAAAATATATTAAATCATTTTATATATTGAAAATTTTATATGTATGTGAATATATATGTATATGTGCGTATATGAGTAGATTTGAATTTATATTTATACATGTTAGATTTGAGTTAAATCTTAAATAAATGGGTTAGAAATAAATGTTTAATAATAAATGATAATAATAAATACAAGACAATTAATATAGACTTTGGACACAAGTATATAAATAAAAATAAATTACATACATAGAAGATAAATTAACACTTAAATAAAATCTAACAACAAACTAAATTAGAAATTCATTTATCTTATAAAGTAATATTTTAAAGATAAGTATGTAAACAAATCAAGTTGATGTGAATAAAAGAGTAATGCAAATAAAATACAAGGTCAAGCTTCAGTTCAAAGCCTGGAAAAAGAAAGAATAACAAGTAGATAAAAATACATATTTTGTACAAGTAATAAATGCCATATCCTATAGCTACCACAACACTATCATATCATCTGAAATGAAACAAAAGATAAGTATGAACAAGTAAAAGAAGCCACCCGATCATACTCATGCATTGTACAAATGAAGAAAAAAGAATACAAGTTTGTACAGCCAAAACGAAAATAGGGTAAGTGTATGGTACAACACCATTAATGCCATCATCTCTTTAGCCACCAAACCAGACATCAGTAGACAAAGCAAGGAAAAAAATCTCTGATTTCTTTTGTACAAAACATATTATAACCAGTATTGTACAAAACAATATTATAACCTGCGAGCTTTCTTCTTATACACTAACTCTTCATTAGTTCGTCCATTCTAAACTGAAGTGAATATCAACTAAAAACTTCAACAAAATTCAATAAAAACAATAATCTACTATCAATACACATTCCAGAAAATAAAAATAAAGAAGGCTTCAGCAAGCTAGAACCTGGGGACTTTAAATCCAAAGCCTGAGACAAAGCAAAATCTGTAAAGCAACTTCAAGAAATGCAAAGCTTCATTCAAGTTTCAATTTGCATTCAAAACAAACTTCAAATCTGCAGTTGCAAACAAGAAGGGTACTCTGTTCTTCATCTTTACAAGTGAGCAAACTTCATTTTTGAAACCCATTCTTTTGATTCTAATGTCTGTGATGAAGATGCCTTGGAAAATGATAAATGCTTGTGTATATCTACACCTATATATTCAGCAAGTATATATACATAGTTCTGTACATGTCTGGAAAATAGGGAAATGAAGCTTCTATTCACAGTTTTACAGGCTTTTGAATTTATCCAAGAAAACTCGGGTTTTCTTTAACTAATCTCTAATAACCTTTAACATTTGAATGAATCATGTGTTGAAATATAGACTAAGATCCAAGAATAATTAAAGTATGTTGGTTATAAATTATCTAGCAAATTTAGAAAGAAAAAAAAATACAGGCTTCAAATATGAATGCTCTGTTATTAGCTACAGACCCAACATTTTCAGATTAATTCCTATCTTATTAAATACTCTACATTAGGCCTTGGATTCTGAAGATAAAATGCGAATAATAACATGATCTTGTTTTAAAAAAACAGTTTAAGGTAAAATTATTTAATAAATAAACTGCAAATATTGGGATTACAGTAAAAATCAAGTTTTGGCTAAAAATCAACAACAACAATTTCATCTTTGAATTATATAGTCTGATTTATCCAAACGAATCATGAATTTTAGTGAAAATCTTGTAATTTTAAATATTGTTTTGATCAAGAATTTGTGAGTTTCTCGGTTTTGGGTTTTTGGGGTATTGCCGTTGAACGGCGTCGATTGGAGCTTCGAGTTTTGGCACGAAGAAGGCTGGACTAAGGTATAGTGGTGGAAAAATACTATTGGATTTTTCTTTTGTCCGTGATGATCAGAATTGGTCATACTAGGGTTTAAGGACTGGGGTAAGTTGAAGTTGCTTTTCGAACCCGAGTGATGCAAATGAGGTACCAGAGTGGACCGGACTTCGAGGAAAGACGAGTGGGATGGTGGAGCAGCTGTAGGGGGTGATCGCACGACCTCCGGTGGCCAGAGGTGGCCACGCGGGGTGGATTTGGATGAATTGGGTTAGTTCCAGTTCGAGTGTAATGCTCAAATCGCAAACCACGGTGATGTAGTAGGTTCTGGAGGGCCAGCTAGCTTGCGATGGTCATGGTCGACTTATAGGTGGTGAGATCGATCGGAGAAACTCCGATTGTATGTGCATGTGCACGTGTCAGTGAACGTGAGTCAGGGCCGATGGTTGGGGAAGAAGAAGATTACTCGAAGTCGTTCTCGGGGGTTTAAGATGTTGGCTCGTGTGTTGATTCGAAGTACGTTTAAGTTATACCAGGTTTAACACTTAATCAAATTTTAAGTTGAAAAAAATTACATGTATACGGGTAAGTTTTGGTTAAAACTCGAAGCAGGGAGTGTGCTTTCTCGGGTGATGCTGGAAGCAGGTCTCAGGTAGGCATATAAAGGGAACCGTTTTAAACTTTGAAACCCATTTAAAAACATGTTAACACTTATATTTTAAACAGTTGTTTTGGTTTAAAATTTGTATAAATAAAGGATTTAAGAAGAATTTTAATTAAAGTAATTAATTAATAATTCAAGCTAATTAATCAAGTAATAAATGAATGGTTAAATAAAAATAATAGATACTTGGTGAAAGTAATTAGGTGGTTGATAAATTAAAAAAACCACCCAATTTATTCATCTTAGTTGTAGATGTTTGCTTTCTATTGAATGCTATGTGATGGATTGATATATTTGATATGTGATTATGATGCTATGAATTGCTTTATGCTGAACTGTGACACCTGTGATAAATATACTGCTATGAGAATGTGAGAAACCCTTGGCCCGTAAAACGGCACTTGAATTTCGATGCGACAGGGAGTCGGATTCCAGTTGGTTATCCGAAACCCACATCGAATTGTAATGATGAATCTTTGTGACTGATAAATTTATTTTATCTATGAATCTGTAAATGAAGATAAGCGTTATCGATTATACCGCTTATCGATATATCTGTGATGATTGATGTTGCACTATTGTGTGTGAAACCCATGGACAACACCTTTACACACACAAATATGGATTTCATGTGGAAATCGGTTAAATCACAGATGATTTAAAATTAATTTTTTTTTGAAATTGAAATTTTAATTTTAATTGATTTTGAAATTGGAAATTTGGGTTTAAAGTGAAATGCTTTTGAAATGGAATTTCAAAGATAAAAGTTATTTTGAATAACTTAATCGAGTTTTGAAAATTTAAATAATTTGATTTAAATTTGAATTCAAGTTTGAAATTGAATTCTATGATTTGAAACTAGGGATTAAAGATGCTGTATAATTTATATATGGGTTAAACCATTTTAAAGGATTGATTTGGGATTTTGAATTTAATTCAAGGGTTTTGACTCGTGTAAATATAACTGAATTTTTCCGAAACGAAACTATTTGTTTTCAAATAGTAAAAGCTTTCACAAAAGTAATGAATTTCCAAATTGTGTTGAACGGTTTCAAGTTTGAAATAGAATTGAAATGTTTTGAAAACTATGAAATGAGTCTTGATTTCAAAGACCGGGTGAGTTAATCTAACTTGAAATGGAATTGTTTTTGAAAGACTATGAATGAATCTTTGGAAACGAGTTTTGAAAGCTATAAGTTAAATCTTGGCTTAAAGATTTAACGAGTTAATCCAATTAAAATGGAAATTGTTTTGAAATCCATGAATGGATCTTTGTGAATGGGGTAAACTTTGTGGATTGAATCTTTTTGTTTAAAAGATTAAAAGTGTGGAAATTGTTTAAACCAGGGAAGGTTTTTGAAATGAATCTTTTTGTTTAAAAGATTGGAAATGGTAATTTGGTTTAACCATTCGAATGAAAAGTTTTGAGCTTTAAAGCCATGATTTAACTGAGACCCCAGTATCCATATGATTTTTAATTGCGCTCGTTATTCGGTTTAGCCGGGAAAGGACCTTTGTGTCATATAACCCATTCCGAATAGTGATACGACGATATGGATGGCATTTGAAGACCGGTGGTGCAGACCGGGTATTTGCGAGAGCGATAGGATGACCTATCGATTGTCTCTGCACCGAGTAGCGTCCGGTATAGAGATTCCCTAAGTGATGGGAAGTCCAATCGGGATTGTGAATACCCGGATTTGCAAGAGCTTCTTCGGAAGTGCCTTCGGTTCTGTTCGAACCCAGAACAGACTTGTATGGATGTGTGTCTGACGTTACATTTTGAGATGTAAAGCTGGTTTCTATCAAATACATTTCTGTTAGTTGCGGAGAATTTATTCTCTTAGCTTAACACCCTTCTCTGAGACGTACGAGCTCAGAGGTTATGTAGTTGATGGTTACTAGTGATACATTCCCAATTTGGTAATGTGGCATACGAAGTGCTGATGATCATTTGTTGGTCAAAGCGTGGCTTTGTGAAAAGCGTGGCTTTGTGAAAAAGCATTGCTTTGTGGACGAGACTTCGTCGAGCCTCACAACCCGGTAATGGTCGAAACAGGAATGTTGCGACAAAGGTTTATAGGGGTAGCGCCCCTAGGGTATGTCATTTCCTTCTGGATAAAGGGTGGTATCATGGTATGGAGCCCAGATACTTAACTTGTGTGGACACTATACATTTATCACTTTGTGATGTTGCTTTGTTGGTTGAGGGGCCCCTCGGATAAAGGTCGGTAACGACCGGGGGATGACATGACTCGTGTGTTAGTTACCTAGTTACAGATCGGTTAGAGCGTGTGGTAGCGTCGGCCTTTTGTTTGCAGAGATCCGGTTAGGATCCGGGGCGTCTTTCCAGAGGCGTTTCTATTTCGGTAAGGAAGTTCCTTTGCCTGATCATTTGTTGGAAATCCAAAGAAACAATACGAACCCTGTACGGTTTTAGTTGTATTACCTGCTATGGAATGTGGCGGTAACCTGCTATTGAACGTAGTAGCTATAGTAGGCATACAATAATGGTTGTATGCTGGCTAAGATTGATATTATACTTTCGAAATGTTTTTCTACACTATGCACTAGTAATAATATCAAAAGAGTTTTGATTTTGCGTAGTAAGCATGTTTGACTATCATAAGGAGAAATCTCATCCAATTCTGCGATTGCATTGTGTGTGTGGCGGGAGGCCTTATGGTAGTTTCATTTTCGAAAAGCATTGCGGATTCAATGTTTAAAAGCCTTTTGTGTTTGTTTGAAGATAAACTATTTTTGTTGCTCACACCAATCCCATGACTGACCTGGAGTTTATTGTTCCCTTCCTAAACTCTGGGTGCCCACTATTTTCCACACGGGCAGTCTAGAGTTGGGTTTCTCAGATATTCAGGTTTAGTAGATTATTTGGAGCTGGTTTAGTTCTTGGAGTTCATGGACTGACATTGCTTATCTTGGAGCATTCTATTGGAGACATTCTATCCGCTGCTGGTGTTATCTATTTTATTTCCGCTGCTATTTTTTGTAAAATATCTCTGATATTGTTGTATCATATTGATATCATTGTTGTATATCATTTTGGATATTGTATTCATTGGATTGTATATGATATCATTTATTTCTTTCTTCCGCTGTGTTATTTACTTAAGTGTGTTATAAGCTCCGGCGACTCGGATTTAAACGGTCGAATCTATGGCATTCGAGTACGATGTAAAGTACGAATGTCGATTTTCGAACGTGAAAAATCCGTATCGTTACAACCTCCTTTAGAATTCATCGTGCTTCATTATTAGTCACACACCTAAGAAGGGGGGGTAGAGAATCCCCTTTGATAGAGTATTCCATCCTGTATCATGAACCGTGGTGCCTTTCAGAGAAGCTTTTTCCATTAGTTTCCGTCAGTTGGAAGGGTTCCCGTAAGTAGATAGTCCTTTATCGAAGTCATCCATGTCTCCGGCTCAACGGTTGTCTTGAGGATCCAATCAACGTTCATCTCATCTATGCTCGGGGTGGCTAAAGTTTCGACTGGGATGGGCCTCTCATCTATGCTCGGGGTGGCTAAAGTTTCGACTGGGACGGGCCCCAATGATTGAGCTTCCCCAGAGCTTGCTAACTTAGCCAAATAGTCCACCTTGGTGTTTTGTTCTCATGGAATGTAGGCTATGGTATAATGTTCGATGTCTCTTAGCATTTCTTGCACTTTAGATGGTTACGTGGCAAGATTCTCTCCTCGAGCCTGGTACCCTCCTTTACCTGATAGACGGCTAATTGGGAGTCGCTGTAGATGTGTGAATTTTTTCTTAAGTTTTTTCACCATCTTTAGTCCTGCAATAAGCGCCTTGTATTACGCTTTGTTATTCGTCGCAGGGAGTTCCAAGCGCAAGCCGTAGAAAATGGCTCTCCCTACAGGGGTTTCGAGCACTACCCCTGCCCCTGAACATAGATTGTTAGATGCACCATATACAAAGAGTTTCCATTGAGTCTCCACCTCCATTGGCGCTTCTTCTTCGTCGTCCCGTATGGTGAACTCGGTGATGAAGTCTGCTAACGCTTGCCCATTAATTGCTTTCATAGGATGGTATGCAATATCATATTGACTTAGCTCTATATTCCATTTGAGGAGTCACCTGGAAGTTCCGGGTCGGTACAACACTTGTTTCATGGGATGGTCGGTTAATACTTTGATGGGATGTGCCTGAAAGTATGGTCGTAACTTCCGAGATGCGATCAAGAGGTAATACGCCAGCTTTTCTAATTTTTGTTAATTCTTCTCAGCTCCAGTGGATCGTTTGCTAATGTAATACACAGGTCGCTGGATTCTCGCTTTTTCCCGCACAAGAGCAGCGCTCAGTACATGCGGTGAGACTGCTAACTAAATGAATAGGTCTTATTCGTCCATCGGCTTTGATATGATTGACGGAGCTTCCATGTGTCATAGCAGTTTTTCGAAATTCGTTTGACAAGCTTCACTCCATTCGAAGTTTTTCTTTCCTATCTTTAGTGCATCGAAGAACGGTATGCACTTGTCTATAGCTTTTGAGATAAATCGACTCAATGCTACGACTTTTCCATTCAAGCTTTGAAGTTCCTTCTTATTTCTCGGGGCTTCGACTTCTAGTAGTACCATTATTTGTTCTGGATTTGCTTCGATGCCTCGGGCACTTACTATGAACCCTAAGAATTTCCGAGAGGCTACTCCGAAGTGACATTTGAGTGGGATATGCTTCATCCCATAATTCTGGAGTATTTCAAACATTTCAGCGAGATTTTCTAGATGGTTAGCAGCTACTCGAGATTTGACCAACATGTCATCCATATAAACTTCCATAGTCTTTCCGATTTGGCATTTGAACATAGCATTCACTAGCCTTAGGTATGTTTCCCCTACGTTTTTTAAAACAAATGGCATTACTCTGTAGAAGTATAGGCTCAAATTGTTAATGATGCTGGTGTTCTCCTGATCTGGCTCATGCATCAGGATCTGGTTATAGCCCGAGTATGCATCCATAAATGATAGCAATTCATGCCCCACCGTTGCATCCACAAGCTGATCGATTCTGGGGAGTGGGAAGCTATCTTTCAGGCAAACTTTATTTAGATCAGAGAAGTCAATACAAGTTCGCCATTTTCCATTAGACTTCTTGACTAAGACTTGGTTTGATACCCATTTAGGGTAAGTTGCATCTCGGTTGAAGCCGTTAGCCATTAGTTTATCTACCTCCTCTCTCAGTGTCATAGACCGTTTAGGGCTCAAGCTACGCCTTTTTTGATATACCGATGTGAATTTGGGGTCAATATTGAGCATGTGGTAGGCAATTTCGGGTGATACCCCACACATATCGGAGTGCGTCCAAGCAAATATGTCCAAATTGGCGCGAAGGAATTTAGTTAGTTCTGACCACATCTTATTTCCAAGGTGCCATCCAGTTTTCAAGACCCATGTTGGGTCATCCATATAGACTGGGATAGACACCGTCAATTCTACCGGTGCTGCCCGATCCTTCCCTAAACTCTTCTTCCTATGATCCAAATCATTGTCAAATCGGCTATGGTCCCCGAGCCAAGAGTGGCTCTGTAACTACTATTATGTGGGCTCACGAATGTGGGGAAGTGGAGAGTTTTCCCCACATCCTTTCCTTTTTCCTATCTTCTTGACTCACACAATTCTGCGGTGTAGCCTTCCTGGGCGGCGCTTTGTCTCCTTTCATAATTCCGACTATGTGCTCTATATGGAACTTCATTGTAAGGCACCAGTGGGCCAATGCTATTCTAAAGTCGGCTAATGCGGGTTGTCCTAAGAAGGCTTTGTACGCTGACATTTCATCCACGATTACAAAAGTCTAAATGAGGGCGACCATTCGCTCACCCTCTCCAAGCTTAACGGGTAGGTTAATTGTTCCCACCGGTTGTTTGGGCCCACTGGTAAACCCTTGAATCTTTGTTTGGAACGCAGATATTCTTTTCATGCCAATCTTCATTTGATCGAAAGTACATTTGAATAGTATGTTAACGGAGCTGCCACTATCAACCAACACCCACCGAACTACAACAAGTCTGATTCCTATCATCGCCACCATTGGATCGAGAGTTGGAGCTTCGATCCCTTCGGTGTCCCGATTTCGTAACACTATATCATCATTCAAAACCCTTTACAGCTTGGTCGGAGTTTCATCTTCTATAGCTAAACTTGATTCCTATGTAGAATGCTTCAACAAACTTGCATATCGCTCCATTTCCCCCCAACTTCTTTGTGCGGGGTGTGGCCCTTCAGATATTGTTCCAATAATAAGCCTTTGGTCAGTTCATTTCGGCCCCTCTTCTCTAGTTCCTGCTTGATTCCTTCAGTCCCTAGGAAGCTAAGGAGCTGCAAATTGATCGAGGTTTTGAGGCTTTCTTATGTACTGCTGGATCTTATTGTCCTGGATCAATTCCTTAATGAGATTCATTAGATGGCGGCACTCGTTTGTATTGCGGCCATGTGTCTCGTGAAAGTGGTAGAACTTTCCTGAGCGCTTCTGCTGCTCAGTTGTTACCTTTCTGGGGGGCTTTTTGTATTCCTCGGTCCACTGAGTCGTGAGAAAAATATTTTCCGGTGTGTAATTTTGGGGAGTATAGCCTTCGAGCCTAAACTCTTTGAGCTTTTTATTGTTGCCATACCATTCTTCTTATTGGAGTTTTGACTTTTTCTCTTTGAATTTCCTTCTTTCCCAGTGATTCCCTCAGGAGTCTGAGAAGCGTGCGCACTTTGATTCATTGCTACATTGCTTTGCCCGACGTTCATCAGTTGCACACTAGTAGACTTCCTTTCCGATTCCTGCGCTTCCTCTAACCTTAGGTACTGACTTGCTTTACGATTGAAATCTTTCCTGGTGGTAGGTTGCTTCAACTTAATCCACTTTCGGAACTCAGTTTCCGGGTGAATGGTACGGACTAATGCCATAAAAACCATGTCTTCATTAGGGTTGCTTACTTTTGTCACCATGGTGTTAAACCTGTTCATGAAAGATTTCAGTGATTCGTTAAGCCCTTGGAACAATTCGGATAGGGACATGAACGTCTTTTAGCTATGCAATATAAAGTCTGAACTGATCAAGGAACCTTGTTGCTAGTTACTCAGAAGCAGAGATAGATCTTGGTGGAAGCCTAGTGAACCACATTGATGCAACTCCTTAGAGAAAGATAGGAAAGCATCTGCATCGAACAGCTTCAGAGGCATTAGCACCGTCCATATACCAACTTGTATTTGTTCAAGTGAGGTTTCGGGTCTTTTGTCCCATCATTGGACAGAATAGTTGGCGTTATGATTTTTTTTGGATATTTATCATTCAAGATTTCATTGGTGAAGGGAGTCCGACTTGGTGCAGATCCCCATTCATCATCTCTTCTTATTTTACTCTCGTCCATTAATCGTTTAACCATATCCGCTATGTATTCCTCTAATGTCTGGTAGTCGTGAGGACAGCAATCAACCACTACGCCAAGTGTTTGGCTTTGCAAACGGTCATGGTGAGTGGGCCAAGACCTATGCTCTCTTGTCTTTGGGAGAGCCACTCCTACAGGGTCTCGTTGGCTTGCGGTTGGCCTAACTGCAGCAGTTTGAATATCCTTAGCATTATCAAATTCATTGGCATTTTCTTCCAATTTGTCATCTCGCTCCCCATCCTCTGAGTCGGAGAGATCCATAGCTATGTCTTCCGACAGGGTCTTTGCCCCTTGATTCAAATTCAGATCAGGTTGCCTCGTGGCGAATGGAGTACTTGCATTTTCGTCCATGTTAAGTCCTGTTGTCACCCTTTTTTGTGGTTGTTTTCTGTTTCTTCTATGTAAACCAGAAACGGAGGAATTCTCCGATTATATAGCAGCCATGGGTTTAGGCATAGTCCTTGGAGCAGGATTTGACTGTAGGGTTAGGAGAGCATTAAGCTTATCCATTAGAGCCTTTTGGCTACTTTACATTTTTTAGTTGATCTCATCAACCATTTTATTCAACTCATCCCTGGTGACAACTTCGTGCTGACTGGAAAATGCTAGCGCCTAATTTCCTAAGTTAGCACCATTTACTTCAATTTGTTGGGGATTAACATCTTCTCCAGCTATTACTGCCCCTATTGATCTTCTAGAGGCATTTCTTCTTCTTCCAAGGCCATTGATTCCAAACAGCAGATTCTTCAAGGAAAGATTGAGGATTTAACTTATGGACCTATGGGATCCAAAGTAGATAGATAGGTCTGGATCCTGAATTGGATTCTCAGTGAAAGCACCAAAATGTTAACCCCAAAAAATGTATCAATACCCTGCTTTGATTTTGAAAGCACTAGCCCTGTTTTGACAGAGTAATATCACGGATAAAAAGTATAGAAAAAGAACAGTAAAAGAAAGAAGTCGGGGAATTTTTATAGTAGTTCGACTGTTAATGAAGCCTACGTCCACTTTATAGTTTTATTATAGACTGATTGCTGTTACAAATAGTTTTTTATTACAAGGCTTTTGATTATCCTTAGCTAGAGTGAATCTCCAGAGTTGGAATCCACTGGAGAATCACAGTGAATCCTTTTGGATATTGTTGTGAAGGAGATAAAGAGTAAAGAAGGTTTCCAGCAGAGCTTCAGCAACTAGTCAGGAAAAGATCCCGTTTATGTTGCATGAGGGACAATATTTATAGAGATCAGAGAGCTTCTGGGCCTCGCCACTTCATCAATTGCTTGCAGATGGGTATATGACGACCTTGAGGAGTTCAGTTTGCGATCCGAGAATAAATCATGGATCGCTAGCGATCCATTGTCTATGGATCGCTAGCGATCCATAGATTTGGCCCGCTCGTGAGCTAATTACTTAGTTGCTCTCCCTTCATCATTTCATCATGTTGGGTTGCAAGAAACACTGCTCTATATGGATTGCTAGCGATCCATCGTGTATGGATCGCTAGTGATCCATACACTTAGTATTTTCTATGCTCTATCATTTAGGCTCTTTACCCCTTGTTTCTCTCAGCGAACCATCATGATGCATGGATCTTTGGCGATCAATAGGGAATGGATCTCTGGCGATCCATAGGGTATGGATCTCTGGCGATCCAAGCACTTGGTTTGTTTTTGGAGTTGTAGATTTCGAATGCCTTTATTGCTTAGTATTGACGTTGCTCATGTAATCTTGTCGCACGTTGCTCTGTCTCGATGACAATCTACTAACCAGTTACACTTAGCCGCTGATCGCACTGAACCGACGCTGGTTTCTTGGTTTTTCTGAATTTGGCCATTGCTTTAGTAATATGACTTTGTTTTCATTAACTCCTTACCTTAGCCTTTTGGGTAAGTTCTAAGCCATTCTGATGTCATAGAATTATTTTATTTCCTAATGGGTCCTGCTGGGCTAAAAACCCAGGTAACAACGGATTCCTTCTTTAAATTCCTTTTTATTTATATAATCACTCGACGTCTTCCAATTTACACTCATCTTCAATTTCCAAAGTAGAATCAACTATTTTCTAAAAGGACATTCCACATCGTATAATAAATCCACCATTTGATTTATTTTCCCAATCTATCCCATGATAAAATTTTCTATTATTCATAAACACCATTGATAAATCCATACTTTACTAGCGAAAATTTGACTATACAAATCTTCGCTTTCTTTGTAAAATACCACTTTTATAAATCATCATATTTAAAAATCCCACATTTTTAAATAAATTATAATATATGTACCTATATATATTTTATATAAAATGGTTAATAAATATTTATATCAAATATTTCTATTTTTCATTAAAAACAATATCCGTTTATTATAAAAGACCAACTTGTCTTCCAAGTTCTTAAAAATCTTTATTTACTATTCAAAATTTCTATTTAAAATATTATAAAAGACCGACTTTGAAATTCCTTTTTAAATCAAAACACCATTTTATAATATTTTAAAATACAAATAATGAGGCCCGATGCGACAAAAGCACTAATTAAGCAAAATCATATCCATATCATCAGTATGGCATTCAACAAGTCATATATCACAATATATATGAAAATAAACCAATAGTGTAAGGAATCCTGTTGGATCCCTTCAACCTATCCCCCTGCATCACATACTATATATAATTAACTAATAGAAATCAACCACTTTGAGGCAGGATTCGTATGCAAAGGGTCATCCACCCTTACACGGGAACGTAATAATGTTTCATCCGCTCCAATAGGCGGGAATATATCCAATTCAACTAATAATAATTAGAAAATTATCCAAACAGTCAACAACAACCAACAATAAAATATTCACACATACAATAAATAATTTTATTGATTAAAAATATTTATGGTTAAACAAAAAGGTAAGATTAACTCACATTGATTTTAATTCATCAAAACATTCCATTTTGAATTAAAGTTGGACAAACATCCAAATTTTAATCCAAATTTCCCACTAGCTTCGAATCCGTCCAATCCAATTCTATAGCGTAGCCTTCATCGATACGATCGTAACGCGACCCGTCGCATTCAATTTGGACCTTGTACAAGTTAAATATGGATTAACAAACTTTTAATATAATTAAATTTAACTTAACATAAATTAATTTAAAAATTAAAACTATAACCTTACCTTCCCTCTCTCATTCGTTCACGCACACGCAAATGAACCACCAGATCGCGACCTCAACTCCACTCTACCGCCACTGTCGTACACCGGAGCCCACCGTGCTCCACCAGAACACAGCCCTGACCATCGCGCTTCGATCGACACCCTCCGCTCCTCCTCCGATCGACCACACCACTCCGAGGACACAAAAACTATAGCGCTTTCAACTCGAAATTTTGCCACCATGCCACGTTGCAGCTCAATCTTGACCTGGGAAGCTTCCATCTTGTCGCTGCACACAGTTTTGCTTTTGGGGTCGGAGGCCAGATCGGCCTCTGGTGATCCAATTAGACGTGGGCCGTTGGATTGCTCATTTAAATTTAAGGAAAACTGCGAACTCTTTTTTTCCTTTAATCTAATTGAACATTATTTTAAAAGCAAAAGGGGTATTGTATGACCGTAGATGGTATGGGCTAGACATGGCTGAGAGCATAGTAATTATAAAATAACACACACACACACGTACATATTTCAATTTAAATATCCAGTTACAAACGTTCGAAAATCTCGAACCCCAAACGAGGTGTGCCGCCAGGCATTCTATATGTTATACCCCTATTCCGAACGCAATGGAACTAGCTTCAAGGTCTAATTCGATCATATGTAGAAGATCGCTTTTCAAACCCAATTATTTATTTAAATTCCTTTAATTAATTTCTACGCATTTCGAACTCGCACGATCAAACAGGATGTCCGATCACCACGAAATTTAACAACCTATAATAATCCACTATTACGGATCCGATGAAACTGGTTTCGACAAAATTTGAGACAGTGTCCCGAAAGGCTATACACATTAATTAAAATGAGTAATTTCCAAAATCAGTTTAATCTCTTCTAAATCTAATTTAAAGGTTTATTATCTCCATTCTTATTCAAATAGATTTGAAATCAACTTTAGAAATTATTTTCATTCACATTAAATTCAAGATTCAATTATTTTACACAATTCCAAATATTAAATTTAACAATTTAACTATTAAATAAATCGCTATATTTGGAGTTCAAGTTGTTTAACTTATAAAATTAACTTTTCAATATTTAAAATCAATTATATATTCAAAATTCAAGTTACTAAATTTCTGGGTCGTTATAGCAAATTAGCATTTGATTTGGTTTATGTCGCCACATAGAGATCTCTTGCTTTTAAAAGCATGTTTTACTTAAGTGGTTTCAAGAAGTTTTATAAAGTTTCAAAAACTTTACTATTTAAGTTCAAAGGCTTATTCCAAGTTAGAAAGTGGGTTTAGGTAAAAGGATAATGATTTCTAAAAGCTATTTATTTTAAGAAACAAGTTTTGTAGATTACGGATCATATAGCGATAGTCGCTATAGGTGTAGTTCGTGAAAATGAACTTTTTTTGAATCAAAAATGTTTTTCAACTTACATTTGGTTTTGAAAGGTGTTTTCAAACATATTATAAGTAATAATAGGTAATTATTAATTAATTATTTATTTATTTAATTGTTATTTAAATTAATTAATTAAGTAGGTTAATTAGTACTTAATTATTAGTTAATATGGTAATTAGTACTTAACTATCAATTAAGTAATTTTAATTAGTTAATTAATAAAAGGTTAATTATATTTTTAATTAATTGTTTAAAGATTAACTATTATTTAATTATTTATTAAAGGTCAATTTTTATTTATTATGAAAGGGTTTATTATTAGTTAATCTCTAATTAAGTTAATTAAGATTTAACTAAAACTCAATTAAGATTTAATTATATTTAAATGAAGGTTTATTTATTAATTAATTAGTAATTAATGACTAATTATTTATTTAGTTATTATTAAAAGATTAAATATTATTTTAATTATTTATTTAAAAGATAATTATTATGTAATTATTTAATTAATAGTTAATTATTTTTAACTATTAATAAAATATTTAATTGTTATTAAATAAATAATTTAAAGGTTATTAAATTATTAAATAAAGGTTTTAGAGTTTTAAACCACTTTATTTCTAAAGATCGGTTTTGTTTTAAAGCAAGCTCTCTTTTAAAGAATATATTAAATCTAAGGGATTTCTTTGTAAAATACCTTTAAGTAACCCTAATTGAAACATGAAACCCAATGACATATGTTTAGCAGAATAAAACATGGTTCTGCAAATTAAATTAAAGTTGACATCTATTAGCATAATAAATCATTGTTCAGCTATAATTCACCTAATAGATTATTTTTGACATCTATTACGCAGAAAAAATCAAGTTCTGCTATTATGGTAACTTGGACATTTACATATATGGTTGGTTGATTCTAATTGGCTGATTCCATTTACAAATGTGCTTGTTACGTAAACATATATGTTATAACTGGAAAGTTAAACTGAATTAAATGAGAACCATTGTAGTCACTAAGCCTCCTTATGGATTTGTAAAGCCAACCATTTAAGTATACTTTTAATAAAGGTTTTAAAAGTTAATTATTATATTATTTAAAGTGTTTTAAAGAAAAAATATTACTTATTTATAATGTTCAAAGTTTATTATCGTTTCAGATATGATATTTAAAGGATAATCAAGCAATTATTTTATTAAAGGTGTTTTGACGTAATTTAATATTTTTAAAATGATTGATTAAAGTTATTATTTTATTAATGCAATTTAAAGACAAATTAATGAAGGATGTTTTAAATAATAACTTGTTTATTTAAAAGTTGTTTTAAATAATTGTTTTTTTATCGAATGAACTTTATTAATTAAGATTTATTCAAAGAGTTTTGTTTCAAATGAGGAAAATTTATGAAAAGACTTTTATAAATCAAAATGAGATCTTGAATTTGAAAAGAAGTTTCATAAATGATTTGGGATATTTATAAAAGAGTTTTATAAGTAAACTGGGAGATTTATAAAGAGTTTTATATATGGATTTGGAATTTTAGTAAAGAAGATCTTAATAAATGAAAGAGATTTATTTAAAAGGATTTATGGAAGAAATTTATAAATGAAACTTGAGATTGGATTTCCCTTAACTAACCTTCTTGATTATGGTGATATGGAACTTTTGCTCCATGCTTAACACCGGAAGAATAGCATTTTGGGGTTATCCTTATCCCTAATTAAAATAACTTTTTATTTTGATCCTTTAATATGATCTTGAATTAAGAAATCTTTCATAATGTTTTGTGAATATACTTATGCCAGTGAGATAAGTATATAAATATCTTGATATATATTTAGAAAGGATATTTAATAAATGAAAATTTTATTTAAAATAAGGCTTAGTGGTTGCTATGGGTAGTTAAATCTTTGGATTGTTGGTTGTTTTTTATTTGATAGTTAAATAACTGACTATCAAATCTAGACCAAAACTTAACTCTAGAAATGTCTAGGAGAAACATATGAGTTATATAGCATAGTCATCTTCGATGATGTTGTAGTGTGCGTATAAATATCGTTTTGTGCTCTTAGGACAAATGATAAGGAATTCCGTTCACTCAAAAGTTAGGAGGTGATCTTCACTCTTATTTATTATCTTTTTATTTCTAAAAGAACCGGGTTTGAGTTTACCACAAACTGTCGAATGTTGTTTCGAAGAGATCGGGATTGGATAAGTATAAATTATCCAAAAACCACTTCGATCAAACTTAAGTGTTCGAACTAAAGACCTCTTAAAGATGATTAAAGATAGAGCTTTTGAAATGCATGTGCTACTTGCTACTAATACTGAAGGTGATTCAAAAATGGATGCAGTAGATGTAGTGCCTTCAGTTTCATTCAGACCCAGAATAAACTTATATGGATGAATGCTGGCATTGCATTTCTGCCTGAAGGATAGTGTTAGTGTCACGACCCCGAAATTTAAATTTATTTAAATTTATAATTAAATGGATTCTTGAGTTAAATTTATGATTAAATAAATTTTAGATAAAAATTTGTAAATTTAATTGATTGAATGGAGCGAGTTTCCCCGATATCCAAGTATATTCTGTATAAATCATTTGAGATTAAAAAAATTGTAAATAGTGTATATGTGAGTATATGTGTATATATTGAAGGTATATATATATTTAGGTATATACGAGCAAATTTAATATATATGTTTGAATTGATGGTTAAAGATGGTTTGAGTTTATAAAATAAATATAAGACAATAAATATTAAGTAAATAATGATAATTAATATTTGAACTAGAAATTGTCATTTTTAATTCTTGACAGATATATATATATATATATATATATGTGTAAACAAAAGATAAAACAAAATATAAATACGAAGCAAAAATATAAACATCTTTCATTCGAATGTAATATGTAAATCAACATTTAAAATAGGAACTTATTTACATTAATAAGTAACAAAACAAATACAAATAAACAAAGTATAAACAAATGAAAAAAAAATAATATAGAAATCACCTCAGCCTATAAAACAAGACAGCAAATACCTTTAGTATACTCCCTTATACCTATCAGCCTCCACAAACTCAAAGACCTGCATAATGAAATAAACAAAATGAAGGAGATATCTATTGAAAAAGTAAAGTAAAACATATAGTACTAGGCAAATAAATGCAGCCACCATAACATGGCATATCAGCCGAAACAAAGTACAAACAATATAATACATCTCAGCCATACCCAATAGTATATACAAACATAAATATAATATTACCTGTACAATTTTGTATACCTTGCCAACTTCTTGTTTGTATATCCATCCCCATCAGTTCGACCATTCCAAGCTGAGAAGAAGAAAAAAAAAATGAAATAAAAACATCATCTTAAAACTTAAAACAAGTTTCAACTTGAATAACAACTCAACTTAAATCAGAAGATCAAAAGAAGGCAAGATATTAAAACCAGATTTATCAAAGAAGCTCTGTTTTCTTCTCCTGGGAAAACGGTGAGCAACTCCTATTTTATTAGAGCTTAATTTGTTTTGATTTCTTATTGATGCTGTGAGTAAACATAATTTTAAAAGTTTTAAGTTTATTAAAAACAGTTCAAACTTCATTTATATTATGCTCCAGTTTGCATATGATTTGTGATACTCTGTGCTTCCCTGTAATTGATGTATAGTACATGTTTGTATTCAAAACTCAAATTTTCCTCATCAGATCATTATAAAACTTCCAATTTCGATCAAACAAGGAGTTTGAACCTTAAGTCCAAATTTTTCAAAACTGATTAAACCCGTTAGTGAAATATTTCTACAGGAAATATTGGTTTGCAGGCAATCAAAGGGTACTTTGATAAACTCGATTGTTGCAGGAAGTTAAATCGAATTTATATATTGAATCTTTACTGGATTTTATGATTTTTAAAACAAAGATGAAGATTTTTAGCTCAGTATTACAAGAGCAGTTCAATCTTGAATAAAAATTGAATTTTTATCAAATTCTCGAAATTGAATCAATAACAAATGTTGAAACTCGAATTGAAGCAAGTATAAACATCAGGGATTTTGTAAAAATTAACAGAAGATTTTTCTATTGCATGAGTTTTGGATTCGAGATCATTGTAGGGTTTTATTTCAAGATTTCGAGCATGACAGTAACGAGCCGAGTTCGTTGCCTACGCGCGATCGAGTGTTGTCGCACCGAGGGGAATCGAAGCGTTGGTGAACGAAGCTTCTCCGGTCAAGGTAGTGGGGTTGCAGGTGGTTGCGATCGGCGGCGTGGGGAGTTTTGTTGATACAGTTTGGGTTCACAGGGTTTTGAGGTGATCAAATTTTGAATTCCGGCGAGTTGAAGCAATCTGGGTGGTGGTTTAGGTCGAGAGGGTCAGTGGTGACTCGTGGGAGGTCGAGGCGATGATCGAAGGAGCTCCGGTCCTCTGTGCACGTATACGTGCATTCGCGTGCACGGTTGTTGCCTGGAAATGATGAGGGAGTAATGTGAAAAGGGGGAGGAAGAGAGGGAAGAAGCAAGGTGAACTCGCGTTTGTTGACTCGAAGCATCACTCGAGATTTTGAGGGGTAGGGCTCGAAGCTGGAAGCGTTGTAGCTCGGGGGATAGTTTTGTTCCAGGTTTCTCTAACCTGTTCTGTTTTCCTGGGTTTCAAATTTGAATTCGAATTTATAAATCAAGGGTTAAAATGATTTTTGAAGTCAAAGTATAAACCTAAATTCAAGTTCAGATTTGAAAAAAATAAAAATAAATAAATAAATAAATAAATAAATAAATAAATTCTTAATTTGTTTAAACCTTTAAAGTATTTTAAAGGTTAAAAAAAGAAATTTGAACTTAAATGGGATTATGACTTGTAAAGAAAGAACTTAGAAAAGTTGAATCAAGTTTTGAAATCTGGAATTTAAATCTAAACTTGAATCTTAGTTTCGGAATAAAAGGAGTTTTTGAATTTAAATTATTCTAAATAATTTGAATGATTAAGTGTATTTTTTTTTAAATTTATTTGAATTTAAAATTTAAAAGTGTAATGTTTTAAATATACACTTAAAGGTAAATTAAATCATAAGTTAAGGAAATGTTAGTAGTTGATGAAGATAATCAACTAGAGATTATTAAGTAAATTAAGTTAATTAACATGGATAATTTATTTAGTTAATAAATTAATGATTGAGACTCATTAAATTTATTAAGTTAATTAAAATGGATTTATAAATCTAATTAATAACTGGATTTATTAAGTAATTATGAGTTTTAAACTCATTAATTAAGTTTTAAGGAATTTATTTGGGATAATTAATTTGGAGTTAAGAATCATTAATTTGATAAGGTTAGGCTTTAAATTAATGGTTAAATGTTAATTAATCAAGTAATTAAAGGTTAATTAAGTTACAGTTAATTAATCAAGTAATTTCGAGTAATTTTTGGAATTTTATTAATTAAGTGGTAATTAATAAAGGGTTAATCAAATAAATAAATTAAAAGATAATTAAATAACTAAAGGATAATTATTTAATGATTAAAAGATTTATTGATTAATTAAGATTGATTTATTAATGATTAAAGGTTAATTAATAGATGATAAAGGATAATTAATTAAAATGGGTTGTAATTAATTAACCAAGATTAGAAATTCATATGAAATTTATCTGATTTGAATAAATCAGATAATTAACCAACCTTACCTATGAATGTTTGGATTCTGTTGAATGATATGAATTGTTTGATATCCCTGATATATGATGCTTTGTGATACGTCCTGATTTATATCGTGATCTGTGATTTCTATATCTGTGATGTATCTATTGTTATATGAATATGAAACCCTTGACCCATAGAATGACATTTGAATTTCGATGCGACAGGGAGTCGGATTCCAGTTGGTTATCCGAAACCCACATCGAATTATAATTGTGAATCTTTGTGACCGATAAATTTATTTTATCTATGAATCTGTGAATTTAGATAAGCGTTATCGATTATACCGCTTATCGATATATCTGTGATGATTGATGTTGCACTATTGTGTGTAAAACCCCTGGACTACACTTTTACACACACAAATATGGATTTCACGTGGAAATCGGTTAAGTCACAGATAATTTAAATTTGATGTTTTTGAAATTGAAATTTTAATTTCAATTGATTTTGAAATTAGGAATTTGGGTTTAAAGTAAAAAGCTTTTGAAATGGAATTTCAAAGATAAAAGTTATTTTAAATAACTTAATCGAGTTTTGAAAATTTAAATAATTTGATTTAAATTTGAATCCAATATTTGAAATTAAATCTATGATTTGGAAACTAGGGAGTAAAGATGATATAAATGTGTTTATAAGAATTTAAACCATTTTAAAAGTATAAGTTGGGAATTTGAATTTAACCCAAGGATTTTAACTTGTATAAATGAATCAGATTTCCAAAATGAAAACTGTTTGTTTTCAAAGAATAAAAGCTTTCAAATAAGAAGTGAAATTCCAATTTAGGTAAAGGAATTTCAAGATTTAATTGAAAAATGGTTTTCCAAGTTATAAATGAATTCTTTTTGAAAGCCATGAATTAAATCTGTCTATTTTTAACAGATTTAAAATGATGTTTTGTTAAACCATTCGAAATGAAATTGTTTTGAAAGCTATTTGTTAAATCTTTGATTTAAAGATTTAACGAATTAATCAAATTGAAATGGAAATCGATTTGGAAAATCTGTGAATGAATCTTTGTGAAATTAAGTGAACTTTGTGAATTGAATCTTTTTGTTTAAAAAGATTAAAATGGTAATTTGTTAAACCATTTGAAAAGAAAGTTGGGTTTAAATTGTGACTTAATTAAATTCTCAATATCCATATATTTTTGAATATTACGCTCACTATTCGGGTTATCCGGGAAAAGACAATTGTGTCATATAACCCATTCCGAATAGTGATACGTCGTATATGGATAGCATTTGAAGACCGGTGTTGAAGACCGGATATTTTCGAAAATGAAAGGACAACCTGTCGAATGTCTCTGCACTGGGTAGCTCCCGGTATAGAGATTTATATCACTCTTTTGTGACGGGAAGTCTGGACGTGATTTGAAAATTATCCGGATTTGCAAGGGCTTCGTGAGAAGTGCCTTCGGTTCTGTTCGATCCCGGAACAGACTTGTATGGATACATGTCTGACATTACACTTTGAGATATATAGCTGATTTCTTTCAAATACATATCTGTTGGTGGCGGAGAATTTATTCTCTTAGCTTAACACCCTTCTCTGAGACATACGAGCTCAGAGGTTATGTAGTTGAAATTTATCAGCGATATATCCCAATTTGGTAATGTGGCATGCTGAGTGTTGCTGTGTGATGATCAGTGTTTGATCATTTGTGATATGATCATTTATTTGATCTTATATCTTTGTGATCATAGGTTGATCATTTGTTTGACCCGAAGCATGGCTTTGTGACAAAGCGTAGCTTTGTGGACGAGACTTCATCGAGCCTCACACCCCGGAAATGGTCGAAACAGGAAGGATGCAGCAAGGTTCTAGGGAGTAGCGCCCCTTAGTGTATGTCATTCCTTCTGGATAAAGGTGGTATCATGGTATGGAGCCCAGATACTTAACCTCTGTGGTTGCTGCAAATTTATTACTTTGTGGTTGTTGGAAATCGGGGATCCTCGGGAAGATCGGTGACGATCGGGGGATGGCATACGCGTGTCAGTAGTTACCTATTTTTGCAGAGGTAACCCGGCCTTGTGTTGGCAGAGATCCGGTTAGGTTCTCGGGTCGTCTATTCCAGGGACGTACCCATCGTGGATAGGAAGTTCCTTAGCCTGACCATTTGTTGGAAATCCAAAGAAACAATACGAGCCTTTACAATTTCAATTGTATAACCTGTCTCCTCAGGAGGCAGCTATAGCAGGCATAATATAATGGTACCTATGCTGGCTAAGATTTATATTCTACTTTCGAAATGTTTTCTACACTAGGCACTAATAATAATATCAAAAATGATTTGATTTTGCGTAGTAAGCATCTTTGACTATCATAAGAAGAAATCTCCTCCAAGTCTGCGTTTGCATTGTGTGTGTGGTGGGAGGTCTTATGGTAGTTTCATTTTCTAAAAGCATTGCGGATTTCAATGTTTAAAATTCTCTGCTATTTGTTTTAAAGATAAACTGTTTTTGTTGCTCACACCAGTCCCATGACTGATCCGGAGTTTATTGTTTCTTTCCTAAACTCTGGATGCTCAAAATTTTTCTACACGAGCAGTCTAGAGTTTGGTTTTTCAGATAGTCAGATTAGTAGGTTATCTGGAGCTAGTTCAGTCTTTGGATCAGACTGCACTTGCTTATCTTGGTGTATCGTTATTGGGAGTTCAAGCTATTTCTGGATTAGTGCTTTGAAGATGGAGATTATCCGCTGCTGATATTATCGTCTTTCTTTTCCGCTGCTATTTGTTGTATCATATCTCTGATGTATATAGATATTCATTGTATCATCATTGTATCTGGATATTGTATCAGATGTTGGATGTCTATATTCTTTTTCTTTTCCGCTGTGTTATTTACTTAATGTTGTTATAAGCTCCGGCGAACCGGATTTGAACGGTCGAATCTACGGCATTCGAGTACGATGTAAAGTATGGATGTCGATTTTCGAGCGCGAAAATCCGTATCGTTACATTTGGTATCAGAGCTAAGGTTGAACTTTAGCTCAGGAGTATAACACGTTAAGTAACTCATTAGAGATAGAGTGAAGTAAACTCTAGAATGAGTAATCTCTCAGATATCAGTCTGAACGTCTCAGTAAATTCTCTTGCTATACACAGATAGTGAGTATGAGTGCAAGAAGAGGACGAGATAGGGGACGAGGGAATATGACTATAAATGGTCAATACCCTGCAACAGTGGAAACAATCTTTCTTATCAATCTTCTTTGATTCGTCTTTCCAGATTCTTTTGACTGCTTCGTACCAACTACAAGACGAAGTTGTAGAAAGTCGTTACTTCATATTTCATCGGTTTCTTATCAGCTTTTTGATTTAAACCTTAATGAATTTGAAATTGGAAATTTTAAATTGAGATAAATTGATTAACGGGATATGAAGTTAAATTTGAATTGGATTGATAAAACGATTTCGTTTGAAAACCAAAATTTGAAATTCTATTGAAATTTCTTGTGAATACCAAAGTCCGAAGAGGGACAAACTGGTATGTATTTTGAAATATTCCGACTTGGATTTGGAATTCATATCTTGTGTTCAAGTAATTATAGGAGATCGCATCTGTCTATCTCTGTCTTTGTTTTCTTGCCTGCGAATTTCGAGGACGAAATTCTTTTAAGGGGGGAAATTTGTCACGACCCCGAAATTTAAATTTATTTAAATTTATAATTAAATGGATTCTTGAGTTAAATTTATGATTAAATAAATTTTAGATAAAAATTTGTAAATTTAATTGATTGAATGGAGCGAGTTTCCCCGATATCCAAGTATATTCTGTATAAATCATTTGAGATTAAAAAAATTGTAAATAGTGTATATGTGAGTATATGTGTATATATTGAAGGTATATATATATTTAGGTATATACGAGCAAATTTAATATATATGTTTGAATTGATGGTTAAAGATGGTTTGAGTTTATAAAATAAATATAAGACAATAAATATTAAGTAAATAATGATAATTAATATTTGAACTAGAAATTGTCATTTTTAATTCTTGACAGATATATATATATATATATATATATATATATATGTGTAAACAAAAGATAAAACAAAATATAAATACGAAGCAAAAATATAAACATCTTTCATTCGAATGTAATATGTAAATCAACATTTAAAATAGGAACTTATTTACATTAATAAGTAACAAAACAAATACAAATAAACAAAGTATAAACAAATGAAAAAATAATAATATAGAAATCACCTCAGCCTATAAAACAAGACAGCAAATACCTTTAGTATACTCCCTTATACCTATCAGCCTCCACAAACTCAAAGACCTGCATAATGAAATAAACAAAATGAAGGAGATATCTATTGAAAAAGTAAAGTAAAACATATAGTACTAGGCAAATAAATGCAGCCACCATAACATGGCATATCAGCCGAAACAAAGTACAAACAATATAATACATCTCAGCCATACCCAATAGTATATACAAACATAAATATAATATTACCTGTACAATTTTGTATACCTTGCCAACTTCTTGTTTGTATATCCATCCCCATCAGTTCGACCATTCCAAGCTGAGAAGAAGAAAAAAAAAATGAAATAAAAACATCATCTTAAAACTTAAAACAAGTTTCAACTTGAATAACAACTCAACTTAAATCAGAAGATCAAAAGAAGGCAAGATATTAAAACCAGATTTATCAAAGAAGCTCTGTTTTCTTCTCCTGGGAAAACGGTGAGCAACTCCTATTTTATTAGAGCTTAATTTGTTTTGATTTCTTATTGATGCTGTGAGTAAACATAATTTTAAAAGTTTTAAGTTTATTAAAAACAGTTCAAACTTCATTTATATTATGCTCCAGTTTGCATATGATTTGTGATACTCTGTGCTTCCCTGTAATTGATGTATAGTACATGTTTGTATTCAAAACTCAAATTTTCCTCATCAGATCATTATAAAACTTCCAATTTCGATCAAACAAGGAGTTTGAACCTTAAGTCCAAATTTTTCAAAACTGATTAAACCCGTTAGTGAAATATTTCTACAGGAAATATTGGTTTGCAGGCAATCAAAGGGTACTTTGATAAACTCGATTGTTGCAGGAAGTTAAATCGAATTTATATATTGAATCTTTACTGGATTTTATGATTTTTAAAACAAAGATGAAGATTTTTAGCTCAGTATTACAAGAGCAGTTCAATCTTGAATAAAAATTGAATTTTTATCAAATTCTCGAAATTGAATCAATAACAAATGTTGAAACTCGAATTGAAGCAAGTATAAACATCAGGGATTTTGTAAAAATTAACAGAAGATTTTTCTATTGCATGAGTTTTTGATTCGAGATCATTGTAGGGTTTTATTTCAAGATTTCGAGCATGACAGTAACGAGCCGAGTTCGTTGCCTACGCGCGATCGAGTGTTGTCGCACCGAGGGGAATCGAAGCGTTGGTGAACGAAGCTTCTCCGGTCAAGGTAGTGGGGTTGCAGGTGGTTGCGATCGGCGGCGTGGGGAGTTTTGTTGATACAGTTTGGGTTCACAGGGTTTTGAGGTGATCAAATTTTGAATTCCGGCGAGTTGAAGCAATCTGGGTGGTGGTTTAGGTCGAGAGGGTCAGTGGTGACTCGTGGGAGGTCGAGGCGATGATCGAAGGAGCTCCGGTCCTCTATGCACGTATACGTGCATTCGCGTGCACGGTTGTTGCCTGGAAATGATGAGGGAGTAATGTGAAAAGGGGGAGGAAGAGAGGGAAGAAGCAAGGTGAACTCGCGTTTGTTGACTCGAAGCATCACTCGAGATTTTGAGGGGTAGGGCTCGAAGCTGGAAGCGTTGTAGCTCGGGGGATAGTTTTGTTCCAGGTTTCTCTAACCTGTTCTGTTTTCCTAGGTTTCAAATTTGAATTCGAATTTATAAATCAAGGGTTAAAATGATTTTTGAAGTCAAAGTATAAACCTAAATTCAAGTTCAGATTTGAAAAAAATAAAAATAAATAAATAAATAAATAAATAAATAAATAAATTCTTAATTTGTTTAAACCTTTAAAGTATTTTAAAGGTTAAAAAAAGAAATTTGAACTTAAATGGGATTATGACTTGTAAAGAAAGAACTTAGAAAAGTTGAATCAAGTTTTGAAATCTGGAATTTAAATCTAAACTTGAATCTTAGTTTCGGAATAAAAGGAGTTTTTGAATTTAAATTATTCTAAATAATTTGAATGATTAAGTGTATTTTTTTTTTAAATTTATTTGAATTTAAAATTTAAAAGTGTAATGTTTTAAATATACACTTAAAGGTAAATTAAATCATAAGTTAAGGAAATGTTAGTAGTTGATGAAGATAATCAACTAGAGATTATTAAGTAAATTAAGTTAATTAACATGGATAATTTATTTAGTTAATAAATTAATGATTGAGACTCATTAAATTTATTAAGTTAATTAAAATGGATTTATAAATCTAATTAATAACTGGATTTATTAAGTAATTATGAGTTTTAAACTCATTAATTAAGTTTTAAGGAATTTATTTGGGATAATTAATTTGGAGTTAAGAATCATTAATTTGATAAGGTTAGGCTTTAAATTAATGGTTAAATGTTAATTAATCAAGTAATTAAAGGTTAATTAAGTTACAGTTAATTAATCAAGTAATTTCGAGTAATTTTTGGAATTTTATTAATTAAGTGGTAATTAATAAAGGGTTAATCAAATAAATAAATTAAAAGATAATTAAATAACTAAAGGATAATTATTTAATGATTAAAAGATTTATTGATTAATTAAGATTGATTTATTAATGATTAAAGGTTAATTAATAGATGATAAAGGATAATTAATTAAAATGGGTTGTAATTAATTAACCAAGATTAGAAATTCATATGAAATTTATCTGATTTGAATAAATCAGATAATTAACCAACCTTACCTATGAATGTTTGGATTCTGTTGAATGATATGAATTGTTTGATATCCCTGATATATGATGCTTTGTGATACGTCCTGATTTATATCGTGATCTGTGATTTCTATATCTGTGATGTATCTATTGTTATATGAATATGAAACCCTTGACCCATAGAATGACATTTGAATTTCGATGCGACAGGGAGTCGGATTCCAGTTGGTTATCCGAAACCCACATCGAATTATAATTGTGAATCTTTGTGACCGATAAATTTATTTTATCTATGAATCTGTGAATTTAGATAAGCGTTATCGATTATACCGCTTATCGATATATCTGTGATGATTGATGTTGCACTATTGTGTGTAAAACCCCTGGACTACACTTTTACACACACAAATATGGATTTCACGTGGAAATCGGTTAAGTCACAGATAATTTAAATTTGATGTTTTTGAAATTGAAATTTTAATTTCAATTGATTTTGAAATTAGGAATTTGGGTTTAAAGTAAAAAGCTTTTGAAATGGAATTTCAAAGATAAAAGTTATTTTAAATAACTTAATCGAGTTTTGAAAATTTAAATAATTTGATTTAAATTTGAATCCAATATTTGAAATTAAATCTATGATTTGGAAACTAGGGAGTAAAGATGATATAAATGTGTTTATAAGAATTTAAACCATTTTAAAAGTATAAGTTGGGAATTTGAATTTAACCCAAGGATTTTAACTTGTATAAATGAATCAGATTTCCAAAATGAAAACTGTTTGTTTTCAAAGAATAAAAGCTTTCAAATAAGAAGTGAAATTCCAATTTAGGTAAAGGAATTTCAAGATTTAATTGAAAAATGGTTTTCCAAGTTATAAATGAATTCTTTTTGAAAGCCATGAATTAAATCTGTCTATTTTTAACAGATTTAAAATGATGTTTTGTTAAACCATTCGAAATGAAATTGTTTTGAAAGCTATTTGTTAAATCTTTGATTTAAAGATTTAACGAATTAATCAAATTGAAATGGAAATCGATTTGGAAAATCTGTGAATGAATCTTTGTGAAATTAAGTGAACTTTGTGAATTGAATCTTTTTGTTTAAAAAGATTAAAATGGTAATTTGTTAAACCATTTGAAAAGAAAGTTGGGTTTAAATTGTGACTTAATTAAATTCTCAATATCCATATATTTTTGAATATTACGCTCACTATTCGGGTTATCCGGGAAAAGACAATTGTGTCATATAACCCATTCCGAATAGTGATACGTCGTATATGGATAGCATTTGAAGACCGGTGTTGAAGACCGGATATTTTCGAAAATGAAAGGACAACCTGTCGAATGTCTCTGCACTGGGTAGCTCCCGGTATAGAGATTTATATCACTCTTTTGTGACGGGAAGTCTGGACGTGATTTGAAAATTATCCGGATTTGCAAGGGCTTCGTGAGAAGTGCCTTCGGTTCTGTTCGATCCCGGAACAGACTTGTATGGATACATGTCTGACATTACACTTTGAGATATATAGCTGATTTCTTTCAAATACATATCTATTGGTGGCGGAGAATTTATTCTCTTAGCTTAACACCCTTCTCTGAGACATACGAGCTCAGAGGTTATGTAGTTGAAATTTATCAGCGATATATCCCAATTTGGTAATGTGGCATGCTGAGTGTTGCTGTGTGATGATCAGTGTTTGATCATTTGTGATATGATCATTTATTTGATCTTATATCTTTGTGATCATAGGTTGATCATTTGTTTGACCCGAAGCATGGCTTTGTGACAAAGCGTAGCTTTGTGGACGAGACTTCATCGAGCCTCACACCCCGGAAATGGTCGAAACAGGAAGGATGCAGCAAGGTTCTAAGGAGTAGCGCCCCTTAGTGTATGTCATTCCTTCTGGATAAAGGTGGTATCATGGTATGGAGCCCAGATACTTAACCTCTGTGGTTGCTGCAAATTTATTACTTTGTGGTTGTTGGAAATCGGGGATCCTCGGGAAGATCGGTGACGATCGGGGGATGGCATACGCGTGTCAGTAGTTACCTATTTTTGCAGAGGTAACCCGGCCTTGTGTTGGCAGAGATCCGGTTAGGTTCTCGGGTCGTCTATTCCAGGGACGTACCCATCGTGGATAGGAAGTTCCTTAGCCTGACCATTTGTTGGAAATCCAAAGAAACAATACGAGCCTTTACAATTTCAATTGTATAACCTGTCTCCTCAGGAGGCAGCTATAGCAGGCATAATATAATGGTACCTATGCTGGCTAAGATTTATATTCTACTTTCGAAATGTTTTCTACACTAGGCACTAATAATAATATCAAAAATGATTTGATTTTGCGTAGTAAGCATCTTTGACTATCATAAGAAGAAATCTCCTCCAAGTCTGCGTTTGCATTGTGTGTGTGGTGGGAGGTCTTATGGTAGTTTCATTTTCTAAAAGCATTGCGGATTTCAATGTTTAAAATTCTCTGCTATTTGTTTTAAAGATAAACTGTTTTTGTTGCTCACACCAGTCCCATGACTGATCCGGAGTTTATTGTTTCTTTCCTAAACTCTGGATGCTCAAAATTTTTCTACACGAGCAGTCTAGAGTTTGGTTTTTCAGATAGTCAGATTAGTAGGTTATCTGGAGCTAGTTCAGTCTTTGGATCAGACTGCACTTGCTTATCTTGGTGTATCGTTATTGGGAGTTCAAGCTATTTCTGGATTAGTGCTTTGAAGATGGAGATTATCCGCTGCTGATATTATCGTCTTTCTTTTCCGCTGCTATTTGTTGTATCATATCTCTGATGTATATAGATATTCATTGTATCATCATTGTATCTGGATATTGTATCAGATGTTGGATGTCTATATTCTTTTTCTTTTCCGCTGTGTTATTTACTTAATGTTGTTATAAGCTCCGGCGAACCGGATTTGAACGGTCGAATCTACGGCATTCGAGTACGATGTAAAGTATGGATGTCGATTTTCGAGCGCGAAAATCCGTATCGTTACAGTTAGCATTCTAAAATGTTCAGACATAACTGGTAAATGACTAAAGTACGGACATGCAGTAGGGCTTTGTGGGTCCCTCCTATTCGGGTATGATCTTCCCTTCTCTAGAGTCGACATCTATGTATGCTTCGAGGCCCATTATGTTTGTTGCTCAACCAAGGGGTAATCATATTACGTACTATCTAGTAAGGGGTAGGCTAGTCCTAAGTAGCAGAGGTGAAATGTTTTGTAGCCTTCAGAAAATTTTATCTAGAGGTGAACTGATTCGGTGGTAGACCCTTACCCCTTCATAATTGGAATCCATTTCCCAATACAAGCCTTTAGACTTCATTATATACCTATCATGCTAGAATTTAATAATGTAAAAATTCTGGCTATGATTATATATTTATTTTAACCCTAGACATATATATGATAATATCTGTAACACCCCATAATTTGGCACTGGCTATTTAATTAATTAGTTAGTTAATTAATTAGGCTCCAAAATTGAAATTTGTGGAGATGATGGAATTTGACCATTAAACTTGCACTATTGCGTTTGTGGTGAAATTTTGAACAACATTCATATTTAAAGTTTTGCGATTGGAGTTCAAACGAAGAAGTTACAGACAAAAAATGAATTCGAAATGAAAATAATTTGAATAAAATTAACATTTATATATCAATTATATAAGGCCCAAAGGCTGACCCGCATGTTAAAGCGGTCGACTAAGGGCAGTCGACACTTAGGAAGGCGGTGGTCGGCTGCTTCGTGTGCAACAACCCAGAATTTTGGTTATTTAAAATTAGAATATTTAATTAATTTTAAATATTTAAAAGTTAATTTTATATGTTAAATAACTTTAATTTAAAATATAATGATTTATTGGATAATTTAATTATCGAATTTAATAATTGAAAATCATTTGAATAATTGAAATCTTGGATTTTTATTTAGATAAAATGATTTTAAGGCTTATTTAATTTCTATTAATAAGAAGGAAGAGAGTAAATATTTTTAAATTGGATTTATAAGTGATTTACTCGATTTTAAAAATAACTCGTTTAAATTAACATATAAAAATAGCCTTCCGGAGCACAGTCTCGGATTTCGACGAAACCAGTGTCATTAGATCCGTAATAATGTATTATTATTGGATTTCAAATTTCGTAGCGTTTATAGTTATCATTTGTTCGTACGGAATAGAAACGCGTTGAAATTAATATTGGGAAATCAATATTATAATTGGGTTCAAAAAGCTATTTTCTCCATACGATTGAATTAGTTCTCGAAACTTGTTCCATTGCATTCGGAATAGGGGTATAACAATAGGAACGCCTGGCGGCATACCTCGATCAGGGATTCAGAATAAATATCTAGGTGTTTTGGAATTATATATATATATATATATATATATGTATATATATATATAAATATCTAGGTATTTTGGAATTATATATATATATATATGTATGTATATATATATGTATGTATATATATATATATGTATATATATGTGTGTGAGTGTATATATATATATATATATTATTTTCAGTTTCACCTCAGCCGCAAAAACATACCATCAGCCACCCTACTGGTATAACAATAGGAACGCCTGGCGGCATACCTCGATCAGGGATTCGAAATAAATATCTAGGTATTTTGGAATTATATATATATATATATGTGTGTGTGTATATATATATATATATATATATATATATTATTTTCAGTTTCACCTCAGCCGCAAAAACTTACCATCAGCCACCCTACTCGTACATTCAGCCACCCTACTCTACAGTATCTCCCACCCTTATATAACAGAGTAGGCTTACCATTAGAAAACAAGATAAAATAAAAAAATCAGAGCTTTATAAATCAATACCAATTCAAAGAAGAATCAACTAAATTCAAATCTTGAATCTTTGGTTTTGTAAGGTCAAGATCTACCAGTTTGAGGCTGTTTTGATGTGTGCGAACAACATTTGGTCGAAGTCAGTAAATATGAATGAAATAGGGTTTGTTGTTGACGAAGTCATGGTCGATGATGGGTATTTTAGAGAGGGTGTTGTTTGTCGAGGTGAGCAGCTCGCGTACGAGCAATTTGGGATAGGGCGATGCAAGTTTGGAGGTCGCTACATGTCGCTATAGTGCAGCTCACCTTGGTGTCGCGTTTCGATGTAGGGGCTTGGGCGAGGCGTGAAGGAGGCAGGCGAGTCGAGTTCGATGAGGAGAGTTTTTGGCGATGTTTATTCGTGATTTCGGCTAGTCGTTCGTGGTGTCAGTAAAGCTCATGCACGGCCTGGAGCTTTATATTCGTGCATGCACAGTTTGTATCGCTTAAGGAAGAAAGGTCTAGGGGTAAACTTGTAATTCTATTGAAGTTATTTAATTTTAAATAAATTTTATATCGATAACTTCTAAATTGCATAACTCATTCATACGAGGTCGGATTAGGACGAAACTTTTTGCATTGTGATCATGATGATGAGAGCTTCGTAATGAAACTAGTTTGGACAGATTTGGTGACTTTGGAAATTTCGGCTAAAGTCGGACGTCGTCCGGTTTTAGTTCCAAACTGGAACGCTATGGCGACAATAAAAAATAAATGTGAGTAAATCTCACTCATCTTGGATAATTGGTTTTATTTTTCAATAGTTAAAAATTAATTACTGGATGATTGGTTGAATTGATATATTATTATTAGTTGGATATATTTCCCGCCGGTTGGAGCGAATGAGACACTATGTGTCCCGCGTAATAGCGGATGACCCTATATTACCGCGATATCCCACCTCGAAGTGGGATTGGTATTTTATGTTATATAACATCTGTGGTTGTGCGGAAACAAGTTGGAGGGATCCAACTGGATTCCTAAAAAAATGTTGACCTTAATTTCATATATAGTGACATATGATGTGTTTGAATAATCTATGTAGACTATGATATGATTTGATTTACTAGATGCTATAATAGCGCTAGCCTTAATTTTGGTATTATAAATACCAAAAATGATATTTTTCAATTTAAAAAGGGAATTTAAAAGGCGATTTTGGAAATGAAATTATTTATATTGAATTTTGGGATTATTTAAAAATGGTATTTGGTTGGATAAAATAAATGGTTAGGATTTTGGATATTTATTTAACTATTTCGTAAAATGATTTCAAATACAAAATTTTAAATTGGAAATTTTTAAACAATGGATTAAAATAAGATTCTCAAAAATATGGAATGGAAGGCGAAATCGAGATTTGACTGGTTTTGGAGTATAGTTGGATTATTTAAGAAATAGATTTATAAATGGAATTCTAATTAGAAATCGATATATGAATGGATTTTTGTAATATTAACCTGTTATAAAACTGGAAATGAGTTTATGAAATTTATAAACAATGTTTATAAATTAAGTGGAATGACTATATTCGATAAATTGGAAACATAAATTCATGGTGTGAATTTAAAATGAGATATGGAAATCGATTTAGAAAGATATAGTAAATTCATTTTTGGAATTGGGAAAAGTTATGGAATTGGAAATGTAAATCGATTTGGGATAAATCGAGAGAGATTTATAAGTAAAAATGGGTATGTTGATTTTTAAGAATAGTTTTCGAAAGAAGTTAAGGTTTGTTTTTGGAAAAGGATTTTTATCTATTAAACTATGTAGTTTTAAAACTGTTAATTAGATTAAATATTTCAGAAATTATTTATTTAAATACTTAAATTTGTTGAAATGAATTCTAAGTTTTATAAACAAATTTTGTAAATCGATTAGAAATTTTATAAATGAATTGGAATTAGTTATTGACGTTTATTTTAAAAGTGATTTGATACTTAAATAATTATTTAACCATGTTTTGAATTTTTTATTATATATATGTATATATATATATATATAGTTTAAAGGTAAGTGATTGCAATTTATTATAAATGCTCTCGAGATTTGTGAATCGGGTTTTATTTAATGGTTGAAATTTTATAAGATAAAATCTTATAATATAATTCGGGAACTTAAGAAAAATTAGAGAAAAGGGAATTTCCAAATTGTTTAGATACGGGAACTTTGAAAAATGAAATATGAATTCATTAAAGAAGTTATAAATTGTCAGTTGGATTTTAAATAAGTATAATTGATCATTTTTGTAAATTGTAAAAGGAAATTAATTGAAATTCCGGAGATGTATGAGATAGGTACGGAATATTTCCTAAATATGGGTATAAGAAATGATTTTGGGAAATGATTTATAATATTTTCCTAAGTATTGATATTAAGAGTTTTAGGGACATTTTATCAATGAAATGATTTTATCGAAATATTTTTCTAAGTAATAAATTAAGTTGTATTTGGGATATTTATAAATGAAGATATGGGTTGAAATATCCCATTATGGATATAAGTATTCGAAATTGTTTTCAAATATGGAAATATTGAAAGAGATTTGAATATGTATCTTTGTAAAGATATTTTGAAATAAATGTTTGGAAGTTTTAATATATGGGCCAATGACTGCTTTTGTGTGTAATTTGATAGTTAAATAACCAACTATCAAATCTGGCCAAATTCGTTGATCCTTTTCGAAGAGACCGGGATCAAATTTAATTATCCGAAAACCATTTCGATCTGATTTGACCGTTGTGAATTGTGATATCGTGAAGGTAGCAAAGACGGTGGTTTTGGAGATTCGGTTTGTTCGGACCCAGAACAACTTGTATGGATGAAATCTATCATTGCATCATTGCTTGGAAGGCAATGTTAGCATTCCAAGTATATGAATGCTAAATCTAAGGTAATACGTAGCCTCAATCGGGAATGACTGAAAATCAGGGGAGATGCAGCAAGGCTAAATGGGTCGCGCTGATTAGGGTATGTTGTCTCCTTTCTAGATTACCCTACATCTACATATTTATGGATTGGTTATGCATGAGATCTTAAAAGGGTTTCAAAGCAACCAGGGTGATGACATATTCGGTACTATCCAGGAAGGGGTAGGCCGGTCTTGTGTTGGCTGGGATTGATAGGTTCAATCTTGGTAAATTTCTAGACATGTACCATGATAGGTGGTACCCCAGTGCCTAGTCATTGTATGGAATCCATTCTCCAATAAGCACCGTACGGTTTTGATTGTTCCCAACTATGTTGAAATGTGAGTGCAAGCATTTCAGCTATTTTAATAGGTATTTGTACCTAAATAGTATTATAATATCACAGGATTTTTATATAGAAAGTGGTTTTGTTATCGTAAGGTAAAATCTCATTGTTTTTATGTGTGGCATGGTCTTACGAGATACCTTTGTTTCCAAAGAATTTTGAAAATGATTAAATTCAAATTGAGTGTGTTTTTCTCATGTTGGTTTTCCAGACTGACTCGGGTGTTATTTTATTAAAATGCTCGGACCAGACCGAGTATTACAGGTTTAGATAAGGATGCTATGGAGCACAAAAGATATGCTGGAGTATTTCAGGCGGCTTACACGTACTTGGTTATTTCTGCTGTGTGTTATGGTGTATGTTCAATATATGTGAGGACAAGTTATTATAACTATCCGGAATTGATTTATTGATTGTTGTACTCTGATGATGGTGTGTATAATAACAGGTGTAGTTCTTTTGTATAAGGATATATTATTATCTATTATATATTGTTCCACTACGATTGTGAGATTCTATGTTGTTTAGTTTTCTTCTTATCTTCTTCCTTCTTTCTTCACCCCTAACAATCCACCTTTTTGTTCAATTTGAGATGACATGTGCAGTTTATTTTCAGCTTAGACTGTACAGGAAAGTGGGTCGTTACAACGCGGTATCAGAGCTGAAGATTAAGCGAGAACCTTGGCTTTAGTGGGGTAACTCATTAGAGATAGGGTCAGTAGCACCCTAGAATGAGTTTGAGTGTATTAATAGATATGAGCGTGTATTTGTTAATGATATAAAAATGTTTTATATTGTGTTGCTTGATTTGGGGAGTGGCTTATAGATTCTAGTCAATATGATTAATTAACGTTATTGATAGGGGTCTCTAAACACTTGAACTGAGTAATTCGACATGGTATTGTTTTGAAATTAGGTAAATGAAATAATTTTACCTTGATTATAGTTTTATATATAAAGAAATAATTTCTTAGAAAATTATTACAGTTGTATATGGTGTGCTTGGTTGTTAGGAAATGATAATGTTAAACTGTTATCATTTGTTATTTGTTGTTGTGATCGAATAAAAGTTGATATTATAATGAAAATAAGATTAAAAGTTAAGAAATAATTTCATATAACAAAATGAAGTTATGTAAATATGATTTGTAAATGTGATTTATAAGTTGAAATAAATGAAATTCCTAAAGTATATTATATAACTATGGTTTATAAAAACGATTTATAAAGGATTTAAAACCTGGAAATTTGGGAATTTAAATCCCGTTGGTTTTGGAAATGATTTTTCAAAGTTTTGGAAGATGAGAATAATATTATTTGGAAAAATATTTTTGACTGGGAATATTTTAAAAGGATTTTAAAGGAAATAAAAGCACTGAACTCACTTCGGTCGTAGGAAAATAATTTTGGTGATGAACGCAGCACCATCGGCTTCCATTTTCGAGTTTCCAACAGAGAAATTGCTACCATTGGAGTTTTGTTTGGTAAAACTGGTTTTGATTTCAACAATTTAAAAGAATGATTGATATACCAAGGAATTGTGTGTTTATATATATAATTTCAAAAATAATTTGAAATATTTAGAACAAGGTGTTTAAACTGTAGGATTTTCATTTACAACGTTTTATTGGAAATATGAGAAAATAAGTTTGATAACCTATAAAATTGTAAATTTCAAGTTAATGTAATGTTTAAAATTGTTGAATATAAATGCAAAGGAAAGTAAAATTTTGAAACTGAATTATAGAAGAAATTTAACTTAAATTAAGTTAAATAATGTGAAATTGAAACTTAGCCTAAGTTAGGTTAAAATAAAATAATTATTGGAAATGAATTAAGGAATGAACTAATTGAGTAAATTAGTGAGCTGAATTTGATTTGGAATATGGTTGAAAATTTAAACAAATGGTTTGAGTCAAATGAAATTGAAATTGGATTAGATTTATAAATGGATAAGGACTTAAGTTGTGAAGTGGTAATTAACCTAAGAACTTTTGTATAAAAAGTTTATAATGGACTTAAGAAAATTTGATGAGATAACATTTAAGAGATAATTAGTATTGAAAGGAATATACTAAGTAAATAAGGGAATGTGAATAAAGTAATGTGAATAATGATTGTGAATAAATTGATTGGAAATGAAATGAATTTGAATAAAAGGAATTGGGTATAGATAAGAATCAATTAGAATTAATACGTAAGTTGTACGTATGTTATTTTATCCGCATAGTGGTTTGATCCAGATTCGAGCATAGAATTTCGATATAATTTATATCGATCCGGGTTAGGATTTTTCACTCGATGCTCGACGACGAACACTAGATATGGATTTTTGATTGAGTTTGGAGTTCTTTATCATCGTATATAGCTATGCAAGGAGCGTAACGGTTTCTAATCAGGGAACCACATCTGAGTCCGCACTAGAGTGGTCGTGTGAATGATACAAGTTCGGAAGTGAAATTGTGTGATCGAGCAAGCGATCGGATTTGATATCATGTACGAATGATACATGTACATCGTACAGGCTTTAGTAAAGAAAATGTTAGAAAATTTAAATTGCAAAATACTGGGGTTATGAATTATATGTTGGGATAACATTGGTAAATAAGATGTAGGTATATAAAAGCAAGAGCTAACTTGATACTCTTGGGTTCATAAGAAAAAAAAAATTTGTCGCCCAACAAAAAGGTACATGTTTAAATGGTTGCTTAATTTGATGGTTTTATGGTTGAGCCACTTGGCTTTTGTTTTATTTTGATGGTTTAGGCCCATAGCGGCGATTTGTAGTTGTACTGATCCAACCGCTCAAAGGAGACGCTGGCGAAATTTTTCGAAAATTTAAAGAGTTAGAATTTTGAAGGAAATTTTTAATAACTAAAAATTTGACTTTGAATTATAACTTGAAATGATTGAATGGATAATATTATTGGAATCTATGGAGGAATTTATAAATTTATTAAAAGTTATAATAAGGTTTCAAAAAATTGGTTTTAGGAAGTTATTTCAACTAATTTGTTTTAGAAAAGTAATGGGTTTGGGCATTTTTCCTATCTTGACAATTTCGAGGAAGAAATTCTTTTAAAGGGGGAAGGAATGAATGACCCAGAATTTTAGTTATTTTAAATTGGAATATTTAATTGATTTTAAATATTTAAAAGTTAATTTTATAGGTTAAATAACTTTAATTTCAAATATAATGATTTATTGGATAATTTAATTATCGAATTTAATAACTGAAAATCATTTGAATAATTGAAATCTTAGATTTTTATTTGGATAAAATGATTTTAAGGCTTATTTAATTTCTTTTAATAAGAAGGAAGATAATAAAATTTTTAAATTGGACTTATAAGTGGTTTACTCGATTTTAAAAATAACTCGTTTAAATTAACATATAAAAATAGCCTTCCCGGGCACAGTCTCGGATTTCGATGAAACCAGTGTCATTGGATCCATAATAATGTATTATTATCAGATTTCAAATTCTAGAGCGTTTAGAGTTATCGCTTGGTCGTACGGAATAGAAGCACGTTGAATTAATATTGGGAAATTAATATTATAATTGGGTTCAATAAGCTATTTTCTCCATACGATCGAATTAGGTCTCGAAACTTGTTCCATTGCGTTCGGGATAGGGGTATAACATTGGGAACATCTGGCGGCACACCTCGATCAGGGTTCGAAATAAATATCTATATATTTTGTAATTATATATATATTTTTTTTTTCAATATCACCTCAGCCGCAAAAACTTACCATCAGCCACCCTACCCGTACCTTCAACCACCCTACTCTATAGTATCTCCCACCCTTATATAACAGAGCATGCTTCCCATTAAAAAACAAGATAGAATAAAAAATCAAAGCTTTAAAAATCAATAACAGTTCAAACAAAAATCAAATAAATTCAATTCTTGAATCATTGGTTTTGTGAGGTCGAGATCTACCAGTTTGAGGCTGTTTTGATGTGTGCGATTAACATTTGGTTGTAGTCAGTAAATAGGCATGAATTAGGGTTTGCTGTTGACGAGGTCATGGTCGGTGATGGGTGTTTTAGAGAGTACGGTGTTGTTTGTCAAGGTGAGGAGCTCGCGTACGGGTAATTTAGGATGGGGCGATGTAAGTTTGGAGGTCGCGACATGTCACTACAGTGCAGCTCGCCTGGGTGTCACGTTTCGATGGAGGGGCTAGGGGGAGGTGTGAAGGAGGCAGGTGAGTCGAGTTCGATGAGGAGAATTTTTCGGCGATGTTTATTCGTGATTTCAGCGAGTCATTCATGGTGTCAGTAAAGCTCGTGCAAGGCCTGGAGCTTTATTTTCATGCGTGCACAGTTTGTATCATTTGGGGAAGAAAGGTCTGGGTGATAAACTCTTAATTCTATTGAAGTTATTTAATTTTAAATAAATTTTATATCGATAACTTCTAAATTGCATAACCCATTCACACGAGGTCGGATTAGGACGAAACCTTTTGATTTGCAATCGTGATTATAAAAGCTTCGAAATGAAACTAGTTTGGATGGATTTGGAGAATGTGGAAATTTGAGCTAAAATCGGACGTCGTCCGGTTTTAGTTCCAAACTAGAATGCCTCGGCGAAAACAGAAAATAAATGTGAGTAAATCTCACTCATCTTATATAATTAGTTTTTTTTAAATAGTAAAAATTAATTACTGGATGATTGGGGGAATTGATATATTATTATCAGTTGGATGTTATATTACATATATATTAGTATATATATTAGTAGTTGGATATATTTCCCGCCAATTGGAGCGGATGAGACACTATGCGCCCCGCGTAATAGCGGATGACCCTATATTACCGTGATATCCCGCCTCGAAGCGGGATTGGTATTTATGTTATATAACATCTATGGTTGCAGGGAAATAGGTTGGAGGGATCCAACTAGATTCCTCAAAAATGTTGATTTTAATTTCATATATAGTGATAAATGATATTTTTGAATTTAGAAAGGGAATTTAAAAGGTTTTTTTGGAAATGAAATTATTTATATTGAATTTTGGGATTATTTAAAAAGGGTATTGAGTTGGATAAAATAAATGGTTTCGATTTTGGATATTTATTTAACTATTTCATAAAATAATTTCAAATACAAAATTTTAAATTGGAAATTTTTAAACAATGGATTTAAATAAGATTCTTAAAAATATGGAATGGAAGACGAAATCGAGATTTGATTAGTTTTTGAATATAGTTGGATTATTTAAGAAATAGATTTATAAATGGAATTCTAATTAGAAATCGATGTATGAATGGATTTTTGTAATATGAACCTGTTATAAAACTGGAAATGAGTTTATGAAATTTATTAACAATGTCTATAAATTATGTGGAATGATTATGATTTAATAAATTGGAAATATAAATTCACGGTGCAAATTTAAAATGAGATATGGAAATCGGTTTAGAAAGAAATAGTAAATTCTATTTTGGATGGGAATTGTTATGGAATTGGAAATGTAAATCGATTTGGGATAAATCGAGAGAGATTTATAAGTAAGAATGGTATGTTGAATTTTAAGAATAGTTTTCGCAAGAAGTTAAGGTTTGTTTTTGGAAAAGGATTTTTATCTTTTAAACTATGTAGTTTTAAAACTATTAATTGGATTAAATATTTCAGAAGTTAGTTATTTAAATATTTAAATTTGTTGAAATTAATTCTAAGTTTTATAAACAAGTTTTGTAAATCGATTATAAATTTTATAATTGGATTGGAATTAGTTATTGACGTTTATTTTAGAAGTAATTTGATATTTAAATCATGATTTGAATTTATTATTATTATATATATATATAGTTTAAAGGTAAGTGATTGTAATTTATTATAAATGCTCTTGAGATTTGTGAATCGGGTTTTATTAAATGGTTGAAATTTTATAAGAGAAAATCTTATAATAGAATTTGGGAACTTAATAAAAATTAGAGAAAAGGAAATTTCCAAATTGTTTAGATACGGGAACTTCGAAAAATGAAATCTAAATTTATTAAAGAAGTTATAAATTGTTAGTTGGATTTTAAATAAGTATAATCGATAATTTTTGGAAATTGTAAAAGGAAATTAATAGAAATTCCGACGATGTATGAGATAGGTATGGAATATTTCCTAAATATGGGTATTAGAAATGATTTTGGGAAAAGATTTATAATATTTTCCTAAGTATTGAAATTAAGAGTTTTAGAGACATTTTAGCGATGGAATGATTTTTATAGAAATATTTTTCTAAGTAATAAATTAAGTTGGATTTAGGAATATTTCTGAATGATGATATGGGTTGAATCCATATGAATATAAGTATTCTAAATTGTTTTCAAATATGGAAATATTAAAAGAGATTTGAATATATATCTTTCTAAATATATTTTGAAATAAATGCTTGGAAGATTTATTATGCGGACCTAGTGACTGCTTTTGTGTGTAATTTGATAGTTAAATAACCAACTATCAAATCTGGCCAAATTCATTGATCATTTTCAAAGAGACCAGGATCGGATTTAATTATCCGAAAACCACTTCGATCTGATTTGAGCATTGCGAATTATGATATCGTGAAGGTAGCGAAGACGGTGATTTTGGAGATTCGGTTTGTTCGAACCCAGAATAACTTATATGGATGAATGGTATAATTGCATCGTTGCCTGGAAGGCAGTGTTAGCATTCCAAGTATATGAATGCTAAATCTAAGGTAATACGTAGCCTTAAGCCTCATCAACTGGGAATGACTGAAAATCAGGGGAGATGCGGCAAGGCTAAGTGGTTCGCAACCATTAAGGTATGTTGTCACCTTTCTATATTACCCTACATCTACATATTTATGGATTAGTTGTGCATGAAACCTCAAAAGGTTTGCAAAGCAACCATGGTGATGACATATTCGGTACTATCTAGTAAGGGGTAGGCCTGTCTTGTGTTGGCATGGATCGATAGGTTCGATCTCAGTACATTTTCTAGACATGTACCGTGGTAGGTGGTGCCCCAGTGCCTAGTCATTGTATGGAATCCATTCTCTAATAAGCGCCGTACGGTTTTGATTATGCCCAACTATGTTGAAATGTGAGATGCAAGCATTTCAGCTATTTTAATAGGTATTTGTACCTAGACACTATTATAACATCACAGGATTTTAATATAGAAAGTGGTTTGGTTATCGTAAGGTATAAACCCGTCGTTTTTATGTGTGGCGTGGTCTTACGAGATACCTTTGTTTCCAAAGAATTTTGAAAATGTTTAAATTCAAATTGAGTGTGTTTTTCTCATGGTTGTTTTCTAGACTGACTCGGGTGTTATTTTATAAAAATGCTCGGGTCAAACCGAGTATTACAGGTTCAGATTAGGATGCTATGGAGCATAGGAGACATGATGGAGTATTTCATGCGTATTACACGTACTTGGTAATTTCCGCTGTGTGTTGTGTTGTATGTTCAGTATATGTGAGGCCAAGTTATTATAATTGTCCCGAATTGATTTGTTGATTGTTGTACTCTTATGATGGTATGTATAATAAAAGTTATAGTTCTTTCGTATAAAGATATGTTATTATCTATTATATATTGTTCCGCTGCAATTGTGAGATTCTTTGTTGTTTAGTTTTCTTCTTATCTTCTTCCTTCTTTCTTCACCGCTAACAATCCGCCTTTTTGTTCAATTTGAGTTGACATGTGCAGTTTATTATCAGCTTAGACTGTACAGAAAAATGGATCGCTACAACGTGTGTGGAGGCTAGGATTATCCTAGGCCCAACGGTCCAGATTTAATATATTTCAGCCTAACCGTTGAGGTTTATTCTTACGCCTATAAATTCAGGCCTAACCCTCTCTTCTCTTCTCATATTTTTTTATTGGCAGTAGCGAAGCCCTGCCATTTCTTCTTCTTCACTTTCTTTCTAAATTATAAAAATAAGATATTTATATCTATATTTATAAAAATTGGAGAAGAATAGTAATCTTATAAAAAGGAGAAGAGAAGAGAATCAACTATACACATATTTGAGATAATTTATATAATTTATATATTTGTATCTATTTTCTCTTTCAATCCAAAATCTTTTCTCAGATTTGTAATTCTAATATATGTCTATACCCTTTTTATAATAATTCTTGGATTAAAAAGTATTTGGAGATGAATCAAAGGATATACTTCAGATTTGGAGATTTGGATTGCTTTTAAAAGATGAGTGGGAAATTTTATAAATTATTATAATATAAATATTATCCCTCTTGTGTTTATTTGATTATTATGCCTAAGTGAATAATTGTATGTGAGTTGTAGACAACAAACCGAATATAGTCAAATATAATAAATATCGCCTCCATATTCTTGTTTATGAACTGATTTAGAATTGTTTACAACATGATCTGAAATAGTCCCAAAAGTATGAATTTAGAATATTGATTTGAATGAAATTTATTCCATATCTGAAAATACGTTGTATAATAATGTTATAAATTTGGATTATTACCCTAATCTTGTTGGAATATAAACTTTGCTATGTTTGGACTGTTGGAATTTAGATCCATTTAATATTTGTAAATTAGTTTAATTTCTTTCCCTTGTAGAAAAATATTACATTTGATCTAACAAGGAATAGATGCAAATAAAAAAAGAAAGAGATGTGTAGTTCATAATGTTTATTTCAGTAGTAGAAAGAAATGATTATTCCTTGTAATTTCAAACAATGTAATATTTTATATTTTAAAGTTCACTCTTTTGTTTTGGACTAATTTATTAAAATTATAGCGGATAATTATGATAGATATTACTCCAACAATTGAAAATGAAAAATAATATTTTAGTGAAGATATATAACTAGAATATATTTGATAAAATTAGATATTTGTACGTAATTTGCTGCGCTTATATTAATTAAAATAAAACTTAGCTAATAATGATGCTTATATGTAATATTCTTGTTTAGGAAAACTAATTAGTGAGAAAGGAATTTAAAAGGTTGTAAGTCCAATAAATAAAAAATAAATAGTGATAAATATGGAAGTTGCAATAATTTGATAAGTTAAATGAATTAATGGGACTGATAAATAAAGAAGTTTTATTAATAACTATGGTATAGTTAATGGATTACTAAGTTAAAATTAGTAATCATATATAAATGTATTAAGAAAAGTCCATTAGGATTTTATGGACAAATTGACATTTATGAGCATTAAAAATGGGATTTATGGGTAGATAAGTTTTTGAGGTAAATCTTAGTGCCTTAAATAAAAAAGGAATTGGTAAGCTAAGTCTAATGTCTACCTAAGATAATATAAATAAAGACTTAGGATGGTTAATTGGACTTAGTAGGTTAGTGATGTGAGGTCAGTAGAGTCACTCGACGGAAGACTGCCCTTCACTTTGAAGCTACCAGCAGTCCAGTGCACTTACTACTAATGTGAGATATCATTAATCCTAGGACTTGTAACGACATGGGATTGGACCTGCTATCTTAATTGAAAGTATTAAATGGTCCAAATTTGAAATTAGGAGCGGTGAGGGATATCTACATAGGGGTTCACTTCTGGTTTGAGGTATTAAGTGGTTGTAGAGTCCGCCTCTCTCCTAGAAGGAAGCATTAAGTAACCTAGTGAGATTCAAAATAAATAAGGATGTCCCTGAAAGGGTTTACTTTAGTATTAAGTGGCTATTTTAGGGCCCGCCTCTCTACCAAAAGAAGTAACCTAATGGGATTTCATATTCATAATAAAGATTGATAGTGGATATCTCGGGAAGGGTATGCTTCATGTTTGAGGTAATAAGTGACTGATTTAAGGGTTTGCCTCTCTTCTAAAAAGAAGTATTAAGTACATAGTGAGATTTCAAGTGATGTCATCAAGATAGTGCCAGTGAGGAGTCTGCATTGAGGTTAGGTATTAGATGACAAAGGCCTACCCATAAATAGGTGTTAAATGGTCAAGGGTCTGCTTAGTCCTTATTAATGAGGTATTAAGTGGCTTGGGTATAGTCTCTCACATTTCTAAGGCTGTAATAATGATAGAACCAGTGGGGAGTCCGCCGCTTGGGGGATAGGCACTAAGTGATGTAGGACCTACCTAGAATATAGGTATTAAATGGTTAGAAGTCCGCTTAGTTCTTTTAAAGGTATTAAGCAGCTTAGGTACTATTCCTTACATGGCTATGATTTTACTTGTGATAAACGTGGTAATAGTTGGACATTAAATGTCGGAAGACTTAAATAGTGGTTACAAGTCTTTGTAGCTAGGACCCACCGAGTATTGACAACATAGTTAGGAAATCACCTTGGGAATAGGTCTTAAATAACGGGGTCTACCTTGATTGAGGTCTTAAATGGCAAAGTCTACCTATTTCTCTTTTAAAAGTATTATGTGGGGATTATAGAAGACCGCTTCATATTTAGAAGTATTATATGGAAAATAGGTTTGGAAGTATTGGTTGGTTGATAAGGCTTTGTCGTTACTTGTACCTTGGGAAGGGGTAGGTAAGTAATTATGTGTGCAATGCAAGGTTAGAGTTGTTAACCTCAATAGACATAACAATTAAATGGAAACAAATCGATATAAATTTATATTATGGATAGTTCATAGATTTTCTAGTCACTAGAACATTTTTCTAATCCCCTCCTCATTACATCCCACAGGATAGACTTAGAGGAACGGGTCACTAGAGCTGGATGTATTTAGTTATTGGAGAAGCCTTCTTTTCTCTCATGCTTAATGCTAATGTGACAATCTTCTATCCAAGTAATACCATTAATTCCAAGGTATTGCTAATAATCAATATTCTTATCCAATTATTATTTCCATTGTGAGTTTAGAGTTCTATCAATCTCTAAAAAAGCCCATGCTTATTTGCATGTACCAAATCCAACGATCTGTGCTTTGATGGGCATGGATTTTGATTTTTGTCTAAATTTTGGCCCATTAAGGTATGGTTGTTACATTTGGTATGAGAGCCTAGGTTAGTAGATTAAGGAATTAGGATAAATTGGGAGAGCGCATCTATAATTTCCTATCTAGTAGTATTATATTTTTTCGTTAGATTATAAGAATTCCAACTATAGAAGTTATTGTAGTTCCACTCCAAAGGAATGGGAAAAGAAATAATGGGATGGAAATATCTTAGAGTTAAGATTTTCACACCAACTCCGAAGTACTCCATGAAGTGATGGCGATGCGTAAAGCGCTGTTGATAAAGAGCATGAGTATGACATATGGCAGAATCCCAGAGACTGGAGGTGTTCGACTTGATAGTTGAGATTCTAGCTACCTTGTGTTTTTGGATTTTGATGATGAGTTTCGGTCGGAGATACACATTTATTCCAAATGGGCAGAAAAATAGAGTCTGTATGTCGTAATTGTCCAGAAGCAAGTTTTTGCTACGGTGCATTCATTGGTCACCATTTTGCTCGCAAAGTAGATTTTTATTTGGATAATTAATGTCGGTTCCTTAATCTAAAACCTATGAGATAATTTTTATAAAGTATATTTTTGAAACGCCTTAGATTTTGGAGAAATCCTTACATACATACATACATACATACATATATATATATATATATATAGGTAAAGGCTTGATTTTGATTTTTTGGCAAATTTAAGTTTGATTTTTAAGGGAAGTTTTTGTATGAAATGGTTTCTATTATTTAGAAACAAGTATAAAGGAGCATATATTTAGCTCAGTGATTTTTCAATTTATAAAATCGAAGTTTTTAAATTCTTCTCTTTTTAAGGTACAGATAAAATAAGAATGACATTCAATTTTATTGGGGTATGTAGTTTTTAGGGTTGTTGTACTCACCGGCTATTGGAAAAAATATTTCCATGCGAAGTAGGCAGGAAATAGCAGCTAGAATATTTTCGGGTTTTTTCTAGAATTGTTGTTGGTCACAGCAGTTTTGTTGGGACTACTGTGAATTGCTAGAGCATGATTTAGGAAAGGCGGTAGGATCTGATACTGCCGTAATGAGGACAGTAATTTTTCAAATCATGTCGAATCAAAGGAGACGACATGGAATTATTATTATTATTTAATCCGAGCCTAATTGGGTTTAGGTTCAATTAACGCCCAAAGCCCGTCTAGTGATTTCCCACTTAGCATTAAACCTAAAGTGGTCTACTGGTTAACGAGTTTTGGCACAACTTTAACCTAGAATGGGACTATAAAAGTCCCATCTGAATTTCCCCAATTTCATTCTTTCATTTCTCCTTCCTCAATTAGCCAAAACCAATCTACGTCCTCCTCCTTTAGGTTGCAGTACTCTCTTCCGTTCCTCCACTAGGCGGTCCATTTTTCCCTTAGTGCAGCAGCTTCACCTCCCCTCGTGCTTGATTTGCACATTAGATCTCGCCCCACCACCACTCCAAATCTAAACCCTATTCCCTCCCTCCGAACACTTCTTAGCCCAAGTCACCTTTCCGCACCGTCGGTTTTTCCTCGAAGCATTATGGTCTCAACCCTCAAGAGGCCACTTGGCTAGACCAGAATGAGCAGAAGGTTTCGCCTCTTTTGGGCTGGAAGGGCTATTCATCACGATAGGATTTTAACCGATCCTCTGCTTCGAGACCTTCGAGCAGGAATGTTACACTCATTGCATCTATCTTTTCGATGTCCTGTTGGAATAGAATTTCAATGGATGTAATAGTATGATTCCTTCGGAGGTGAAGAGTGCCTTAATTGAGTTGATTAATGATGATCTCACTGAGATTTTGGAGGCCCCCACGAAGGACGCGGACTTAGATGATTTTTAGGTGATCGACTCAAAGATTTTTGTAGGAGATGTTTTCTCAGGACGTTTGTGTTTGGAAGATGGATAATCTACGTCCGACTGCCCGTCTGATTATGTGCATCATTTGGCACAACGTTATCCCTAAGACAGAAAGTTATAACCTAATTTTTCCTTTTGTGCAGAACATCACCTATGCTATTATTAGCGGCATCGCCATCTTGGGCTCGCACCCTTTTGATTCAATTTGTTGATCAAGGATTAGCACTCCACCGAGTTACTTTCTATCTTTAGGAATACCATTGAACCTCCATGGAGAGGCAATTTTGCAGAAGGTTTCTTCTTCCATCATTAGATCCTTCCTTAGGAAGATAGCAATTTTGAAGCCGTCAGCAACACCAATAGTGCATGCAGCATGAGATTAGGAGTCGCTATGCTATGAACATTCAAGGGTTGCAGCAATGGATCGAGCTCCAGCCATGGAGAAAAGCATCTTGTAGTCTGTAGGCCTTATTTTAGGACTTATGGTGTTGTTGTCTTTTCTGTTCCAGCATTTGGTCTTTTCTTTTAGGTTGTTTCGATGGTAACTATTAATTGTCTCTTGTAAAAGGCACACGCGATATTATGAGTTCCTATTTATTTACTGTGTTATTGTTTTTGGACATGCAAACCACTCTTATAAATGCATAGTGAAGAAGTAGCCTAAATATGGAAATCTCATGAACGATACTTGATTATCAGTAAATGCAATATAAGACTAGAAGTTTAGAATAGTTAGATAATTTTAGCGAAGGACATGATAAACTTGTTTTGGTGTCACAGATCATTGCTCATGTTTCTTAAAAGCTAATTTTTTTGGGTAATTGGGCATGATGACATTTTGAAATAAAATGACAATTTTTATGGGTAAAGTTTAGTTGTAGATTTTAGAATTTGGTTTATACGTTTAGCGCATAACCGACTTTCGATTACGCCGAAATTTTGGCTTGGTTTATTAGAATTTTTAAGAAGAAACATATTTTGAAAGTTTCTCCTTGACTTGAAAAGTATCCTTTGAAAAAAAAAATTAGGTTTTAGTTGTTTTTATCTCTTAAATTATTTTTATAGTTTTTGTTCAAAATTTTACTCAAGGGAAAATGTGCATCCAAATATTTCGGGATCTTATTTTGACTACGAATTTGAAAAGTGAGAAAGATTTTTGTGAAATATTTGATTTTGAAGACCAAATGTCAGGCGTAAGGAAGGCAATAGAGTTAGAATTTATGAATTTAGCGGTGCATTAGGATCGACGATGTGATAAATGCAAGTGATAACAAGGGAAAAGCTATTTTAGCCTTGGAATTTCTATTTTCATACCTTATTGACGACATGTGTGAGTATATTTTTAGGCTTAATTCCGTTTTAGAGCTTGAAATAAGCCTCCTTATGTGTTCTGTACGTGGAAAATTTAGAGTAAATCCGAGGCAGCAGGGAAATTTCCACTGTACTATGAGAATAGGAAGATTATATAGTGGTAAGAATGTTAAATTCTCCACCTAAATTCCTTTTTCCGGCATAGGAGTAAAATTTAGGAAGCGATTTTTCGACGTGTCAGATTTTTGGATGGTAGGAATTGGATGCAAAATTGGTTGCTTCATACTTCTACTCTTAGGAGTATGAAGCTTTTGGTTTAAAAGATTCTTCAAAAAGTTGCATACATGTAGAACTGCCAACATATATAGGTTGTTTGCATCATATTTTTTCAAATATGTTTTCAAAAGAAATGCATTCATATAGGAGGATCTGATTTTGAATCATTCTGCATACATTTTTTCCGTATGGAGATACAGTAATACACTATGCACTTATGCACGTTTGGTTACAAAATTGGTTGTACACTAATTAGTTGTGTAGTTTAGGATAATTAGGAGTCAAAACCATGACTTCGTTGGTGGTGAAATTTCAGGGATGAAATTCTTTATAAGGTGGAAGAATTTAACACCTGGTAATCTAGTGTTAGTTATCTAATTAGTTAGTTAGCTGACCAAATAGGCTCCAAAAAAGGAATTGGTGTCGATGATGGAATTTGACCATGAAACTTGAATCATTGCGTTTGTGGCAAAATTCTAAGCAACTTTTATATTTGGAGTTTTTCGATTGGAGTCCAAACGAAGAAGTTACGGACAAAAAATGAATTTGGAACGAAAACAATTCGAATAAGAAAATTAACATTTATATATCAATTATCTAGGAACCATATGTCGACCTACATATTGGAGCGGTCGACCCATAAAAAGGGGGCGGTCGATCATATGTGTGTGGCGGCTACGGTTAGCCTAGGCCCAACGGTCCAAATTTAATATATTTCGATCTAACGGTTAAGGTTAATTCTTACACCTATAAATTTTGGCCTAACCCTCCCTTCTCTTCTCAATTTTTTTGGAGGCAGTAGTGAAGCTTTGCCATTTCTTCTTCTACACTTTCTTTCGAAATTATAAAAATAAGATATTTATACTATATTCATACAAATTAGAAAAGAATAGAAATCTAGTAAATAGGAGAAGAGAAGAAAATCAACTATACGCGTATTTGAGGTAATTTGTATATTTATATATATGTATCTATTTTCCCTTCCACTCTCCAATTTCTTCTCATATTTGTAATTCTAATATCTGCCTATATCATTTTTATACATATTTCTTAGATTAAAAAGTATTTGGAGATGAATCAAAGATTCTACTTCAGATCTGGAAATTTGGATTATTTTTAAAAAGTGAGTGGGAGATTTTATTGATTGTTATAATATGAAGATTATCCCGTTGGTGTTTATTTGATTATTATGCCTAACTTGATAATTGTATATGAGTTATAGGCAACAAATTGAATATAATCTGAATATAATAAATATCACCTATATATTCTTGTTTACGAACATATTTAGAATTATTTACAACATGATCTGGAAATCAATCCCAAAAGTATGAATTTAGAATATTGATTTGAACGAAATTTATTACAGGTCTGAAAATAAGTTGTATAATAATGTTATGAATTTGGATTATTACACTAACCTTGTTGGAATGTAAACTTTTCTATGTTTGGATTGTTGGAATTTAGATCCGTTTAATATTTGTAAATTAGTTTGACTTTTTTCCCTTTTAGAAAAATATAGCGCCTGATCTAACAAGGAATAGATGCAAATAAAAAGAGAATGAGATGTGTAAAGTATAGTAGCTCACACTGTCTATTTTAGTAATAAAAATAAATGATTATTCCTTGTAATTTCAAACAATGTATGTTTTTATATTTTAAAGCTAAATCTTTAGTTTTGGACTAATTTATGGAAATTATAGCGGATAATCTTTTTAGATATTATTCCAACAATTGAACATGGAAAAGAATATTTTCGTGATGATATATGATATGCACGTAAATGTGCATATATTTACATCCATATGTTATCTCTTTTTACTTAAATAAACATCGTATTTGGGCATTTTTACATGTTAAAACCAAAATTCAATTATTTTCATCTTAATTCAGGGGTAAAATTGTCATTTTTGTGCATGTGTAAATTTGAGAATTTTTACTTGGGCATTTTTGATGATTTTTATAGGAATTTGGATGCATATGGAAGAGGCTTATATGAAGATACATTCATGCACAAATGAATACAAAGGAAAGAAGAGGGAAATCATTCAAGTTCAAGATCATGGAGGACCCCACCCACTTACCTTGGTTTTCAATTAGGAGCTAAGCACATGCTAAAAGGTCATTATAGCTTCATGTACATTTAAGTAGGGGATTAGTGGATGTTAATGATTACTTGGTGGCCACACTATCTCAAGGGTATTTTGGGAAGCACCCTAAAAAGAGAATTCGGGTTTTATGCATGTATAAATAGCCATCTTATGTACATGAACATATCTTGGATTCTCTCTTATGTTTACTTAGGAAATTAGCAAGTTGTAAACACAAATTGAAGTGAAATAAAAATGTCTTCCAAGCCTCTTTCTCTTCTCTTTTCTTCTTGCTTTTATTTACTTTTTTGTTGATGTTTTTTATGCTCTTTTCTTTAGATTAAATTTACATTCATGCAAGTAGTGTAGCTTTTCTGCTTATGCAAGTAGTTAGTAATTAATCTCTCTTTCTTCCTTTGCTTAGTTTCCATTTCCTTGATTTTTAATGTTGAAAATTACAAGTGTTGATTTGATAACACAAATGAGTAGCTAAACCCCTCCAATTTAGGGGTAATGAAGCTCTCTAACTTTATGTAATTTCAATAATTTTATGGTTTATGATCTCTTTGGTTTATGCTTCATGAGAGTGAATTTTGATGCAAGTTTATACAAGTGGGTTTGATAGCTTATGTTGCTTTAGCAAATGAGCTATTCTTATTCAACATAAACACAATTAGCATCATCATTTGCTAATCCATTTTTGATTTTGAAAAGAAAGTAAAAACAAAATTTGATGATCTATCTTGCTAATTACAATAGTAAATAGATCATACTTAAAATAGCTTTTGCTTTGGCTTCATTTTCATGAGAATTTGTAAGTGTATAATTGTTGTATTATAGTTTGATGGTTTGAGTTATGTTAATCAATAACACAAACAAAGCATACTTATGATCAATGCAACAATTATTTCACTTGATTTCATAACTAGAGATCATAAATTATTTGTTTGTTGATTTACAAAAATATGAGAGTGGATTTGCTTCTAAATTTTTCTCTAGTCCAATAGTTTTTAAATCACATTTTAATTCTAGCTTTAGTTTTTTTTATAGTTAATAACTTCCTCTCACTTTGGTCTAATTTGATTGAATTTGAAAATTTTAAAATCTAAAAAATTCCCTGCGGATCGACCCTTACTTGCCACATACTCCAATAGTACGTCGTGCGCTTGCGGTAAATTTATTTCAAAATTTATCGACTATTTTCTAATCGATAGAAAATTAGCCGACTAACAAGTTTTTGGCGTCGTTGCCGGAGAATTTGTCTCGATTTTAATTTTCTATTCTTCGAATTAGTTGTTGTTTGATTTTTGTGTGTTTATATTTTGTGTGTGTTTGCATTTAAAAAAAATAAAAAATTTGTGTGGTTGTTGTTTTTGTTTTGCTTGCATTTGTTTGTGTATTTGTTTGCAATTGTTGTTTGCCCATTTGCATTTACATATTTCAAAAAAATACAAAATAATACAAAAAAAAACAAAACAAAAAACACAAAAACATACAAAAAAAACTTTTATTTCATTTTCAAGTTACAATTTTCATTTTTTTTACAATTTTTCTTGTTTCAACCTTTTCTACATACACCACTGTGTCATTTTATACACACATCTCTATCCTATCCAACCTCCTACATCACAAGTGACGAACCATTGAACTGCCCTTACCACCACTTCATCCACATTACAAACCATCCACTGACCCACAACAAAAAACTCCTCAAAACTGTTGTCGCCTGACTGCGCATATACCCCCACTGTTAGTGACCACTGACCTCTTCCCTCCTCCTCACTGTTCATATCACCAACACCATCAAATTCAACACCATACTCCACCTTCATCGACAAACGACACTTCAAACATCAAACTGCATATCACATCATTTCTTACTGCAAACCACCCTCCTCACTGCCGACACAGTACCAACGACCACATAACCAAATACATAGCAGCAGTCCCAACTCAATACATCAACTTCAACACATATACAATCACCTGACAACCACTGTGCATACCCCTTGCCAACAGAAGTTCAACAACCATGCTGCAGCCATTACTATCCACTGTCAACATCTTGCACATCTCCACCATACAACTTCCAGACCACACCCCACTTCACTACAAACTTGCCACAAACCAACAGCCTGCATATTACTTTGCACTGCCAATCGAACTCCAAGCACAACCTGTTCTTCCCCACCTCAATACATCACAACCAATACCCTGAAATCATCACCGTGCCTCAACTTGGAACTGTGCACTGCCCCTTCCCCTGCTACCTCCTTCAGCCATAAACTCCTCTCTGTCACCATACCATACATCACCAGAAAAAACGGCAGCTCCACTACATAAAACTGTTCCTCCTCTTACTCGCTTCTGTCAATCGCATACTCACTCCACTTCATAAATTCCGCTAACTACAACCACATAGCTGCTGACCATCTTCACAAAACCATCACCATCACTTCTGCTCCATCATATCCAGTCTACAACATCAATTGCAAACTTGTTAAATCAAACTTTCCATACATCTCATTTCAGCCACCGCACAAACTTCCCTGTTGCCAAACCCTGCTACTGCCCTCGATCACCAACTGTAGCAAGTTCACCCTCTGCCCTTGCATACATACACCTACATTCAACCAACAACAAGCACACATATCAACAACTGCCTACATTACTGCTATTTTTTAAAAAACCATCCACAAACTCGCGAACCCCAATACAACCATTAGTTATCAGCCCTCGATACTGCAATCACCTTGGTACCAAGTCAACTTCATCGTCATCCCCGCATCACTGACTCACTACATTCCAGCGACCCACTCGAACATCCCAATCGAATCACCAGCCTTCATCGAACCCATCACGAACCAGCAGCAACCAACAAATCGCAACCAAGTCGATTCACATCAAATTCGCCTCGAACACTCGAAGTCGAAATCACAACCCAATACGCACATCAGCGAGCAGTCGTTTAGATTTCGTTTTTTTTCTTCTCTGAAGTTCGCTTCTTAATTTCTACGATTTCAATACTTTTTTTTTGAAGAGAGGTTCAAAGCTTTTGTTTATAGAGATTCTGAAGTAATCAAAAAGATTGTTACTTTATTTTACTTTTTTTGGGTTGCAGATCTTGGTTTCAACTGGGCCGGGTCCTAGTTTTTTTTATAAAAAAAAGAAAAATAAAATAAACACAAGAAGTTTGAACTTATCTTTGGTTTCAATTGTTTTCTAACTTCTTTTCTACCTTTTTTTATTTTCCTTGTTTTATTTCTTTTGATTTTGTTTTAAAAAATCTTTGGTCTAGTTTTATTTCTTTGGATTTCATTTGTTTTGAATTTTATTTGTTTCAGTTTATTCTAAAAAACCTTGTATATATCTTGTTTTATTTCTTTTTTTTAGGTTGCCAAAGCAGAATTCCAAAGGAAGAAGTGCTTGCCAACAATAAACTACTCTACTTTGCTAAAAATCGCCACTAAAATAATAATAATAATAATTTTGCTAAATAATCTACACGCTTTGGTATCGTGCCATTTTCCCTTATTTTTATTGCATTGTTGGTTGCTTTCATTTGCATTTATATAAAAAAATTTCAAAATCCAAAAACAAAAACAAACTTCATTTAGTTGCATTGTAAATTCACGTTTAATTTTTGTTTTGCATTCATCTCATCTTATTTTCATTTTAAGGGCAATACCCCAATTCACATAAGATGAGGGATTTCATCACCCTTTCCTTAGCCCACAAACACATTTCATCATAGAATTTGACTAATAATAAAGGTTAGACATTCGACTTAAGGGTGTCACGAGCTCATCTAGGGCTTAATTGTATCTTCACAATTGTTTTCTTTGAAACAATTTTATTTGTTGGTGTCTAGCCTACGGCAGAGTAATAACCAGTTATAAAAATTACGGTGATACGTAAATATTATATTGGTTGTTCCTCTGAAGGTACTTAAAGCTTCGGTTGCATTGTTGCGGTGATTCATGGTGCACCGATAACCCCTGCCTGTTACCTGGCTGAGAAATATTTTTGTTGATTTAAGACAAAGTGTGATTATACAATTTTGGGTTAGGAGCTACTAAGGACATAAAATTTGTAATTAAGTCTTTTGCATTCATTTAGTTGCATTAGTTCATGCATATTTAAAAAAACAAAAAAAAAATCCAAAAATGTAAATTTTACTTAACTTAGTTTTTAAACCAAAAAAAAAAAAGAAAAATCCTTCTTTCCTTTCCTTTGAAAATTTTCAATCAAAATCATAAATCAAAAAAAAAATATAAAATCCTTTCAAAAAGAAAAAATTTGAAAATTCAAAAAAAAAATTGAAAATTCAAAAAACAAAAATAAAATTTCCATTTTCTAAAAAAAAACAAAAAACAAAAAAAATCCTATTAGTAAATATTTGAAAATTCAAAAAACAATAAAATACAAAAACAAAAACATATAAAAAAAATTTGAAAAACCAAAAACAAAACAAAAATCAAACATTTCTTTTGAAAATAAATCTCACTTGGTAAATAGTTTTCTTCCTTGTAAAAAAAAGAGAAAATTAAAAAAACAAAAACAAGTTTCATTCTCTAAACCCGATTCTAACTCCTTTCTCTTCTCGACTTTCACTTGTGCATGAGTAATTGGACTCGTGACACAACAAACAACCGTTGGACTCGCGACTCGACAACTAACTGTTTGACTCGAATAGATGATCCTCCCGAAATGGCGAACGAAAACGCCCCTCGAACTCTTATGGATAGAATCTTACCCGATAGAGTTTCTATTCCATCTTGCATCACGTTACCCGCCCCTACGGGTAACCATTTCGAAATCCATTCGAACAATATTACCACGCTTCCGAAATTTGGCAATTTCGAGCACGATGACCCATACATTTTCTTGACTAAATTCGAACAAGTTTGTGCAACCATTAAACTCCAACGACTTTCTGATGACGGAATCAAACTTCGATTAATTCCATTTGCTCTTACGGATTACGCTGAAAAATGGTTGTACAGCTTACCATCGAACTCGATTAAAACATGGGAAGAATTCGTAAAAGCTTTCTTAAAAAAGGTCTACCCTTTGGAAAAAATGAGTAGGATCTAAAACGAAATTGTAAATTTTCATCAATTCAAGGGAGAACAATTTGGAAAATATTTTGAAAGATTCAATGAGATTTTGATAAAATGTCCACACCATAACTTTGAAAAATGGACGATTTGCCAAATCTTATACGATGGACTCGAAAATAGCTCACGAACTATGCTCGAATCAATGTGCCAAGGCAACTTTCTTGCCCAACATCACAACGATGCTTGGAAATTTCTTGAATACCTCGCTGAAAAATTATCCTAATGGGAACGTTCGAACGAAAAATAAATTTACTCACGATTGAGTGCAAACTCGATAGGATCTACTTTTGCGTTGGAAGCTAAGATCGATGCAATGATTAAAAAATTCGATAACATTTTTTCATCGAATCAAATGAACCAAGCTTCCCAACCAATGTGTTATAAATGCAACGATCCTAATCATATATCCGATCAGTGTCCCAATTCTGTCGAACAAATCAATGCTTTCAATAAAGCCAAGAACGACCCATTTTCTCCAACGTACAACCCTAGTTGGAGATATCATCCGAATTTTGCGTGGAACCAAAACAATTCCAACACAAATACGATTCGTCCCAATTTTCAAGCATTCCCGAATAATGCTTCGAATCCTCCCTTTCAACCCAACAATTTTCAACCAAACTTTGCGGGTCCGTCTCACAATCAACCGCAACAAGCAAATTTTCAACTAAATTCTGCTCATCCTCCCCAAGACAATAAACGTTTAACTTCACTTGAAAAAACTCTTGAAATATTGGCTAAAGCAACTACTCAAAGCCTTCAATCAAACAACAATTTGCAAAATTTATTGACCTCATATATGCAAAACACAAACCAATCGATTGCAAAATTCGATATGCAAATGAGTCAATTAGCCATGTCTGTAATCAAACGTGAATGAGGAACATTCCCAAGCCAACCCCTTCCAAATCCCAGAAATCAAAACGCAAATTCAAATCAAGCCCATGTTGTTCAAGATAGCAACGTCACCCAATTGAATGCTATCACAACTCTCTGTTCCGGTAAACAAATCGATAATCAAGTTGTTAACCCAAACGATTTACCGGAAGCCTCCCTTGACACTTATAAAACGATAAAAGACTTAGAAACGAACATGGAGCCAAATGTTGAATCGAATGCCAATCAAAATTCTTCTTCTTCTACTCGAGTCAAGGTTTTAAATATCGGATTTCGGTCACGTTTCGTCTTGGAATTTTTACACAAGTTATCTCGTATCGGGGGAGATCTCGGATGAGATGAGTACATATCGGGTATACATCTCGGATTGACATCTCGGGTCTTATAATGCATCTCGAGAATATTTTTAGAAGAACAGTAGCTTGATTCGATTAATTGATTTGGTAATGATTGAATAATATCCTTTTATTTGTACATAATAAAGAAGTGAAACCTTTCGCTATGACTCATTAAGATAAAAAGTAAAGAATATGTTCAAGAAGTTGATAAATTATAATTGGATTGAGTAGTTTTTTTTGAATCAATATGAAAATAAAAAAATATTATGGAAAATAAGAAAAATGTATAATTTCGGGTGAGATCTCGGATTGAGATTTTGATCCATATTTCGGGTGAGATTTGAATATCTCGGATGAGATGAGCGTCGAGGGAGATATGGAGGAGATTTGATGTCTCGTCTCGTTTAAGTGTGAAAAGGAGATCTCGGACGAGATCTCGGGCGATATATAGGAGATTTAAAACCATGACTCGAGTACACCCGCCTACCGAGTATCGTGTTTCATTTCCACATCGTCTTCGACCAAAGAAACACTCAAACCAAATGGAAAAGATGTTGGAAATTTTTAAACAAGTCAAAGTTAACATTCCGCTTCTTGACATCGTTCAGCAAGTCCCCACTTACGCAAAATTTCTTAAGGACTTGTGCACCCAAAAGCGACACACTCAAGTGCCCAGAAAAGTCTTCTTAGCTGCCAGTTTGAGTGAAGTCTTGTCCCAATCCATGCCCGTAAAATACAAAGATCTTGGCTGCCCTACGATTTCATGTACAGTGGGAGACAAGACAATTAACAAATTCTTGATAGACTTAGGTGCTAGTGTCAACTTGATTCCATACTCCGTGTACAAACAATTAGGCTTAGGTGAGCTCAAACCCATAAAAGTTACGCTTCAATTCGTCGATCGTTCCATTAAAAAGCCCATGGGAGAAATCGAAGACATGCTCATTCGAGTAGGACAATTCATATTCCCCGTTGATTTTATCGTTCTCGAAACACAACCCGTGACAAATCCTTCGAGTCAAATTCCTTTGATTTTAGGCCGACCATTCTTAGCCACCTCAAATGCCTTAATCAATTGTCATAACGGTTCGATGAAAATCTCTTTTGGAAACATGACTATGGATCTCAACATTTTCAATCTTGAAAGCCAATCGAATGAACCTCGTGACCAAACATTCGAAGTTAGTGCCATTCACGAAAACTTCGAAAATGAGACACTTGATCTTAACGATGAACGCGACGCCGAGTATGAAAAATTGTTTCACGAAATCCGCAACGAAATTTAATACACTTTGCCCTTTGAATCGCTTCCAATTGAGTCCGAATCTTAACCCAGTTCTTTGATAAAAAAAACTCCCGAAGTTGGACCTCAAACCACTTCTCGATCACCTTAAGTATGCATAATTAGGTGATAACGAAACGTTGCCTGTCATAATTTCCACGACTCTCTCTCTTGATCAAGAAACTTCCTTACTTTCTATTCTTTCGAAAAACAAGGAAGCGATAGGATGGTCGATCTTCGATATTAAGTGAATTAGCCCTGCTATTGTTCAACATCGCATCCATTTAATCGACGATGCCAAGCCTATTCGTGACGCGCAACGAAGGCTTAATCCAAAAATGAAAGATGCGGTGCGTGATAAAATTCTTAAACTTCTCGACAACGGAATCATTTACCCAATCTCTGATAGTTCATGGGATAGCCCAATTCACGTTGTACCGAAAAAGTCTGGGCTAACCGTTGTTAAGAACGATTCAAACGAACTTATTCCAACTCGTACTCAAACAGGTTGGCGTGTTTTTATTGACTATCGAAAACTAAATGCTGCAACACGAAAAGATCACTTCCCTCTTCCTTTCATTGACCAAATGCTCGAACGTTTAGCCGGGCACAAATTTTACTGCTTCCTTGATGGTTATTCCGGCTATAACCAAATTCCTATCGCCCCCGAAGATCAAGAAAAAATGACTTTCATGTATCCATTCGGTACCTTTGCTTATCGACGTATGCCATTCGGACTTTGTAATGCACATGCAACTTTCCAACGATGCATCGTTGGAATCTTTTCCGACATGATTGAATGCTTTCTAGAAGTTTTTATGGACGATTTCTCAATCTTTGGCGATTCTTTTTCCCAATGTTTACATTATCTCGAATTGGTTCTAAATCGATGTAAAGAAAAAAATTTGACTATGAATTGGGAAAAATGCCACTTTATGGTCAAACAAGGCATAGTCCTTGGACATATCATCTCAAATAAAGGCATTGAGGTAGACAAAGCAAAAATCGATGTCATTGCAAATTTGCCCATTCCCAAATCTGTTAAGGACATTCGATCCTATCTAGGACACACTGGCTTTTACAGACGCTTTGTGAAAGACTTTAGTAAAATCGCTCGTCCTTTGATGACTCTTCTCGGAAAAGACGTTCCATTAGATTTCAACTCTGAGTGTATCTCCTTTTTCGAATGTCTTAAGAAGGAACTCATTTCTGCTCCAATCATTTGCGTACCCAATTGGGATCTTCCATTCAAAATAATGTGTGATGCTTCAAACTTTGCCGTTGGTGCTGGCTTAGGACAACGCATCAACAAGATCCTTCACGTCGTTTACTACGCGAGTATGACTTTGAACGAAGCTCAACTCAACTACACAACAACCGAAAAAGAACTTCTAGCTCTCGTTTTTGCGCTTGAAAAGTTTCGACCTTACTTGATCGGGTCACACATTACTGTGTACACGGACCACTCTGCGCTTTGATATCTCTTCGCTAAAAAGGATGCCAAATCCCGCTTGATTCGTTGGATCCTTTTACTTCAAGAATTTGACCTCACAATTAAAGACAAAAAAGGATCCGATAAAGTCATAGCCGATCACTTGTCTCGTCTTTCAAACGCACCCTCTTCTTTGCCAATCAATGAAAACTTCCCTGATGAACAACTCCTTTCAATTTCTATCGACCCATGGTACGCTGATATAGTGAACTACTTAGTCACTAAAGAAACTCCCTCATCGTGGTCCAAACAGGATAAATACAAATTCATGTCCCAAGTGAAATATTTCTATTGGGACGATCCATACTTGTTCAAATATTGTCCCAATCAAATCATCCGACGTTGCATTCCGGATAATGAGATCAGGAGTGTTCTTTCATTTTTCCATGACCAAGCATGTGGTGGACATTTCGGTCGTTGAAAAACTGTGGAAAAAGTGCTTCAGTGTGGTTTCTATTGGCCTTCTCTTTTCAAAGACCCGTTTGAATTTTGTAAAACTTGCGATCGATGTCAAATGCTTGGATGAATTTCTCGACGAGGTATGATGCCTCTAAACCACATTCTTACGATCGAATCTGTGATGTTTTGGGGTATCGACTTTATGGCACCTTTTCACAATTCTTTTGGAAATTTGTATATCCTTCTCGCTGTCGATTACGTTTCAGAATGGGTCGAAGCCGTTCCTTGCAAAACCAACAACCATAAAATAGTTGTGAAATTTCTCAAAGAAAACATCTTTTTGAGGTTTGGCATACCTCACACAATAATCAGTGATAACGGAACCCATTTTTACAACTGTTCTATTGAAATTTTAACGAAAAAATACTCGGTAACCCACAAGTTATCCACTCCGTATCATCCTCAGACTTGTGGCCAAGTTGAAGTTTCAAATCGACAAATAAAACAAATCTTGGAGAAAACTGTCAATAAAAATCGAAAAGATTGGTTTCAAAAATTGACCGACGCGCTTTGGGCTTACCGTACTACTTTTAAAACTAACCTTGGGATGTCCCCATTTTGTTTAGTTTACGGTAAAGCTTGCCAATTGAAATCGAAAACAAAGCACTGTTGGCAATTAAGAACTTAAACTTTGATCTTGAGAAAGCCGGTGAAAACCGAAAACTACAACTCAATGAACTAGAAGAACTTAGGAACGACGCGTATGAAAACGAGCAAATTTACAAAGAAAAAACAAAAAAATTTCTTGACAAGTCAATCCTAAGGAAAACGTTTTTGCCTAACCAAAAAGTTCTTTTATATGACTCAAGACTTCATTTATTCCATGGGAAACATAAATCGAGATGGACCGGACCATTTGTGGTATGAACTGTTTTTCCACATGGTGTCGTAGAAATAGAAAACCCCAGGGATGGATCAGTTTTCAAAGTCAACGGTCATCGTCTGAAACCTTTCTTGAAATTGGCAAATAACCAAGAGGAGGAGCTCATGATCCTTCATGAGCCAAGCTACGTCTAGTAAGAATGTTAACCTTCTTTTGTAAATATGTACAAAGTTTTCCCCGTTACACTCATTATATCATGCATTGATTGTGGGGACACAGTCAAAATTAAGTGTGTGGGGGGGGAGTCTCATTTTCATCATTTTCGTTTTTATTAGTTTCATGGCATTTTTGAATTCTCATTTTTCTTTTAACTTAAAAAAAATCTCAAAAACATTTTCTTTTTACCATTTTGATTTATTTTTGAGGAAACACTATGGGATAAGTATAAGTTTTGGTTAATAAATTGAAATTTTTGAAAATTTATTTGTCTTAACAAAAATAAAAATGAAGTTTGATTACAAATAACAATGGTTTAACTAGTATATAGGAAGGTTCATATATGTTAATTATGAAGTATGTTCTAATTGAAAATCTTTGTTTAAAAAAATGGTAAATTTAAAGTAAAGGATATAACAATTTTATCTTCTAAGTTAAATGGTGCTAAGATGATTTTGCAAAACTCTCTCTTAAAAAAACATTTGTATATATGTATATATATTTTTAACACCTAGAGTCATGTGTTCACACTCGTGTGTTCACTCGCCCTGCTCTATACCCTTCTCACGTAAGCCCGAAAGGCAGTGCATGATTGACATATCTGGCCTTAGTTTATCTGAGTTAGGTGTATATAGATAAAAATTCTTTTTAATAATGCCTACAGTCGATAATTGTTCACACTTGTGTGTTCACTCGCCACGCTCTGTATTCCCCTCACATCAGTCCGCAAGGGCACTGCACGGGTAATATATCCGGCCTCAGTTCACCTGAGTTAGGCATATGTAAATATTATTAATATCAATAAAATTTTCAAATAAGAGAGAGTAAGCAATTGAAATCCAAGCACCATTTTAACTTGTTTGATTTAACTTGTTATTGAAAAGAAATAAGAATACCACTTTGACAAACTTTGATAATCAACTAAGGATTTATTTCATAGTTACACTTTGTTATCAACCGAAACAACGAGTTAAACTATTGTCTATTTGCTATGATAACTTGATTTTTGTTGGAAGTTTTGATGAGTAAATGACTTAAATATTCAAGACAACGACCAAAACCTATATTTAACTTATGAGTGTCGAATTGAAAGTGAATCCTTCATTTGTAAATATTTTCAAAAACTTGCATTCCTCCCATTGTAAATAAATCTTGCATTTTGTAAATATTTTCACTTTGCATTTGGATTTTGTCGGTAGTATCAGCTGAAAACCCTCACGAGACAACACTCGTCCTATTGGGGACACCCAGAGGTTTAACGACATGTTGCATAAACTCAATGCAATAGTGCTCCCGACGAAAACGGATTTATCTTAGTTTTTCTTTATTCGAGGACGAATAAAAGATAAGTGTGGGGGTATTTGATATGCACGTAAATGTGCATATATTTACATCCATATGTTATCTCCTTTTATTTTAATAAACATCATACTTGGGCATTTTTACATGTTAAAACCAAAATTCAATTATTTTCAAACCATCATATTTTCATCTTCATTCAGGGGTAAAATGGTCATTTTTGTGCATGTGTAAATTTGAGAATTTTTACTTGGGCATTTTTGATGATTTTTATAGGAATTTGGATGCATATGGAAGAGGCTTATATGAAGATACAGGCATGCACAAATGAATACAAAGGAAAGAAGAGGGAAATAATCCAAGTTCAAGATCATGGAGGATCCCACCCACTTACCTTGATTTACTATTAGGAGCTAAGCACATGCTAAACGGTCATTAAAGCTTCATGTACGTTTAAGTGGGGGATTAGTGGATGTTAATGATTACTCGGTGGCCACACTATCTCAAGGGTATTTTAAGAAGCACCCTAAAAAGAGAATTAGGGTTTTATGCATGTATAAATAGCCCTCTTATGTACATGAACATATCTTGGATTCTCTCTTATGTTTACTTAGGAAATTAGCAAGTTGTAAACACAAATCAAAGTGAAATAAAAATGGCTTCCAAGCCTCTTTCTCCTCTTTTCTTATTGCTTTTATTTACTTTTTTGTTGATGTTTTCTATGCTCTTTTCTTTAGATTAAATTTACATTCATGCAAGTAGTGTAGCTTTTCTTCTTATGCATGTAGTTAGTAATTAATCTCTCTTTCTTCCTTTGCTTAGTTTTCATTTCCTTGCTTTTTAATGTTGAAAATTACAAGTGTTGATTTGATAACACAAATGAGTAGATAAACCCCTCCAAAGGGGTAATGAAGCTCTCTAACTTTATGTAATTTCAACAATTTTATGGTTTATGATCTCTTTGGTTTATGCTTCATGGGAGTGAATTTTGATGCAAGTTTATACAAGTGGGTTTGATAGCTTATGTTGCTTTAGCAAATGAGCTATTCTTATTCAACATAAACACAATTTGCATCATCATTTGCTAATCCATTTTTGATTTTGAAAAGAAAGTAAAAACAAAATTTGATGATCTATCTTGCTAATTATTATAGTAAATAGATCATAATTAAAATAGCTTTTGCTTTGGCTTCATTTTCATGAGAATTTGTAAGTGTATAATTGTTGTATTATAGTTTGATGGTTTGAGTTATGTTAATCAATAACACAAACAAACTATACTTATGATCAATGCAACAATTATTTCACTTGATTTCATAACTAGAGATCATAAATTATTTGTTTGTTGATTTACAAAAATATGAGAGTGGATTTGCCTCTAAATTGTTCTCTAGTCCAATAGTTTTTAAATCACATTTTAATTCGAGCTTTAGTTTTTTTTGTTCTTAACAACTTCCTCTCACTTTGGTCTAATTTGATTGAATTTGAAAATTTGAAAATCTTAAAAAATTCCCTACGGATCGACCCGTACTCGCCACGTACTCTAATATTACGTCGTGCGCTTGTGGTAAATTTATTTCAAAATTTATCGACTATTTTCTAATCGATAGGAAATTAACCGATTAACAATATATAACCAGAATATATTTGATAGAAGTAGATATTTTTTTACATAATTTACTGTGTTATAATAACTAAAATAAAACTTAGCTAATAATGACGCTTACACATAATATTCGTGTTTAAGCTAACTAATTAGTGAGACAGGAATTTAAAAGGCTATATGACGCAGTGGATAATTCAAAACGATCTTCAATCGGTGAATGTAACAATTCGTGGATTGATGGATATTGGAATGCCCGAATTCGTTGATCCAAAGATACCGAACTCTAGCTATCTCTGACTCGTTGATCCGAAGATACCGGGAAAGAGATCTACGATTCTTCGACGTTGATCTTGCGCACAAGATACCGTGAATCGGCTTCAACAAACGATGATCCGAGCGCACTCGAATGACGTTAGTGGAGATAGGAGATACACTCGACTACCAATTGAGATTGAAAGCACAAAGCTAACAAAAGAGAATTTTATTCAATATTCAACAACCTTTACAAATGAAACAACTCGCCTATTTATAGGCTACAACACGCAAAGCAGAAAAAAATACAACTCCTAAGTCAGCAACCGACTTAACAACGTCTCCGACTTAACATAAGTCGTACACGACTTAAGCCCAAACATTTACAACTCAACACATACAAAAGCTTCAAAGAAAATACAAGTACTTAGCTCGGCTCCGACTTATCAATGTTCAATTCCGACTTATAATTAAGTCGTACGCGACTTATCTCGTTCGCTACTTAATCAAGTGCCGCGACTTAAACAATGTCGCTCGCGAGTTATCTGGCAATGATTTAGGGTTAGGTCGGAACTTGCGATGCGCTTCCGCGACATGGGGTTTAGGTCGGTCGCGACTTTGGGAAGAGGTGTTAGGTCGGTAATGTCGACTGGAGATGGAAGTGGAGGTGTGGTAATTCGTTCGCGAAGATAGGTCATAGGTCGGTATTTGGGAATTAGGTCGGAACTTGTAGTTTAGGTCGTAGCTCGGCATGGAAGTTGGAGATAGGTCGTAGGTCGGCATGAAGGTTGGGGATAGGTCGTAGGTCGCGATTGAGGTGGGAGTTAGGTCGGAGCTTCTGGTCTTCGAACCTAGGTATGCTGCTTCATCATCCTCCCCTTGTTGACAAAAATTCGACCTCGAATTTGTACTTCTCTCTTTTTCAACAAGCTCATCTCCATGGTACGGAATCAAATGTTTAACGTTGAAAACGTCAGCAGTGTGAATGTGATCGGGCAACTTTAACTGATAAGCATTGTCATTGATTTTCTTCAAGATTTCTACTGGTCCAATCTTTTGAGCTTTCAATTTGTTGTAGGCTCCAACCGGAAAACGATCTTTCGTCAAAACCGCGTAAACAAAATCACCTTCTCTGAAGACTACACTTCTTCGTTTCTTATCCGCCATTTGTTTATACTTCTCGTTTGCCTTTTCCAATCGTTCCTGAATGATTCTATGGCAGTCTTTCAACCCATCAACAAAATCAACAGCCCGTTTAACTGTTCCCTTCAAATGTGGCACTATTGCTAAATCCAACGGTCCACTGGGTAAATTGGAATATACAATCTGAAATGGACTGAAACCTGTACTTCGATTGACTGCGTGATTGTGTGCGAACTCAGCTTGACACAATTTCAAATCCTAACTTTTCAAATTGTCTTTCACAAGACATCGTAATAAATTTCCCAACGATCTATTCACCACTTCTGTTTGCCCATCGGTTTGCGGGTGATAAGCACTACTAAAATTCAACTTTGTTCCCACCATCTTCCACAAACTAAGCCAAAAATGACTTAAAAATCGAGTATCTCGGTCAGAAACAATAGATTCGGGTAAACCATGTAAATGATATATTTCTTTAAAGAATAATTGTGCCACTCGAACTGCATCCGCTGTCTTCTTACAGGCTATAAAATGTGCCATCTTCGAAAACCGGTCCACCACAACAAATATAGAATCATTTCCCCTCTGAGTTCTCGGCAATCCCAACACGATATCCATGCTTATATCAACCCATGGTTTGGTAGGCACAGGTAACGGCATATATAACCCCGCATTCGTCGCTGTTCCTTTCGAAACCTGACAAATATGACACCTCTCCACAAATCTTTCTACCTCTTTCCTCATTGACGGCCAAAAATAAGATTGAGAAATTAACTGCAACGTACGATCTCTACCCACATGGCCTTCTTCATGTAGTTCTTTAACAATCTTCATTCTCAAGCTACAGTCTGGGATGCACAAACGATTTCCCTTAAACAGAAAACCATCCACCAACACAAATTCATCCGTATTTCCTTCCTTTACTTTTTCAACAAATTTCACAAAGTAAGGATCTTCTTCAATCAATTCTGGCAATAATTCAAAACCTGTCACTTCCACTTTCATTGTCGTCAACAAATGATTCCTCCTACTCAAAGCATCAGCCACACGATTGGTTACCCCTGACTTGTGCTTAACGACAAAAGTAAACTGTTGCAAATAAGCAATCCACGATGCATGTCTCGCTGAAATTTTGTCTTGTCCTTGTAAATGCTTCAACGCCTCGTGATCAGTGTATAAAACAAATTCTTTCTGAAATAGATAGTGTCTCCAGTGTTTTACTGCTTGTATTACAGCATAAAACTCCACATCATATGTACTATATCTCATCTTTGCTCCTGACAGCTTTTCATTGAAATATGCAATAGGACGCCCATTCTGACTCAACACCCCTCCAATTCCAACCTTTGACGCATCAGTATGCAGTTCAAACAATAACTGAAAATCTGGTAATACAAGAATTGGTGCAGATGTCAGCAACTTCTTGATCTTTCCAAAAGCAATCCCAGCTTCCTCCGTCCAAGAAAATTGTTTCCCCTTCATGCAATCAGTCACCGGTGCCATCACGCTACTGAAGTGTGGAATGAATCTTCGGTAGAATGACGCTAGCCCATGAAAACTTCTCACTTCTGTAATTGTCTTCGGCTGTGGCCAATTCCTGACTGCTTCAACTTTATTCTGATCTACCTGGATGCCCTTCTCCGAAACAATATACCCCAAGAACAAAACACTATGCGTCATGAACACGCATTTCTTTGTCGCAGCATAAAATTGTTCCTTTCGTAAAATAATTAACACTTCCTTCAGATGTTGAACATGCTCTTCCAGACTCCTACTATAAATCAAGATATCGTCAAAGTACACCACCATAAATTTCCCAATGAAAGGCCTAAAAATTTGATTCATCACTCGCATGAACGTACTCGGTGCATTCGAAAGACCGAACGGCATCACCAGCCATTCATACAACCCCTCTCTCGTTTTGAAGGCTGTCTTCCATTCGTCTCCAGGTCTAATCCGAATTTGATGATATCCGCTTTTCAAATCAATTTTCGAAAAGATAGTAGCCCCACTCAACTGATCCAGCAAGTCATCCAACCTTGGCATTGGAAATCTGTATCGTACAGTGATTTTATTCAATGCTCGACTGTCCGTGCACATCCTCCACGTCCCATCTTTCTTCGGTACCAACAAAGCTGGCACAGCACATGGACTCAAACTTTCCTGTACACGTCCCTGCTTAAGCAATTCTTCCACCTGCCTCCTTAATTCTTCATGCTCCTTCGGACTCATTCGGTAATGCGGTCTATGTGGCAATACTGCTCCCGGAACAAGATCAATTTGATGTTGAATGTCTCTCAGCGGCGGTAACTCTTTAGGTAACTCATCTGGAAATACATCCTCAAATTCTTTCAATACTGACTTCGCTTCTTCTGGAATTTCAACCTCTTCACTGCTCTCACGCCCAATCAACAAGAACACTTCTGATTCCTCCTCGACCTCCTTAACAAACTCCTTCAAAGATAACAACGTCTTCAGTTCTTCAATCTCCTCCACTTTGTTTTCTTCCTGTTGGCGTTTCTTCGGAACCAGAGTAATCTTTGTACCTTCGAACATGAAACTGTAACTGTTGGTCCGTCCGTCATGCTGCACAGCTCGATCATACTGCCACGGTCTCCCCAGCAACAAATGACAAACGTCCATATCTACGACGTCACACCAGATTTCATCTTTGTATTTCTGCCCAATTGAAAACTTCACACAAGCTCTACGTCCAACTTTCACTTCACTACCTTTCCTCAACCAAGCTAACTTGTACGGTTTAGGATGTTTCTCAGTTTTCAACTCTAACTTCTTCACTGCTTCTGTAGAGATAATATTATCGCAACTCCCAGCATCAATAACAAATTTACAAACTCTTCCCAGAATAGTGCAGGTAGATTGAAAGATATTGTTTCTCAACCAACTACTTTCCTCCTCTTGCTTCGGTGTTAAACAACTTCTCCTCATCATCAATGCGTACCCATCATCTCCCGACAGTAAGTCTTCCTCCTCAACTGGTAAAGAATTAGAGCATTCAGCTTCTTCCTCATCTTCCTCCTCAACTTCTATCACCATGGTTCTCTTCTTCGGCTTCGGACATTCGTTGCTTTTATGACCCATCTCCTGACAATTGTAACATTTGAAACTGTTGTTAACCTTCGCCTTCTCAGCCTCCTTCATCACTGGTTTACTGATAGGTTTGGAAACATTAGCACTTCCACTAACACCCTTCACTTGATTGTTGGAATTAGTAAACACACCACCTCCTCGTCTACCCTGCTTCTCCCAAGCCAACGCTTTTTGATGTGCCTCTGCTACGGATCTTGGATCGAACATATTAACCATATCCTGAATCTGCATTCTCAATCCCCCAATGAATCTCGCTGTCAGCTGCTCTTCTGTTTCCATAATATCATTCCTCGCGATAAGCTGATAAAACTCATCTACGTAATCATTAACAGTCTTTGTGCCCTGCCTCAAGTTCTGCAAACGTTGATACATCAGAGATTGATAATTGTAAGGTAAGAACGTTGCTTTCATCAATTTCTTCATCTTCTCCCAAGATTCAACTTTTGACTTCCCCATTCGTTCACGTGTAAGTTTGGTTTGCTGCCACCATGCCAAAGCTCTACCCCTCAACCTTGTAGCAACCAACTTTACTCTACGACGTTCTGGAACTTCTTTGAAATCAAAAATTTCTTCAACATTAGCCACCCAATCCAAAAACTCCTCAGCCTGCATTCCACCTTTGAATTCTGGAATTTCTGTCTTCATCCCAGATTCCCACTTGTGATCGTACTCCGACTGATTCCTTCCTCGTCCACGTCCTCGTCCATGAACACTACCACCATCATACTCTTCTTCACCATCCGATGTATATCGATGTCGATCCTGACCACCAACATCTCTACCACCACCATTTCTTCCACCAACATTCCTACGATCTACATTCCTCCGTTCTCGATCAGTCACATTTCTATCACGACCTCGATCATCAACATTTCTATCACAATCTCGATCCACGCTTCTATGATCACTATCAACACTTCTCTCCCGATTAGAATGTGGTGAAACTCTACTTCTTCCATGGCTCGATTCAGGTGAAACCCTTCTCTGATTTTGACTTATTTCAAGCATCATTCTCTCTAATCGACCAATCCCTTCAGTAAGCTTCTCATTGAAATTCTCGTTGATTCGTTGCTCCATTTCATCGGCCTCTTCTCTTCCGTACAAAGCATTAATATTGCGATGACGTTGAACTCGTCTTGGCGGCATGATTGAATACTTCCCAAACACTTCAACAAATTCCGAACTTTGATCCAAAATGAAATGGATCGAAAACTCCAACTTTGTTGCAAAATATGATGAACACGATGAACACAACCTCAACACTTCAAATTCTCGGCTCCAAGACTCGATTTAGCTATGATTGGCTAAAAAAAGCTCTGATACCAAAACTGACGCAGCGGATAATTCAAAACGATCTTCAATCGGTGAATGTAACAATTCGTGGATTGATGGATACTGGAATGCCCGAATTCGTTGATCCGAAGATACCGAACTCTAGCTATCTCTGACTCGTTGATCCGAAGATACCGGGAAAGAGATCTACGATTCTTCGACGTTGATCTTGCGCACAAGATACCGTGAATCGGCTTCAACAAACGATGATCCGAGCGCACTCGAATGACGTTAGTGGAGATAGGAGATACACTCGACTACCAATTGAGATTGAAAGCACAAAGCTAACAAAAGAGAATTTTATTCAATATTCAACAACCTTTACAAATGAAACAACTCGCCTATTTATAGGCTACAACACGCAAAGCAGAAAAAAAATACAACTCCTAAGTCAGCAACCGACTTAACAACGTCTCCGACTTAACATAAGTCGTACACGACTTAAGCCCAAACATTTACAACTCAACACATACAAAAGCTTCAAAGAAAATACAAGTACTTAGCTCGGCTCCGACTTATCAATGTTCAATTCCGATTTATAATTAAGTCGTACGCGACTTATCTCGTTCGCTACTTAATCAAGTGCCGCGACTTAAACAATGTCGCTCGCGAGTTATCTGGCAATGATTTAGGGTTAGGTCGGAACTTGCGATGCGCTTCCGCGACATGGGGTTTAGGTCGGTCGCGACTTTGGGAAGAGGTGTTAGGTCGGTAATGTCGACTGGAGATGGAAGTGGAGGTGTGGTAATTCGTTCGCGAAGATAGGTCATAGGTCGGTATTTGGGAATTAGGTCGGAACTTGTAGTTTAGGTCGTAGCTCGGCATGGAAGTTGGAGATAGGTCGTAGGTCGGCATGAAGGTTGGGGATAGGTCGTAGGTCGCGATTGAGGTGGGAGTTAGGTCGGAGCTTCTGGTCTTCGAACCTAGGTATGTTGCTTCATCACTATGACTCCAATAAATGGGAAACAAATGGTAATAAATATTGGAGTTACAATAATTTGATAGGGTAAATGGAATAGTGGAACTGATAAATAAAGGAGTTGAATTAATAACCATGGAATAGTTAAAAAGATTACTAGTTTGAAATTAGTAATCATACATAAATGTCCTTGGAAATGTATGTTATGTTTTGTGGACAAATTGACATTTATGGGCACTAAAAAGGGGATTTATGGGTAGATAAGTATTTAAGGTAAATCTTATTGCCTTAAACAAAATGGGAATTAGTAAGTTAAGTCCAATGTCTACCTAAGATAATATAAGTAAAGACTTAGGATGGTTAATTGTACTTAGTAGGTTAGTGATGCGAGATCAATAGAGTCACTCAATGGAAAAATGCCATTCGCTTTGATGCTACCACTAGTCTGGTGCACTTACTACTGATGTAAGATATCACTAATCCTAGGACTCATGACAGCGTGAGAGATTAGTGGTACTTTCTTCATTGAAAAGTATTAAATGGTTCAAATTTGAAATTAGGAGCGGTGAGAATATCTCCATAGGGGTTTGCTTCTAGTTTGAGGTATTAAGTGGATGTAGGGTCCGCCTCTCTCCTGAAAGCAAGTATTAAGTAACCTAGTGAGATTTCGAATAAATAAGGATGTCTCTAAAAGGGTTTACTTCAGTGTTGAGGTATTAAGTGGCTATTTTAGGGCTCGTATCACTACCAAAAGAAGTAACCTAATGAGATTCCATATTTATAACTAATAGTGATAGCAGATATCTCGGGAAGGGTTTGCTTCAGTTTTGAGGTATTAAGTGACTGATCTAAGAGTTTACCTCTCTCCTAAAAGGAAGTATTAAGTAACCTAGTGAGATTACAAGCGATGTCAGCTAGATAGTACCAGTGAGGAGTCTGCCTTGGGATTAGGTACTAAATGATAACAGGCCTACCTATAATAGGTGTTAAATGGTCAGGGATCTGCTTAGTCCTTATTAATGAGGTATTAAGTGGCTTAGGTATAGTCTCTCACATTGCTAAGGCTGTAATAATGATAGTACCGGTGAGGAGTCCGCCTGGACGTTGGTATTAAATGAAGTAGGACCTGCCTAGAATATAAGTATCAAATGGTTAGAAGTCCGTCTAGTCCTTCTAAAGGTATTAAGTTGCTTGGGTACTATCTCTTATACGGGTATGATTTTATTGGCAATAGACGTGGTAATAGTTGGATATTAAATGTCGGAAGCCTTAAATAGTGGTTAGAGGTCTTTGCAGCTAAGAACCATCGACCATTGACAATATGTTAGGAAATCACCATGGGAATTGGTCTTAAATGATGGGGTCTACCTTGATTGAGGTCTTAAATGGTAGAGTCTGCCTATTTATCTTTCAAAATTATTATGTAGTCATTATAGAAGGCCGCTTCATATTAAGTGGTAAATGGGTTTGGAAGTATTGGGTGGTTGATTAGGCTTCATCGCTATTTTTTACCTTGGGAAGGGGTAGGTAAGTAACCGTGTGTGCAATGCAAGGTTAGAGTTGCTAACCTTAATAGACATAACAATTAATTGGAAACCAATCGATATAAATTTATGTTATGGATAGTTCTTAGATTTTCCAATCACTAGAATGTTGTTCTGACCCCTTCCTCATTACATTCCACAGGATAGATTTAGAGGAAAGGATCACTAGAGCGAGATGTGTTTAGTTATTGGAGAAGTCTTCTCTTCTCTTATGCTCGATGTTGATGTGACAATCTTCTATCCATGAAATACCATTAATTCCAAGGTAGTAGTCATAATTAGTATTCTTATCTTATTATTGTTTCCGCAGTGAGTTTAGATTTCTATCAATCTCTAATAATGCTTATGCTTATTTTCTGGTACCAAATACAATGATTTGTGCTTCGATGGACTTGGATTTCAATATTTGTCAAAATTTAGGCCCAGTAAGGTATGGGTTGTTAAAATATTAAAGGATTTTTTTATAGAAATGTTTTGGTTATCGTAAGGTAAAAACTTGTCCGTGTTTATGTATGGTGTGGTCTTACAAGATATCTTTTATTTTGAAAGGGTTTACAAATGCAGAAATCAATATGATTTGATTGGGCTTTCTCACGCTGCTTTACCAGATTTATCTGGGTGTTATTTTCTAATAATGCTCAGGTTAGCCCCAACATATTTTACAGATTTAATTGGATGCTTTGGAGCTTTTAGGTGACGACACTACAAGAAAAACTATCTTTAGTTGCATTAATTGGTGGCGTTTTAAATTTTGTGCAACTGTTGGTAATTTTACAATATAAAAATAAACAAAGAAACGCGGCTAATTCTCCCGCCAGTAATTCGTGGAATTTTTTGCTAAAGTTTTTTGTGGCCGATCAAATTTCCTTTACCACTTTTTTTTCTTCTCAAACTACTCCACTTAAAAAAAATTATTCGTCTCTTCCGATTTACTCCACAAGCCCTAAGTTTCCTAATTCAAAAACTGCGACCGAACTAAAATAAAGCAAATGCGATTTTAAAAGCAGAATTCCAAGTTTCGCCGAAGAAATGGAAGCTTAGGATTGATGCATATCAAATTGAATGCGGAGATATTCTGTAAGAATTAGTTAGGATTGACAAATAGGCTGGAGGGATTATCAAATTGGAAGGAAATTCAACCACCATTCAAGGTAAAACATTTACTTTCTAATCTAATACGATTATTTTTTCCAATAGTAGGATATATTTTATGATCCTGGGCAATTTAACATGTTTAGTATAATATGATGTACAATCATATCAGATAAAACCGGAACTTCCGGAAGTGATATTGATTAAGAAAAGCTACGAGGAAAAGAGGTAGAGGAAGAAAGGGAAGCCAAGGAAATTGAAGCTTAGGAGGTTGAATATAGAGGCTAAAGGGAGAATTAATGAGGACAAAAGGGATGATGAGTATGAGTTGTTCTTAAGGGATTTGGAGGAGATTCCAAAATCAAGGTTTAATTTATCATTGTATAAGAATGATGAGTAACAACAATCTGAAAATGCATCCACTGTTGGTGGAGATGATTTTCCTGATGTCTGAATTGATGAGATGCTTGCTGATCTTGACCTCAGTGAATCAGAGAATGATGATGGTGACTCTTTTAGCATGCTGGAGTTGGATTGATATTTATATCCCAAGGTTTTCACTATTCAGTACCATGCCAACTATCTCTATAGGTTTGAAACTATTCTTATATATGCTTTTTTGGTCATAGTTTTCCGTTGTTGAGTTTCTGATACAGTTAAATATTATAGATGCTATTTGCAGCATTCATTACCACCTTGATGCATTAACAAGTGCGTATGTAGCATAGAGACTCCTACCAGTTTGTACCTACAAATCATGAATATTTATAGACAGTATGCATTATACAACATAAGCATACTAATTAAAGTAGATGTTTGTATTGGATAAATTGAAGATTCACACTTTCTCTAACTTCAAACATGTGTGTGCACACCAATGCCATAAACTCCAAATCATTCATAGGATATTCTCCCTTACCCCTAAGATTCATCATCAATATTCTTCTGCATTTATAATAGGTTTTATTTATAATTTTTGATGCTGTGGAAGGAGAAATTGCACATCAAGAATAGGAACTCTTTGGTAATTTAGCTTGATTCAAAAAGTTATACATTTTTTGTTTTATGATGAAGCCTGGTTGAGATTTTTTAATGAAAAATTATGGCAGATGCATAATCCATGTTAAGACTTTTTGATGCATGAGCATTTATTTTTTTCAGTTCAATTTACGAAAATTATTATTCTTTTAATGCAACATATAACTTGAAATACATATTCTAGATTTAGGAAATAATGTTGTGTGTTATAGTAACCCAAAGAAAAGAACAACATGTTTGAATCCTATTTAGAAAAATAAGAAAAATAAATTGTTGATTAATACATTCAATTTAAGTTGTGTTCTGTTAATTATTGAAGTTTGAGTTTTTTGTTGCTGATTGTTCTATTAGATATTTAGTTTTTTCCCTACTTTTGGATTATAGAAACTAAGTACTGCTCTAATTCACTACGTACAAATCTTTTTCAAAGTAGTCCAATAAGAACACTAACATAAACAAAATCAAGATCTAGGCTTCTTTGGAATTTTGTGTTTTTTCCCACACATAGAAGTTACTTCTATTATTTTGTGTGACTTCTTTGTTAACTACACCTTACCATACCAGTACAGTCAGTATGATACATATTTAATCAAATTTTTTCACAAATATCATGCATTTGATATTTATTTCCATTATACTCAAAATATTGGCAACTAGGTATCACAATCATGCATATTATAAATGCAGAGTCATTGCATTTTAATGCATGGTGGTAATAGTGGAGTTATGTACTTTCTTCCAATATAAATGCGATAGGTTTCTTCCAGTTATCAATAATAACTTTTTTTCTATAGAGTACAAGGTAAACTAGGATATGGCAACAAGAAACAGGTTTATTAATCTCCCGCAACATCAAAGTTCTTTTTATGAATGATTAGTAGTTCATTTTGTAGCATTGCAATTACTGTAATACCTACTTCTTGAGACACATTATTTATCCATTTGAATTTGCAGGGATTTGCTCATGCTTGGTAACAAACTGAAAAGAAATCCAGTTGATAAGATAACCAATATTGGATCTACCTTTCACTTGGCATAAGTGAACACATTCAAAGGTTAGTCGATTAATTCATTTAAATACATCATTTACTCAGCTCATCCAAGATATATTATGAAATTATAAGATATTTCTAGGGAAACATGAGGCAGAACGTCATCTAGGACGGTTATTCATTGGGTTGAATTTACAAGTTTGCTATATATTCTTCATTGTGTCATCAACAAAGATAAAATTTCTTAAGCCATTATTTAGTGGAGTAGGCCATGCAAATACAGTTAGCATATATTTATGTGTCTGTATCTTCCATTTGTCTTTTAATTGATTGTTTCCTAATTTGTTTGATTTTTTTTCCTAATTTATATAATTCTAAAATTTCTTCAGGTATGTTGGCATAGATTAAGTTTTCTTTATTCGGCATGATTCAGAGAAAAAGTCCTATACTTATCACAAGTCACAATAGCATGAACCCATAAGAATTTGATTTTAATAAGTTATCGCAGTTTGGAACAGTTAGCATGAAATTGTTGATATGTAAAGCTGTATACCTTGGAGTAGATTAAAAATGGAACCTTTAATTGATTTTCTCACCAATTTTTAACAAATATTTGATGCGGTTAGGTTGATTGTGTTTTCTTAACCTATTTTGTACATTAAATTTAAACCTATTTGTTAAAAAAATATTTCTATCCATGTTAGTTTTTTTCATATGAACTTACTATAGATGGAGATAGTAATTGTTTCTTTTACTGCCTAAACTTTTATGCGTACTTATATTCTAAGTTGGATACTGTTCTTCCTACATTAGTTGAATTTTGAATTGATTGTATAAAGAATGATTACAAACTTCTGGAGAAACGGGTCGGGTAAATCTTTTTATATATGTTAATATTTTTGCAACTTACAGTATTACTTTTAGAAGAGATAGGTTGCTTCCTACATGAAGTTATTTTTATGTTAATTTTTGAGAATTGTATTCAGTGCATGGTTTCTAACTAAGAGAATTGAAAAGGTATGGTGGCAACATGTAGATAATAGAATCCATGTAGGCAAGTTAGCATGAATAAATATTCGAATGTCATAATAATTGTGCTTCGTATGCAATAACTTGTAGAAAGGCTACCGAATGATGGAGTGTTGTGAAGGGATGATGTTGAAAGGTGGACAACTGCTGAATAATGGAGTCCTGTTGAGACTGCTGAAGAAATGCAACAGAGAACTGGGAAATGTGGGTCAATGCACATTGCATCTAGGCTGAACAGGAACATTTGTGACTTGTGACTGAAAAGAGAACTGCAACAGACTGCGTTGGAGGATCCAGGTTGTAACGGTGGTTGGAGATACAATAGCCAACGCGTCTAAAAACTGAAACATGTATCGGGTGTGGAAACTGAAATAGAAATTGGGAAAGAGAGGCATGTTGAATCTGAAATGTGTCCAGCGAAAGAACGTGGACCTGACCAAAACTCAACTAGGTTTCTTTTACCACATATTTTAATCATAATTATCTAATCTATTTTTACTTGCAATTAATAATTTAATTATCTACAACCAAACAACAAAACAAGGACCACCTCATAATTTCTAAATATGAATAATGTTATGTTTTTTTCTTTCAATATGCATACAGTTATATGGAAAAAATAGTATTCATCAGTATTATCATCTTCTCACATACTTTAGAGTTATTTTTATTTGTAATTTTATTTTGTGGAATTTTGAACCAAGTAAATTAAAAAAATCAAATGTGATTAACATCAGTGTCCATGTCTTCATCAAAAAAATTTGAATAGTACCCGACCTTACATTAAATAAATGTATGGACAGAGTCTACCCTGTGCACCTTGATTCATTTACAACAAAATTATTTCGGTCTATCTATTAATTCAACATTAACAAAATTATTTCTATCACATAAAGTTTAACTTGAAGACTTATAACAAGAAATGATCGCCATAACAAGAGATTCAGATATTTTGTGTAGTTGATTGCTAGAGAATCTTGTAATTAATTATAGACATTATATACTACAAGTACTAAAATTTAAAGTGGTGAAGGAGAAAAAGAACCTTTAATACGCCAATCTGTGTACATAGTGCCGACAGCATGTCTTCAATAGGATGGTTGATGGACTGAGATCTAACATATTTCAATTTTTTTTGTAAAAAATATCCTAATCTTTTTAATCATCAACATTTTGTAATCTGGAAGAAAATATTAACTGTTTATATTTAATAAAGTTTGGAATATGGTTAATGCTTACCTTTATGAAATATTTTGAATGAGTGATAAAAATGATTGATGCTTACATTGATTCTCGCTTTTGAATGGTTGTTGGGCAAATGAACGGTTAATTGAAGGTCTATTAGCATGCATAGATCCTTTATTTGGCATATATTTATGGTATGTTGTTTTCATGTTAGCATTTATATGTTTGCAGGCTTTTAAAGTGCATTCAGAAGGCCAATCTCCCATTGCTCTTAATGATACCCAAGTTAGTATAAGCAACAGGAATTAATATGCTTGATTATGATACTATATGAAGCTCATTGTTTATATCTTTTCTTCTTTTGCGGTTTTTATTTGTGTTGTTGTCTCTTGAATTTGGTGCTCATATTTTTGATGAGATGACTTCTCATGAAGTTGAATTGGACTGATAAACACAGTAGTGCAAATACATATTTAGGTAACAAGAAGACAGAATTTGTTGTTGTCTATTTTCTATTCTTTATTATGTCTACATGAGAGTATACTATATTCTCTTTGTTATAGCTTTTTAAATATTTGGCCAAAAAATTAATTTTGTTAGAGTTTGAGCTTTACTTTTTAAGTACTATGATCTACTTCTACTTATTTTATATGAATCCAGTCACTACATGTGTTATTATCAAACTAATTAGATATCGGTAGTTTTGGGTATATTAACACAGTTTTATCTCCTTATCAATGTATTCATGTATTAGGTGTCTAGAAACTCTATCTTAACCTATGACGTTTAGATATAAATGCTAACTAATTCCTAACCAACAAATGTAAACAATATATCGAAATAGAAGAAAAAAAATTTCTGTCCTGAAACATATAGGTGGAAAATCCTCCAATCTATGAAGGTGTAGGTAAAGGAGTCCCATTCATTTTCACTACTGCATTCTTGGAAATGAACCTAATTGATTGCGACAAAGATAAATATCATTTGATTTTGTATTTAGGGTATCCATAGTAAATTACATTATTGTTATTTCTGTATGTATCTACTTCTGTTGACTTCAATACAGCCATGGTCTATGTTAGTATGGACATGGTAGGAACTACCCTTCAAGTGATGGCAGTAAGAACGATCTTTTAGTGCAGTGGTCTCATGGAGCAGGTGGCATAGCCCTTATGCTTTGCAAAGCCGCTCAGGTATATATGTTATGTTAGTATAAGAATACTGATTTTAGCCCTTATGCTTTGCAAAGCCGCTCAGGTATATATGTTCGCATAACTAAAAGTATTATGAATTTAGGTGCTTACATTGTCATTTTTTTCTTGCTCAGATTATTGGATTCACCATTCAATCAAAGGAAGGTTCGTAAGTGTGCAAAATTGATTCCTACTATTTAATCTCAAGAAAGGACTTTATTTCATTTTTTTATAACTTTGATAATTTATATGACATCGTTTATAGTAGGATATACTTGTATAATGTTGTAGATGTTTGATCTCATATTTGAAGTCCTACGAGTTAACGTAATTGTTTGACTATCTGTTGTGCTTTCACTTGTGTAGGCATCGGACTTTTGAAGAGAGCAAATTTGGACTTGATGATGCTAGCTTTCACTTGTGTATGCAATAAAGAATTATGGGTAATCAAACGTTTTGTTAGCACTAGTTAGATATAACATTTATTAGTACATGATGTGTAAATTTGTATACAAATGGTTATTGTATGTGAGTTAGGTCATTTTGTCGAAAAAATATTGTATTGGAATGGTTATGGATATTTTATTTGATTATATGGTTAATCTGTTTTTTAACTTATTTGAATATGATGATTATGTGAGTGATTGTTGATTGATATAATAGAACCAAAATAGACTATTAACAGGAAATAATAGCATGAAAAAATGGTGTAAAATAATAAAAAACTTTTAGTAGCATTTCAAAAACGCTATCGAAATATATATAGTGGCGTTGAGTAAATGCAACCGTAAAACAGTGGTAAAGCTGGAAATTCTATTAGTAGCGCCAAAAAATCTTTTGGTGGCGTGTTTTAAATGCTACAAAAAGATTTATGGTGGCGTTTGAAAAACACTGCCAAAAATGCATTTATAGTGGCGTTAAAATAAATGCAACAAAAAATCATGGATTTTTAGTCGCATGTTTTCTCGCGGCGTTTATCAAAACGCCACCAAAAGTTTTTGTAGCGTTTTTTTAGCGCCACAAAAAATAAAATTTCTTGTAGTTTTGCAAGATGTATTCACATATCGTATATTCTTCTGCTGTTTTGTTGTTCTTGATTTCTTCCTGTTTTTATTTGAAATTGTAAGGACAAGCTAATATAATTGTCCATACTAATAATAAATTAGTGTACTCTGATGTTGTGTATATAATAAAGTTTATTTCTCTTTGTAAAGATTTGTGTATACTATTTATTTCTCATCACGATGTGAGATTCAGTTCTGTATTTTCTTTCTTTAACCCTAAATGACCTATCTTTCGAAAACTTAAATGATCGGTGTACGAATACCGAGGATGCACTAAGTGCTGTCTTTAGGTGTAAGAAAGGCAGGTCATTACATAAGTTAAGCAATAGAATGTTGAAGTAAAACATATCATTGGTTTTTTTGTTTATTGAGTCCAATATGCAAGTGAGAAGAACTGGTCATTTTAATGCTAATCAGTTGGAATATTGATTCTAGGTTAATTTGTTACATGATAATTACTTTTTAATGATAAGATACTTGAGATAGTAGTAATTATACTTCATTTTTGCAGCATGAAGAGCATATGCCTATGTATAGGTACTTTAAATATAACTTACTTTCTACATATATTCCTTCCACATCTATCAACTCTCAATTACCCTTACCTTTTTCTACTAGCCTCTATGTCCTAAACAAAAAATTCCCTTTCTCTATGCTTAAGACAATAAAAAGAAAATTTGAAATCTTAACCATTTCATCTCCAAATTTCAAAAAAATTCCCAAATTCCATGGTAATATTCTTATCTATTTTATTGTTCAACGTTTTTTTATATTATGTTATCCAACATAAATCAATTACAGTGAAAAAATTTCAGAAGATATATGAATCCTAGTCCTCGTGAGTAGAAGATCATTGAACCCTTGAAGATAATTGAGAAGCATTTACTAAGGTCTTATAAGGAGCTAATTTTCCTTTTTAGACTTTGTTATTTTATGTGTACGGAGTGGAACTAACAAAATCCTATCATGTGTGTACCATATAACTTTATAATTTTATTGTTAATCTTTATGTCTAAATTGAATCAGTATTTTAATTTACCTTTCTTTTATAGTTTCGGATATGTGAAAATAGTTTTTTAACCTATGTATTTTTGGAATACTTCTCAGAATACATAAGATAAATTATACATTATTTCTTATACTTAAATTTTAATTAAGTAGAACTATCATTTAACATATAGAATTTGAATAGAATGTTATTGATAGTTTATATATAGTTTGAGGTACAACTTCCTCATGGTTTATTTAACTTAAATGGTCCTATGGTTTTTTTAACATGCTTATTTACAATGAAATGCTCATTTTGCACATTATATCCCAACTGTGTCGGTTGTTGTCTTACTCGCTATGATATATTTTCATTCAATAACCACTTCAACATTTATTGGCGCGTTTTCATTTTATGGCAATATTGTTGTTTGAAATAGTAGATTTTGTGTCAGTTTTGATTTATTACTAATTTTATCCTTTTTCTTCTTCTATTATTTCCTGTTCCATTTTTCTGCATTTAATATCTCCACTCGATCTTTATACTATCTTCAATTCATAAAAGTTAGAATGAAGACTTAATATAAGTCTTATCATGCTCAATAAATTGAAAGATGAATCACTAAAAGAAAATTGTTGTTCCTCTTCTTCCTATATTGGAGTTTATAATATATTTGTTTTTTTGAAAAATTTTGATAACTTTTAGAGTTTATGGGATTGAATCAAAATTTTCTACAATTTGGATTCATTAAATAAAATTGGATATAAACATGGAACTTTATATAATAACTAGTATGGAGCCCGTGCCGATGGCACGGGTACGATCATTATTTTATCTATAACTTGTGAGACTATACATTGCAAGAATAAGAATTTTTCTTAATGTAAATTTTTCTGAATACAGAAAATATAAACATATGTAGTTTGGTTAGTATCTGTTTTTTCTGTAAAAACATAATTAATCTGATGGTATCACAACTATTTTTTCATATATTAATCAATTCGTATGATCGAGGTTTAATGCTTACTTTCAAAACATATAGCAAGTCTGTTCAAAAAAAAAAAATATTAACATTCCTACGTAAAAAACAAAAGGTGTAGTTGAGGTAGATCTTGGAAATACAATAATTCAATATAATAAATGTAGAATTGAAATTAAAATTGCATATGAAAAACAATACCAAAGTCTTATATGATTTCTATGCCTAATTAAGCTAGTTAATTAAATCAAATCATCCTTAAGTAAAATTTGAATTATCGGTAACCAAATTTTACAATTTAATTAAATCTGCTTTCATGTGAGCTTCCCATAAAGAATCAAACATATCCCACTGTATGAGCACTATAGGAATTGAACAGTATATAATAATGAATGAATAGCTACCTATTAAAGTAGAAATATACAAATGATACTATTTCATATATATAGCAGTTAGTTTTACTGTCACAAAAAATGTCACTGAAAGTTCGAAATTCAAGCGTTGGTATTCTATATCGGGTCTTGTTGCTTCAATCTCTCCTTATGTATAGTTCAAAGAAGCTGTATAAAACATTTATATTCTACTTTTACGTGCTGTATATACACCTGTACATGAACATGTTATTTAGCATCTTTCGCTTATCGGTCTTTTATTTCAATGTCATGTGAAAAAATAAATTAAACCATCGGGGTATTAAAAAAACTCTATAGTTAGGTGTGAAGTAAAAGTTAATTTGCATATAAGAGTAAGAAAGAAGTTGCATGTTATTTTCAATAAGCTGGATAGTATATAAAGCCTTCAAACACCTCATCAAAATGAAAAAATCAAATTATGTGTAAGATTAGAAACATTAAAAGGATTTTCACCACTACATTTATGATATAATGTTATCTTTACTGCTTATGCTTTTGGATTCAAAAAAAAATCTGATCATTATTGCGAAGGGAAGCTACAATAATAGTGGAGGCAGTAAATTCAAGGAATGAACAAACTACAATTATCAAAACAACATATGTTACATAATATTGGAATGACAACTGCAATTCAGCCTACTTGATGATTTTTTTTACCAACAAAACAGCTATACCTACCAATAAATCAACTTTATTTTGAATTGGTGCATACTTTTAAGTTCCATCTGTTAGTTTTATTCTTCTAGAAGAATATTATAAACATACATTCAACACAAACATGATAATATAATATAATTAGGGAACTGAATAATCAAACTTGACTATATAGTTCTTAAAATATATGTATAATATAGTTGTCACAATAATATTGTAATGGTAATTATTGTCCAAAGTTTTATCATCGTATAGTTATGTAAATATTGACAGATTTTATGCTTTTAGAGTAATTGAGTAGGGTAAATTTGGAGATCAAAACGTATAATCTGCTCAATATTTCATCGTATATTAAATGAAAGCTTGTTAACTAAGGGTCGTTATGTTTCACAAAAAACACGGTGCAAACAAAATTTTATAGAGAAAAACACCTTGATTAAATTTTAATGAGAACATTAACACATCTTACATAGCAATTTAACACAAAATAGTCAAATTAATTCATTAAAACAATGTGTAAGAAAAAAAATTAACTGTAGCAGCAATATTATAAGAAGAGACAGAGTTTTTTATGTCTCCAAGAAGCTGTTAATTTTTTTGTTCAGTACCAAGAATCCATTAACATGTAATTACTAGTGTGAACCCGTGCTACGCACACGGTTATCCGCCAAACAACTAATAAACAATGCAATAATTTTTAAGTTTAATGATAACATGATTCGGGTTCTTTTTATAACATGGTTCCTTAAGTATTCTGTGTAGATTTTACTTTGTAAATGATTAATCGGAGCTACAAAATCTATTAGTTGATGCTATCGTCTGGAACACCCTTTCATCGTATTTTGTATATAGATGGGCTTACTACCAACATAGGTAACAGTTTGTTATGCACACTTATTGAAGAAAAATAGAATGCAGTATGTTATTCCTCTTGACTTCAGATAGCACCGTAGAAAATAACGTATGTGTAAGAGTGATAAACTGTATTTCCATTTGATACGACTGAAAAAATTATTTGTTGTAAAGGTAGAACACGCGATGAGACTAATCAGAGGACAACCGGTAAAGACTTGAATACACAGAAAAATGCAGTCTCGATACATTATATATAAAGGAAGTTTATTAAAAATGCAGTCTCAATTCAGGATGGGCTCGTTTTATATTATGGTTCCGTAAAAGTTGTGCATAGCTTATACGTCTTTAGTGAATAATCAATGCCGAAAAATCTATAAGTCGATGATGTAGCCTAAATTTTTGATTACTCGCCAGAAAGTCCATGTATATAAACAAATAACATAAATAAGAGGCCATTATGTAGACTTGTTAAAGAAAAATCGGACTTTAATATGTAACTTCATCTGACTGTAGGCATGGCATAAATAACATATATAATAGTGATAAACTATGCCCTTCCATTTGATTTGATGTGACTGATAAATTCACTTGTGATAACGTTAAAAAAATGAAATATTATTCAGAGGAGAATTGTTTTCTTTTTTTTGAAAATGGTACTTAGATACAACATATCTCTAGGACAACATAACACAAATCACATATCAATACATGTTCAAATCACGCTACGCAAGTTTTGAACTTTTGATCTCTCGCACCAAAGTCGAATCACTTTACCAGTGGGACAATGTTGCTTGTTCAGAGGAGAACCGTTAAGAGAGAAATACTTAATAATTGCCGGTCTTGATACATTTATCGCAACAGAGCATAATACCATCTTTAATCTCCACATAAGGTCTAAACATAACGGTCGATGTCTTCCTTACTATATATCTCTGCGCATTCACAATTCAAGCATAATAACCAAATGGAAAAAACTTAATTAGGTTCATAGAAATGCACTATGATAGGGTAGTGGATAGCCTGGAAAACTATTTTCTAACACCTACTTCCTCTACTGTCGTGAATCATACTGAATAGATTACATATTACAACTAAAAAATAGTGGTCCAAAATATGAGTATATGTTACCGAACACATATAATTAAGAAAACCCTAATTTCAAGAACCATATGGAAATTACATAACAATTAGATGTTTGGTATTTTATACATGTAATAAATCTGGTATAATAATAATAAGAGGACCAATGTGTTTGCGTTATTTGTTGCCTTGCATTATTCCTTAGTTTATTTTTGGCTACATGTTCAAACTCTTTATGTAATCAATCTATCATCTTCCAGTTCCTGTAAGAGACAATAGCCAAATTAATCAAATATGGCAATATAATTTATGGCCTGAAAGAAGAACAATGTTATTTATTGAACAGTCAAAGAGATGTTTTAGCGGTTGAACAGCAAGTATGTTCTTTGTGTATATATTCTAGTCCAGTGAAGTAAAATTTTATTATAGCTGCATAATAAATTGCTTGTGGGAAGCTGTTAGAATGTAACTCATGTCACAATATGTGAAAACAATTACTTAGCGATCATTGAAAATAAATATACATATTAGACGTATGTGATGCCCATAACAGCAATTGAAATTCAACCAAAAAAACACAAAGTAAATTGTCATATTGATTTCACATTATTTAAGATTATAAATTATTTATTTTAAGGTATTATGGGAAGATATCGATTCCAAAAAAAATCGGTATTCAAACCACAACAGAGCTAACGATTCATTCGGAACCAAATATTAGAACCAACATTTAAAGTACAAAAGTTTGGTTAAACTCAAGAATAAAATACATACGATATGCCTCTAATTTACTCCTTACCAAAAGCATTATATTTCAAAATTACATTAAAAACCATACTCACTAATGATTTGTTGGTAAGTTTTAAAAGAAAAGATGCATGAATACATCAGAGATTCTTATTTTATTTTCTTATTTCATCGGATATTACTAACCAAAAGATAGTACATCTACCATTTCTCATGAGCTAATCTCCCATCATATAGCATGAAAAATATCAAAGAAGAAAAATCAACTTCCGAAGAAATATAACATATAGGATTAACATCTTCCATAAATGTTGAAGAGTGTGCTATTTCATATTATGACTTTACCAAAGCAGTTCTGAAACCATGATATGAGGTTACAAAGGGACAATTTCAATGAATGTTGTGTCATGTAAAACGAATTAAGCAATGAACTACCTAGGGTACATGATACTGGGGTTGTTGAAAGTATGTACCGTGCTATTTGGCAACATAAATTTGCACTCAGGTATAAGATGTTATATTAAAAAATAGGCAGTACTCCATTTAAAATTACACTGAATCTTATCCTGCCTCAACTAAAAAAGTCAAGCCTAAGTGATCACTAACTTATCTCAAGCGGTTAAGACCATCCTTTATCTAATATTGTAAATAAATGCACACAAACAACAAAAATGAAGAAAATATACACTCGCTAATTATATGGAAGAGAAGAGGAAGACGATGGGGTATTGTACCTTATCTCGTAGAAAAACAACAATTCTTGGGTTTATGAGTGGACGATTCTTGTTAGCTTTTTGCATATTTTTGGGTAAAGGTCTCATGGTTTGACCTTGGTAACATGCTACAATATGTAAATCATACGTTAAACTGTTCAACAAAATTTAATAGCAATTATTTATTAATCATGTGAATAAAAGGTTACTTTTACTGGATGTTGAAGTTGAGCAAAAGTAGCAGCATACCATAAATTTATATATTTCCCAGACTATTATTAGACACATAAAATTGTACAGAGTTTTAAAAAGGGTACGTTATTTATTTATATAACCAAACATGATACTAATTACTAACGAAAAAACACATCCTCACCAATATATTAATTAGCATCCTTAAACCTTTTAATCACCAAATAGAAACCAAACGGACTCAAATTTTAGAAAGTGAGGAATATATGGTACATAATTTCTATGCTTTATAACACAAATTCATTGGATTATGGCTAACAAATAAGTGTCAGGGGAAGGAACTCACTTCGCAAAGTTCCATATCTTCACATTCTTTATGCGATCTCTAGTACTTAAATTCTTCTAGAAATAAAAAGATAAGATAACTTTCAATGATCGAGCAAAATCTTGAATTTTCGTTCAATCACAAACCCGTGAATAGAAAATTGGGAAGTCCACAAAAAAAAATTTGTTTTTCAATAGACAGGAAATACCATCCATAAAAAACCTTTTTTACAATAAATAGCTTCTAATGTTTTTTCTTTATACTACTATAAACCAAACTGATAACAATGCGGACAAAGATACAGACCATGTAGGTAATTATGTGATCATAATCTATACATCTGGAGCTCAAATAAAATACAGTAAGTGATAGAAGATACACACAAACTTTATAAATTTATATGGACTGTGACAGTGTAATTGCATCAATGTCTATGACAAAAGATCACACATACTATCTCAATCAATGTACCCACAAGACCATCACTTAACAGGCTTAATATTGACTTATATGGGTAAACATTTATGACAAAGCTACATAGAATTTTATCGAAAGTGTATTTTTCATAAAACTACCTTAGTTCATAATCATCAAAAGAATAATATCATTAAAATAAAGTATAACCTCATTTGTGTCCAGTTCCAGTTAAAAAACATAGATTATTTCAATTGCAATCCTAATCCATTTCTCAATGACATCCTCCACCTATCATCAGGATGTGAACATAGCCTACACACCTTTAAAAAACCCAAAATTTGTTAGATCCCAAAACATGAAAATTTACCTCGTCTAATTTAAATGTTAACAAAGTCAAAATTACTTAATTCAAAATTGAAATTACCTCACAGAATCGGCCGAAGGGTAGAAAAGCTGCTGGAAAAGGCAATGGGAAAGAGTAGCAACTGTTGACGTTGGCGCGAAGAATATCCGTCTAAGAAACCAAACCGCAACGATCAGCTGTGGCACATATCAAAGTGAATTTGATTGACATTCCCTTAAATTAAAATTAGGGAAGTATTAATGACGGGAGAAGAAATCAAAAAACGATAATTATATGTTGAGACGATTTAGTTCGAGATACCTCAGGGCATAGGCGGGTGGCTGTCATTCGAGCGAAGATTCGAAGCTGCAGGGGATGGCGACGCGGTTGGGATTTGAAGGCGCTAGGGGATGCTGGTTAAAGGAAACGAATATTAGTATCTGGGTTTGGAGGAAGATAAAAAGTATAAACATGACCGTTCGGTTGCCAAATTTCAAGGAGGTCTGTGTGAGCTTGAAATTCAACTCACTAACAATAGTATAGTATAGATATTATAGGAAGAGAAAGCGTTTATTCTTATCCAAAAGCCATTAAATGGTAATTATTCCAAAATATCATCTTGTTTCAATGTCAATCAAATGGCAGGAAATTTAAATATAAGTGAAACATGCCTGTATTAATTAAATTCCTCTACATTAACAACACTCTTTCAAAATTATGATTATTTCTATTTGTTAAAGGATTAAAACAATAATTTATGCAGTGTAGAACATGGACTACGGTTAGCTATAGATCCATGCATATCCCACCTTAATGTTTAGTTAGTAGAATTTGAAAAGAGAAGATTGAAACCAAAATATGAATTGTACTAAAATTAAAATAACAAAATGAGAGTGGAGATTAATTACCTAACAGTTTTGAACAATAGAGCAATAAACCTTCATCCCCGAGTTTACCAATTAATTTCATGAGCGTACAAATCAAGAGCAAGAAATAATTTTTGAAGTCTGTTTAACTATAAATTCAAGGTGAGAGAAAGAAATATTAATCATGGGTAAGGAGTTTTAATTCTTCTTTATGAAAGCAAATATTAAATACATGGTTTACTTTACAAAGAGAAAAAAATTAGAACTGATTATGGATCGTGGAAGCAGCAGTTTAGAAGATGACGTGATTTGCATCTTAAGTGTTAATTACATTTTTAGTTGTCCATTCATTAACCGTCTGATGTCTTTTTCATCCATAGATCTCATTCATCCTTTGTATTTTGTTTATCTACCAAGGGATTTTATTATATAGATTTCAATATGGCTTTGAATAATGAAGAAAGGAATAAACATTTTGGCATATTGTTAAGAATATATAAGGATAAACTAGGTATTGTTACGTTTTTAGTTGCAACTAGAGTAGGAAAGGAAAATAATGGAGGGCTAATAGATATAGCCCTTATACTATATTTTAAAGGTTGATCTCTCTATACAATTTATCCCTTTTATCCTAATTTTGGAACTAAATTGTATAACTCTCACTGATCGAGCGTGTTATTAAGAAGACCCAAGTTTGAGTTTCATCTAAGTCATATATCAAATATGTTTTAAAATAACTTCACAATTCTTGATCACTTTATTCTCCTGCACCGAAGTTTGAATCTAACATATCCTATTTAATTTAATATATTAAGGAATCACATACTTTGTTAAATATCTTTACTTTTAATTCTTTTCTTAGAACATAATTTCGATCAAAATTAGGGTATCGATTCTACAGTATTATTCTTTGTAGTAATTTTGAATAAGTAAGCATAATATAGGTTCGAATTTTGATTTCATTTCTTGAAACTAAATTTTTTTATGATAAATAATAATATATTTTCAAATACATATGATAATCATGTTACAAATGGAAAAAATAAACCTGCTTATATAAATTATGAAGTGAATAATAACGAATTTTAATAATCTAGAAATCCATATATTTATTTGGTATAAGAGTTATAATTTTATTTAAGCTGATTTTTTATTATTTTCATGAAAGATCCGGGGTCACCCATTAGTCTCATTTTTTTGTAATATAAAATTCAAAGTGAATTTACTCGGTTTATCTAGGTTCAACCGCTAATAACCATTTTTTAGGTATGTTGGATAAGTCAGCATGTTATACTTCACTGGATTATTTCCAAAATATACGTTAATGGTAAAAAATAACATAATTTTAACAAATATATAAGGAGAACTATAAGAATGGAAAATAATAAGAAAATTATAACACAAGAAGTAATAGATACAAATTCCAAAATGTAGTAATCAAGAAAATTGTATATTTATTTAGTGTGAGAGCGCTTTTTGATTTTAAGTTATTTTGGTAACATAATTCATTCTATTTTCGTAAACATATAGATTTAACCACTCATCTCATTTTTCTTTAACGCATAAGATATAAATTATGCTTTCTCAGTTTTTTTATGAATTTTACTAACTTTCAAAATTATGAAATTGAATAAATAAATCTAATGATATTATTTGACATTGAATAAACAAAGCCAGTCTGAAACTATCTCTACCTATCAGTAGTGGAAAAGTAAACCATTAAAGTTGAATGCCGTCGATATCTCTCCTTTCTTTATTCCAACCTTTCTGATATGACCTACAACCCTATTTATTATTCCTCCTATTATCACTCCAACTACCTCACCCATTTATGCTTCTCTTGATGATTTGGTGTAGATGTCTACTAACTTATATGCTATGTGCTTATCATGTTTCTCTTTTATGATACCTAGATTTCCTCTACGTCTCATGTTCTAGTTCATATTCTTGAGATGGACGTTGCTCTTTACTCTCCACCTCAATTGTAACGACCCGACTTCCCAGACCCGGAAAATCGAACCATTTTAGTTAAGAAGAAGAGGTAGAGAAGAAAAATAGAAAAACAACATCAGAATCTAACCATCGCAGCGGAATAAAATATAATATATATCAACAGATCTTTACACAAATCAAAAACTATATCTGTTTATACAATACATCATCAGAATACATCATCAGAGTACATCAACATCCATAACATACAACTGAATACACAGCGGAAAAATAATAGCAAGTACGAGAGTACGTATCGGCATCCAGCTCGTCTCCTGAGCTCCACAACATCATATCCTGAACCTGTTTATCTCGGTCTGACCCGAGCATTACATAAAACAATACCCGAGTCAGTCTGGAATACCAGCGTGAGAAAATCACACTCAATTGATTATTAAAGTTTCAAAATCCTTTGAAAACAAAAGCATCTCGTAAGACCACGCCACAAATAAACATGTCGGGTTTTTACCTTACGATAGCTAAAACACTTTTTATAAAAATCCTCTGATATTATAATAGTGTCTATTCACAAATACTTATTTAAATAGCCGAAATTGTTACATCTATTAAATTCCGGCATACTAGCCACAAAGTGGGTAATACAAACAAAACTCGTACAAGGCACGTAGGGAGAATGGATTTCCAACGAATGACTAGGCACTGGGGTACCACCTGTCACAGTACGTGGCCTAGATCACAGTACCGAGGAGTACGCCCGCTCCCCTGCAACACAAGACCGGAATCATCCCTTACTGGATAATTCCAAATAAAATCACCCCACGGTTGGGATCAGCAACCGCACCACTAAGCCGAAATAAAGGGACATCTAGACAGGGATGAATTTACTCTCAAGTGGGGGCTACCCACGAAGCCTTGCTGCATAACCCCTGATTTTCAGTCATTCCCGGTTGATGAGGCTTGAGGCTAAACGATACCTTTATAGCACATATCCCTTAGAATGCCCATCGTCCACCTGACGATGTCACGAAAGCATTCGTCCATACAAGTCCGTCCCAGGTCCGAACGGAACCGAAGGCACTATTCCTACTACATCCATTTTGGAAATATCCTCAGGATTAGTAGCGACTAGCCCTTGCACTTCACTGCTCCATCTTCGACTCCGAAATCGTTACACGAAACGTACAAACCAGATCGAAGTGGTATTCGAGTCTCCAGACCTAGAATCCCGATATACGGAAACTCGATCCCGGTCTCTTCGAAACGATCAGCGCATTTGGCCAATATTGATAGTCGGTTATTTAACTATCAATTAACATTCACAAGCAACCATCACACAATAAATAATTTCCCACATTATTTATTTGCCCAAATATCTTTCCAAGATATATTTCCAAATTTTCAAAGCTCATTTGAAAACAATTTCAAACAGTTTCCGCTTACGAAATACATTTCCCATATATTTATTTCCACTGAATCACCAAGTACAAAATACTTTTAATTTTAAAATAATTTAAAAACACTTTATTTAAATATACTTTATAACATTGAAATCAAACTACTTTAATACTTTATTAAAAATATATACTTTAAAATAAACCACTTTATAAATATAAACTAAATTTCTCTTTTTAAAACATAATAGCAAATCACTTTTATATAATTACTACAATAATAGATTTTTTGAAAATACTACTTTGGAAATTAACCTTTAGAAAAAAAAATCAATTTCCTAAAACATGCCTTTTTAAACAAATTATAACTTTTAACTTATATTAAAAATTGCTTTGAAAACGTACTTGGCTATCCAGAGAAATACACTTCTCTTCACATCCTTTAAAAATAAATCAACACTTATTTTTAAACCAATTCATATTTTTTTATAAATTCCCACCTTGAATTTATATTCTCAAATATCCCCTGATATTTTATTTTACTTTATAAACCCAGTTTATAAATTTCAAAATCTCACTTCTCTTTTAAATTCCAAATCCCAAAGTATTTAAATCAATTTATAATTGATTTCCCAATTTATTTTACTTTGAAATAAATTTCCTTACTAAATCCATTTATTCCCAAATTCATTAACTTCCAGATTTTATTTCTCATTATGATTTAAAATCTTTAAACTGAACCCAAGTTTCAGATTTCCTAAATTCCTTCTTTCTTTTTAATTACATTTAAACATTGAATTAAAATAAATTATTTATCCCTTTAAATAACATCACATAAGTTTTCTTTAAATTCAATATTTCTCTGTTTATTCAAAATTCCTCTTTTCCATATTTAATTTATTCGAATTCACTAGAATTACTTAACTTAAATTTTATTCTTTATTTCTTTCCAAAAATCCAATTCAATTGCTTTTGATAACTCATTATACTGGGAAATTCAATCCAACCAGATTATCCAATATAAATCATCACAGGATATCAACAATCATATCACAGAATATTTAAACAAAATTAAATATTTTGAGGAATCCAGTTGGATCCCTCCAACCTGTTTCCCTGCATCCACAGACGTTAGCACAATACCAATTCCACTTCGAGGTGGAATATCGCGGTATATGGGTTTATATAAAATCATCCGCTATTATGCGGTGCATAGGGTCTCATCCGCTATATAAATGCGGGAATATCAACAACTCAAATATATACATATGCCAATATGTATATATTGCTATATACTACTATATACCATATCAATCAAATCCATCAAATCCATCAAATCAATCAATTCAATCATCCATCAATATTTAAATTTAACCAATTAAATTTAAATTATAATTTAACTGAGTGAGATTAACTCACCTTTATTTTATTAGCATCCCATTTCCAATCCAGGTTGCTTCCTCTATATTCTGGACCTTGAATAAACATTATACGATTTATCAACACTTGTATTTTAAATCAAACAATTTATTATCATTCCCTTATTTAATTTAACTGATTATTAAATTTAAAACTAAACCCTTTTAAATAAATTAATTAGTTAACCATTCAATTTTAACTAAATAATTATTTTTATTTTAAATGGAAACCACATCCGATAAAAATGATCTTTACAAGTTTCAAAAATCCAACCTTGAATTTATAAATTTAACAACATTTACAACTTCTATATTACCCAAATCTTTTATATACATATACTATAATTGGAATAAAATGGCTTTTATCTTTTACTGTAAAACATTATATATATATTTTAAAATAGAAATCTGATTTTATTTAAACTGCTCAGCATTTAAAATCGCTATTTTTCCAAAGTTTTGTGTTTATATTAAACAGTATTTCTTTTCTAACCTTACTGTAACATATATCCTTCTAACTACATTTTCTGCTGCGTGTATATATACACATATAAAATTTAAATTAGATTTAACTAAAAAGAATACCTTAACAAGTTGGAATAAAACTAACGAGCCTGCAGAAACACCCCTGCTAGCAGTATCGAGTCTACACCCAAAGGATTCCCCCTCCTCCGAGCATCGAAGCCTTCACTACGGCAATCCATCACGAGACTTCCACCATACCAGACCCTGACGCCAACACCTCCCCCCTTTGTCAAGCTCGACTTCGATGTCACGGAATAACAGTTCTCGATCACCACCACGACCACACGAACGAACGTAGTCGCACAACCCAGCTCGACTCCCTCCAGCATCTCCTACCATGCCTTGTTCGACTGCCCTCCACTATATCGAATCGCGAAACAAAGAACGCCACCATCGTGAAATAACCCAACAGCCACGCGAGCTCTTCCATCGAGCGTCGCTCCTCTCTGTCTTCGCGAATCCCAAAACCAAGCGGCAACATCAATGAGCCTAAACCCTAATCGAGACGTCGACAGCGTCATCCACTTCCTCACGATCGAATCCCTAGCTGAAACCCTAAGTTGCTCACGCCGCCTTCCATTACACGACCCACTTCTCAACTTCAATCTCGCGCGAGCGACGTTGCTCGATCGCGACTACACTCGGCTCGAATCGAATTTGAAAAGGAGAAAGAGGTGGATTGTTTTTTTTTATTTAGTTACGAACTGATTTTTGATTTCCTGAAGGAAGATAAGGTATGCAGTTTTAAAACGAAAGGGTGAGGCTTCTCGTGTTTAAAGGAAGCAAGATAAGATCATGTTCAAGAAGGTAAAAGAAGCGTCTTGGAGAAGCTGAAAGGAAAGGTACAGCTGTGATTTGATGTAGGATATTTAGATTTAAAATGATAAATTATTTTCTCAGCGCTTTAACCTCGTACGATCACACGATAGCTTCAAAAATTACGAAATTTGAAATCCGGTAATAATTCAATATTACGGATCCAATGGTACTGGTTTCGTCGAATTCCGAGACTGTGCCTCGGAAGGCTATTTTTAAATTCGATTCAAATGTTATATTTTCAAAACTGAACAAAACACTTTGAAGTTCCATTTTAAAAGTTCTATTACCTTCAGAATTATTAATATGAATTTTACAAGTCTTCAATTTATTTTTAACAGGCTTAAAACTCCAGATTCAATAATTTACCCAATTCCGATAATTAAATTCAAAAATTAATTATCCAGTAAATATCTATATTTGAAATTCAAGTTAAAATTAACCATTGAATATTTAAAATTAATTAAATATTCCAATTTCAAATATTCAAAAATTCCGGGCCGTCACATTCCTCCCCCCTTAAAAGAATTTCGTCCCCGAAATTACTAGTTAAGAGAAATGATTCGATACCCGTTCTATCTCCCCAATCCAAATAGTTTTAACAACCTTCCATAACAATTCTTTAAATAGAGACACACTATCCCTCTTACTAACATTCCCAAACCTATCCATAAGTCGTATCCCATATCACCTACTTATCCATTCAAATTTAAATTTGAATTCAAATTTTGAATTATCAAAATTTTCCAAAATTTTCTAACTCCCTAAATTTCCGAAAAATTTCGCCAGCGTCTCCTTTGCGCGGCTAGCTCGGTACTACTACAAAATGGCTCTACGGCCTCCCAATCTCAAAAAGAAAACAAAAAGCCAAGTGGCTGGATCAAAAACCCAATCAAATTTCATATAGAAATTCAAATACATACCTTTTGTCGGGCCATTAAATTTTATCCTCTAAAATCAAAATCCCAATCTATCCATTGCTTTTATACACCTGTATATCCTACTAAGCAATAATATTCAATCACAATTTCAAAACCATTCTAGACATTTCTTTACCAATTTTCAATATTTGCTTTACTTAAGCCCGTACGATGCACATATATCATCCGTACGCAATATCACATTTGATCGCTCAATCGATCACACAATTTCACTTCCGAACTAGTATCGTCCACCCGACTTCCTAGTGCGGACTCAGATTTGGTTTCTTGATCAGAAACCGTCATTCTCCTTGCATAGCCACCAACTATGATAGAGAATTTCCAGAATCAATCAACAATCCATATCCAGATTCGCCGTTGAAAATCGAGTGAAAAATTCCAACTCGGATCGATAAAACTATCTCGAAATTCTGTGTTCGACATCTAGACCAAATAGCTATGCGAATAAAATAATATACGTACATCTTACGTATAAATTCCAATTGATTATCAGTTATATCAATTCTCCTTTATTCACATTCCTTTTTGATTGTTATCCCTTTATTCATAACTATCCCATTTCACAACTTCAATTTTAGTCTTCATTCAACTATTTACTTAGTATATTTATTTTATTTTTCCATTCCAAAATTTCTAAGTATATTTCCAATACCAATTTTCTTAAGAATTTCATTCTTCAATTCTTAAGTCCAATATAAATTTTCTTATATTTATTTACTACTTCACCACTGAAGTGTGTATATATTCAAATTGAACTCCCATTTCATATGAATCTCAACTTACTTCAATTTACTACTTCATTTCCAATTTTTTTCCTTAAATTCAATTCATCTCCAACTTCCAAAAATTGAATTTTATTTAGCTCGAAAACAATCCAAGTTAATTCATTCAATAACTATTTCTCAACTTATTTAAACCACTCCTCTGTTTGAGTTCAGTTTCCATTCAACATTTACTTAAGTCAATAACTTAAGTTTATTTCTATTTACCCAACCCTTTAAAGTTTTATTTCCATCTTTCATTTGATTCTTATTTAATCAAATTCCATCCATTTATTTATTTAATATAAGTGGTCCATTCACTCAATCATTATGAATTTTATTTTCCATACTCAATTCATATGGAATTATTTTATTAATAACCAGGCCATTTCCAATTTATTTTCACTTATTTGGATTTCATTCGCAATCCAAACCATCACTATTTTAATCCAATTCCATTAACTCACAATTCAATTTCATTAACTAATTTATTATCAAATTAGTTCCTCCGCTGGTTAAAATTAAATACTTGCTTTTTAATTCCAAATATCACTTCACTTAATTTTCTTAAGTTCAATTTATTTTATAATTCAAGTTTGGATTTATTTAAAAATTAAGATTGCTCATCTCAGTCGTTTCCATTTGATAATTACAATTTCAAATTATAACTCTTAATGGTTCAAAGTAATGGATTCCCATTTATGACTTACAATTTCATTTCTATTCATAAGTTTAACTTACTTGCTGAAGACCTGGGACTATTCATTTAAGTCCATTTTCATATTTACAATCAAATTTCAAATTATTACACTTAAGAATATGAATTTCTTTACACAATTATAAGCATTTTACATTACCTTTATATTCAATTCAGTTCGACTTCAACTTATTTACTTTTAATTCAATTCCAATTCTCAATTTTATTTAACTTGTCTTTAGTTAAATTCAAATATATTTTATTCACCTTCATATACTTGAATTAAATTTTAATTCCAGGATACAAATTTTATACAAGTTTTACAATTCATTCACCTTCAAGTTCTCTAACTCTTTTATCTACCAACTTATATTACTCATTTAGTTATTTTCATCTCATAATTATAATCCCATAATTAAACTTCCATTCCCTTCTTATTTCAATCAACTTCATTCTATACTTTATATTGTTGATTCATTTAAATTCCCACATTTAAATTTTAAATAGAATTCCCAGAATTCAATTGCCTGGTTTTATTTCAAAACCATTTTGAATCCATAAATAACTCATACATATCTGGTATATCACATCAAATCCCAATTTCCAAAATAATCTGCTTTTACCAAACAATTTTCCCTTTGAATTTCAAAACCAACCCAGTTCACAATCACTTCCAATTTAAAACAGTTTGGTAGAAATTTCTCCTTGGAAACTCGAAAATAGACATCGATGATGCTGCAGTCATCACCGAAATTATTTTCCAGCGACCGAAAGAGAATTTAATGCTTTTATCACTTTGAAACATTTCAAACATTTTTAAATCCCAAATCCCACCAGATTTCAATTCAATTTCAAAAATATTCATGAAATAATATCACCATTATTTCCCCAAACCTTTGAAACTATTTTAAATCCAAAGGAATTTAAACCTTTCCCAAAACTTCAAATTCAAAATCCATTCAACTTAATATCCAAACATTACTCTGTAATTCTATCACATTTTATTTCAAGTTATAAGTCACATTTACAATTTACATTTACAAATTTCATTTGTTTATAAATTTATCTCATTTGATTATAAATCACATTTGTAATTCACATTTGTATATAAAGCTTATCTCAATTTATAAATTTCATTTATAGTCTATATTTCAAATTCCATTTTGTTATATAAATTTATTCTTCAACTTAGGTTATAAGTTTTCAATTCTACTCAATAATGAGGCTAACTCATTATGGTCATTTTCTAACAACCAAGCATCCAAATATATAACCATAATAATTTCAAATAATTATTTCTTTTATATACAAAATAGTTTGGGCAAAATTATTTCATTCACCCTATTTAAAACAATATTGTGTCGAACTGTTCCATTCAAGTGTTTAGAAACCCCTTCGATACAGTTGTCCAGACTGTGCCGACGAAGGTTCATATGCCACTCAATAAACCAACCAACACAATATAAAACCATTTTATATTCACTAACAAATACGCGCTCATATCTATTAATACTCTCAAAATTCCCACCGGAGCCAAGGTTATCGCCAACCTTCGCTCTGATACCAAATGTAACGACCCGACTTCCCAGACCCGGAAAATCGAACCATTTTAGTTAAGAAGAAGAGGTAGAGAAGAAAAATAGAAAAACAACATCAGAATCTAACCATCGCAGCGGAATAAAATATAATATATATCAACAGATCTTTACACAAATCAAAAACTATATCTGTTTATATAATACATCATCAGAATACATCATCAGAGTACATCAACATCCATAACATACAACTGAATACACAGCGGAAAAATAATAGCAAGTACGAGAGTACGTATCGGCATCCAGCTCGTCTCCTGAGCTCCACAACATCATATCCTGAACCTGTTTATCTCGGTCTGACCCGAGCATTATATAAAACAATACTCGAGTCAGTCTGGAATACCAGCGTGAGAAAATCACACTCAATTGATTATTAAAGTTTCAAAATCCTTTGAAAACAAAAGCATCTCGTAAGACCACGCCACAAATAAACATGTCGGGTTTTTACCTTACGATAGCTAAAACACTTTTTATAAAAATCCTCTGATATTATAATAGTGTCTATTCACAAATACTTATTTAAATAGCCGAAATTGTTACATCTATTAAATTCCGGCATACTAGCCACAAAGTGGGTAATACAAACAAAACTCGTACAAGGCACGTAGGGAGAATGGATTTCCAACGAATGACTAGGCACTGTGGTACCACCTGTCACAGTACGTGGCCTAGATCACAGTACCGAGGAGTACGCCCGCTCCCCTGCAACACAAGACCGGAATCATCCCTTACTGGATAATTCCAAATAAAATCACCCCACGGTTGGGATCAGCAACCGCACCACTAAGCCGAAATAAAGGGACATCTAGACAGGGATGACTTTACTCTCAAGTGGGGGCTACCCACGAAGCCTTGCTGCATAACCCCTGATTTTCAGTCATTCCCGGTTGATGAGGCTTGAGGCTAAACGATACCTTTATAGCACATATCCCTTAGAATGCCCATCGTCCACCTGACGATGTCACGAAAGCATTCGTCCATACAAGTCCGTCCCAGGTCCGAACGGAACCGAAGGCACTATTCCTACTACATCCATTTTGGAAATATCCTTAGGATTAGTAGCGACTAGCCCTTGCACTTCACTGCTCCATCTTCGACTCCGAAATCGTTACACGAAACGTACAAACCGGATCGAAGTGGTATTCGAGTCTCCAGACCTAGAATTCCGGTATACGGAAACTCGATCCCGGTCTCTTCGAAACGATCAGCGCATTTGGCCAATATTGATAGTCGGTTATTTAACTATCAATTAACATCCACAAGCAACCATCACACAATAAATAATTTCCCACATTATTTATTTGCCCAAATATCTTTCCAAGATATATTTCCAAATTTTCAAAGCTCATTTGAAAACAATTTCAAACAGTTTCCGCTTACGGAATACATTTCCCATATATTTATTTCCACTGAATCACCAAGTACAAAATACTTTTAATTTTAAAATAATTTAAAAACACTTTATTTAAATATACTTTATAACATTGAAATCAAACTACTTTAATACTTTATTAAAAATATATACTTTAAAATAAACCACTTTATAAATATAAACTAAATTTCTCTTTTTAAAACATAATAGCAAATCACTTTTATATAATTACTACAATAATAGATTTTTTGAAAATACTACTTTGGAAATTAACCTTTAGAAAAAAAAATCAATTTCCTAAAACATGCCTTTTTAAACAAATTAGAACTTTTAACTTATATTAAAAATTGCTTTGAAAACGTACTTGGCTATCCAGAGAAATACACTTCTCTTCACATCCTTTAAAAATAAATCAACACTTATTTTTAAACCAATTCATATTTTTTTATAAATTCCCACCTTGAATTTATATTCTCAAATATCCCCTGATATTTTATTTTACTTTATAAACCCAGTTTATAAATTTCAAAATCTCACTTCTCTTTTAAATTCCAAATCCCAAAGTATTTAAATCAATTTATAATTGATTTCCCAATTTATTTTACTTTGAAATAAATTTCCTTACTTAATCCATTTATTCCCAAATTCATTAACTTCCAGATTTTATTTCTCATTATGATTTAAAATCTTTAAACTGAACCCAAGTTTCAGATTTCCTAAATTCCTTCTTTCTTTTTAATTACATTTAAACATTGAATTAAAATAAATTATTTATCCCTTTAAATAACATCACATAAGTTTTCTTTAAATTCAATATTTCTCTGTTTATTCAAAATTCCTCTTTTCCATATTTAATTTATTCGAATTCACTAGAATTACTTAACTTAAATTTTATTCTTTATTTCTTTCCAAAAATCCAATTCAATTGCTTTTGATAACTCATTATACTGGGAAATTCAATCCAACCAGATTATCCAATATAAATCATCACAGGATATCAACAATCATATCACAGAATATTTAAACAAAATTAAATATTTTGAGGAATCCAGTTGGATCCCTCCAACCTGTTTCCCTGCATCCACAGACGTTAGCACAATACCAATTCCACTTCGAGGTGGAATATCGCGGTATATGGGTTTATATAAAATCATCCGCTATTATGCGGCGCATAGGGTCTCATCCGCTATATAAATGCGGGAATATCAACAACTCAAATATATACATATGCCAATATGTATATATTGCTATATACTACTATATACCATATCAATCAAATCCATCAAATCCATCAAATCAATCAATTCAATCATCCATCAATATTTAAATTTAACCAATTAAATTTAAATTATAATTTAACTGAGTGAGATTAACTCACCTTTATTTTATTAGCATCCCATTTCCAATCCAGGCTGCTTCCTCTATATTCTGGACCTTGAATAAACATTATACGATTTATCAACACTTGTATTTTAAATCAAACAATTTATTATCATTCCCTTATTTAATTTAACTGATTATTAAATTTAAAACTAAACCCTTTTAAATAAATTAATTAGTTAACCATTCAATTTTAACTAAATAATTATTTTTATTTTAAATGGAAACCACATCCGATAAAAATGATCTTTACAAGTTTCAAAAATCCAACCTTGAATTTATAAATTTAACAACATTTACAACTTCTATATTACCCAAATCTTTTATATACATATACTATAATTGGAATAAAATGGCTTTTATCTTTTACTGTAAAACATTATATATATATTTTAAAATAGAAATCTGATTTTATTTAAACTGCTCAGCATTTAAAATCGCTATTTTTCCAAAGTTTTGTGTTTATATTAAACAGTATTTCTTTTCTAACCTTACTGTAACATATATCCTTCTAACTACATTTTCTGCTGCGTGTATATATACACATATAAAATTTAAATTAGATTTAACTAAAAAGAATACCTTAACAAGTTGGAATAAAACTAACGAGCCTGCAGAAACACCCCTGCTAGCAGTATCGAGTCTACACCCAAAGGATTCCCCCTCCTCCGAGCATCGAAGCCTTCACTACGGCAATCCATCACGAGACTTCCACCATACCAGACCCTGACGCCAACACCTCCCCCCTTTGTCAAGCTCGACTTCGATGTCACGGAATAACAGTTCTCGATCACCACCACGACCACACGAACGAACGTAGTCGCACAACCCAGCTCGACTCCCTCCAGCATCTCCTACCATGCCTTGTTCGACTGCCCTCCACTATATCGAATCGCGAAACAAAGAACGCCACCATCGTGAAATAACCCAACAGCCACGCGAGCTCTTCCATCGAGCGTCGCTCCTCTCTGTCTTCGCGAATCCCAAAACCAAGCGGCAACATCAATGAGCCTAAACCCTAATCGAGACGTCGACAGCGTCATCCACTTCCTCACGATCGAATCCCTAGCTGAAACCCTAAGTTGCTCACGCCGCCTTCCATTACACGACCCACTTCTCAACTTCAATCTCGCGCGAGCGACGTTGCTCGATCGCGACTACACTCGGCTCGAATCGAATTTGAAAAGGAGAAAGAGGTGGATTGTTTTTTTTTATTTAGTTACGAACTGATTTTTGATTTCCTGAAGGAAGATAAGGTATGCAGTTTTAAAACGAAAGGGTGAGGCTTCTCGTGTTTAAAGGAAGCAAGATAAGATCATGTTCAAGAAGGTAAAAGAAGCGTCTTGGAGAAGCTGAAAGGAAAGGTACAGCTGTGATTTGATGTAGGATATTTAGATTTAAAATGATAAATTATTTTCTCAGCGCTTTAACCTCGTACGATCACACGATAGCTTCAAAAATTACGAAATTTGAAATCCGGTAATAATTCAATATTACGGATCCAATGGTACTGGTTTCGTCGAATTCCGAGACTGTGCCTCGGAAGGCTATTTTTAAATTCGATTCAAATGTTATATTTTCAAAACTGAACAAAACACTTTGAAGTTCCATTTTAAAAGTTCTATTACCTTCAGAATTATTAATATGAATTTTACAAGTCTTCAATTTATTTTTAACAGGCTTAAAACTCCAGATTCAATAATTTACCCAATTCCGATAATTAAATTCAAAATAATTATCCAGTAAATATCTATATTTGAAATTCAAGTTAAAATTAACCATTGAATATTTAAAATTAATTAAATATTCCAATTTCAAATATTCAAAAATTCCGGGTCGTCACATCAATGATGATTACTTATCCTCTTCTGATGGCACCACAACAAAAAAGTGCTTTAGTAGTATCCTGAAAATGCTACCAAAGCCTTTAGTAGCTTCTTAATAAACATCGTTACAGAAGGGTGCAGTTAAAAGTCCAAAAATTTCTATTGCATTTCCATAAACTCTACCATAAAACCAACATGTAACGACTAGCCTTTTCGGCCCTCAAATGTCTACACTAATACATCTACGGTATTCACATATCGAGCATCAAGGTGCTAGAAAGATAATTTGTTGGGGTAAAGGAAAATAAAAGACAAAATAGAATCTCACCACGTGACGAGCAATATATAATATAAAAAATGACATTTACAAAAGAAATGAGTTTTATACATACAACAATCAGAGTAAACTAACCTATCATCAGCCTGCACAGTTATAATAGCCTTTCCTCACAAATGAAGATAAATACAACACAAAAAACACAATGGAAATAAAGACATGTAAATACATCTTAGAGTCATCCAACTCGTCCCTGAAGCTGCAAAGCATCCGTAACTAAATCTGAAAATAGGTTCAGCCTGACCCGAGCATTATAATAAAATAACACCCGGATTGGTCTTGTAAACCAGCATAAGAAACACAATCAAATGGATTTTTAATATTACAACACTTTCAAAAATAAAGGTATCTCGTAAGACCACAGCGTACATAAATATAGACGGGTTTTTACTTAATGATAACTAAACCATTTCTATTAAAAAAATCGAGTGATATTATAATAATGTCTAGAGTTGAAATTACATAAGAAATGATTGTGTTATGCGTGAGGGTATACACAACAATAATAGGTATGTAAATCAAACTGCTAAGGAGCGATCGTTAATTGTGTAGGATTCCATAGAGGTGCCGTCGGTACTTTGAGAACGGTCCTCAAACACAAGAATCAGAGATATTCTTTTGAATTAACATATATCCCTAGTGATGTAAACTAGAAATGCATAGGTGGCCCCAACTAAGGGAGGCCTAATGCATCACTCCCGCATGAACATCTATAAATATCTCTAGGATGTAGTTGTCTACAACCTCCAAAGCAGCAAAATCCTAGTGGTTACGCATCCTTTCTATGGTTTAAGTCATCTCCGCCGGTGAGGCTGCGTCTGCCATTTTAGCATATGAGTCACCACACAAACATATCCCGATACCGCACATGGATATCCATACCTCAACAGGTCTTGGAATCACACATGGATTCCCATATCTCAATAGACCTTAGAATCACACATGGATTCTTAGACCTCAACGAGTCTTGAAATCACACAGAGATCCTCACATCTCAAAATAGATCATGAATCTCTTCCAAAGCATAGAACATGTATGTGGTTTTAGAGTGGTTACGGTTTTGAGTCATCTCATATAAGTACACTCCCCTGCTTACTGGACACTCCAACACGGATCGATAGTTTCCGGTAATTTCAACTCTGGTTCAGTAGGAAATAAACAGATTTCCCTATTATTTTTTCTATAAGACCAAAACGAGTTTATACGTGTAGTATACCTTCACCGAAGATGTAACAACCCACGTTTCCATATATTTTAAGTAGGCAATAAACCACACATGACCCACTCAAATTGAACAGAAAGGCGGATAGTTAGGGAAAAGAAAGAAGACAAGAGAACAATACAAAATCTCACTGTCGAACGAATAATATATAATATACAAAAAATCTTTAACCAAGGAAAAATGTAATACACATACACTAATCGGAGTATACTAACCAATTTTAGCTAGGATAGTTATAACAGTCTATCCTTACAATTACTGATAAATACAATCAACGGACAACACAGCGAAACAAAAAGAAATACGTAGATACGTCTTGGACCTTCAACTCGTCTCCTAAGCACTGATGCATCCAAAGCAATATGTAAATATGATTGGTCTGACCCGAGCATTATAATAAAATAACACCCGAGTCAGTCTGTTAACCAACGTGAGGAAAACACCCCCAATTAAAATTTGATATTTATCGAAAATCTTTTCAAAATATAGGTATCTCATAAGACCACATCGCATATAGACTCGGATGAGTTTTTACCTTACGATAACCCAAACAATTTCTATAAAAAACTATTGATATTATAATAATGTCTACGGGTCAAAGTAAAATATGAATATAGCCGAAATGCTTGCATCTCACATTTCAACATAGTTGGGCACAACTAAGTCCACACGACGCTTATTGGAGAATGGATTCCATACAATGACTGGGCTACTGGGGTACGTACCTCCCGTCACGGTGCATCTCTAGATAAAATAACACCGAGGAACTCGCCATGATCCCCTGTCAACATAGGACCAGCCTACCACTTGACTAGTAGTACCGAATATGATCACCCCTTGGTTAATGGGCCCGAAGCATACAAATGAGGGATAATATCGACTCTAGATGGGGATGATTATACCCAAATTGGGAGCAACCCACTTAGCCCAGCTACATCTCCCATATTTTAGTCATTCCTGGTTGATGAAGCTTGAGGCTCTGTTTTAAGGTTTATATAGCATTTTCCACTTGGAATGCTAACACTACTCTCCAAACAGCAATGCAATGTAAGCATTCATCCGTACAAGTTCGTTCTGGGACTGAACAAAATCGAAGGCACCACTTCTACTACATCCATTTTGGAATCACCTTCAGGATTAGTAGGAAGTAGTCCTTGCACTTCAAAGAGCTCTGTATTCAAATTCAATCATCTTCAAGATGTCTTCATTTTGAAACGCTTGAGTTGGATTGAAGTGGTTTTCGAATAAGATATCTGATCCCGGTATCTTTGAAACAACTTTCGATAATTTTTGGTAAGCTCAACCTCGATTCTTTAGGAAATAAATAGTCAAGGATAAGAGCGGAGATCACCTGCTAACCATTAGGGATGGGTTTCCTTAGTATTTGTCCTAGGAGAACGAAACGAGATTTATACATACTGTATAGCATCATCGGAGATGACCGTGCCATATAACTCATGTGTTTCTGTTAGATATTTCCAAAGTTACGTTTTTGGGTCCATATTCGATAGTCGATTATTTAACTATTAATAAACACACATCCAAATCAAGGATTTAATTCTATAGGAAAAACAACATTGGTTAAGCACGTAAGCAATCACTGGCCTCTTTAACTAATCCTCTCATTAATTAAATTCATCTTGTATATACTTGTTTCAAAATACTTTAACAAAGATATATTCACAAATCCCTATATTTTCAGTACTAGGAAAAATATCCATATACTTACCTCAACGGTATAAGTATATTCATAGAACAGGGGAAGATCCCATTTTGACACAATTTGAAAACCATTTATAACTCCTTTATAAAATCCTAAAAAATTATTAAATAACTATTTTATAAATCTCTAAAAAAGGATTTGTACACGTCTTTAAATCATTTCTCAAATCATTTATAAACTGTTTATAAATCTATAAAATTAATTATAAAACTCCTTATAATTCTATAAACCTATTTTTAAAATTCGTTTATAATTACCTAACCATTTATAAAACTCCTTTACCTTATAAAAATCTTCCTTTTAGTCTTTAAACATTTTACAAAACCCCTCTTATAAAATCCAAGCATGTTTATAAACTCTATTTATAAGTCTTTAAAACATTTATAGATAAATAAAAGTCATTTACTTCAAAACACTGTTATATAATAATTATTAATATTATTAATAATAATTATTAATTTAAAACATCTTAAAAATAATAATTGATAATTTCACGACATTACTAATAGAATAATAATAAATAAATCTTTAACATTATTACAAATAATAATAATAAATTTCCACAACATTATTTAATAAATCATTATTATTAATTTCAAGTCACATTAATTATATAAATAATTATTTTTAAAAAACAATAAAATATTGATAAATAACCTTAAAACAACATTAACTAAAAATAAATGGCCTTTAAAACAGTATTAAATATAAATAATCTTAAAATAATATAAATATAAATAAATAACTTAGAAAATACAGATAAACAGGTTGGAGTAAAATAGAAGTTAAATCCTTTAAAATGAAATATTTCCGAAACCCAATTTCAAATATAAAATCATTTCCTATCTCAAAAACCAATTCCAACTCAAATGGCAATTTATAATATTCTTAGAATACTAATTCGTGGCCAATAGCTATCAAACGATTAACCAATATCGATATTGGTTTTCTATCACTATAGGGTATAAGTTTTGAATATATAACAGTGTCATAACTAATAATGTCAAACAATGAGGTTTGATATCCAACGATTCATATAACAGGAATATATTGAAAACAATTAAACAATGGTGAGGAATCCCGTTGAATCCCTCCAACCTGTCACCCTACATCACAACTTATATATATATATATATATCAACATATATATAAATAAAAATCAACGGTGATGAGGAATCCTTTTGGATCCCTCCAACTTGTTCCCCTGGATCACAACTCATATATAATCATATAATATGGGTCATCCGCTACTAGGCAGGTATATAAAAAAGGTCATCCATTCCAGGGGCAGGAATAAAGCCAAAACAACTGATAAAACAGTAAATCATCCAAACATTTAATCAACAAATTTTATTGACTATATAACATAACTGGTTAACCAAAAAGGTGAGTTTAACTCATAATTAATCCAGTTGTCGCTAAGGAATTCTGGATTCCACTACGTTCGATTTAGTGCAAAATTCAACTAGCTTTAATTTCATCTAATCCAACTCTATATCGTAGTATTCGCTGATACGATTGCAACGCAACTCATCGCGTTCAATTTGGACCTCACATGAATTAGACATGAATTAGTGAACGTTTGAGATTATTTAAATTATTATTAACTTTAATTAATTAAATTTAAACCTTAATCACCTTCCATCCCTTCTCACATTCGTTCAAGGAAAACCCAAAATGCAACCGCATTTCCCATCGTCGTCACCACCTCTACAGACATTCTCCGGCGATCGCATTTGACCAGAGGTGGCCCCGACCATGTCGCACCCTACGCCAGAGGTCCGACCCTCTAGCTCCGCAGCAATCGCCTCCGAAACCCAAAAATGCTGCTTTGTTCATCCAATAATTTTCGGCGCCTCCGACTATGAACGTCCACTGCTCCATCATTGTAGCACGCCCTGCCTCCCAGCTACCTATCGCCACCAACTGCTCCTTCCCTCTTCCCCAAATCGACATGCTGAGGTCAAATTTTCCAACGCCATTCAACCACAAATTAATGCGGCTTAGGTACAATCTGAGGTGATCCAACCATCCAATAGGTTGAGCTATACATCGTCTACAATTTTATAGTTGGTGACTTCGCCTGGAACGGCATGAATTGGCTCTGATGGATGTAGATCGTTGGATTAGGAGAGATTTTGATTTTGAAAATTGGCGAACTTGCTTTCTCTGGTTTGAACGTGATTTTATAAGGGGAAGATGGTATGGGTAAGCATGCGTGAGGTATGGGCTGGAGTGTTTGGGCATGGGCTTAAGTATGGTTATCAAATAGAATATATATATATATATTTAAAATATCCAGCTCTACACATTTGAAAAATCTCAAACTCCTACCGAAGAGTGTTGTTAGGCATTTTGTATGTAATGCTCCTATTCTGAACATAATGAAACTAGTTTTGAAACCTAATTCGATCATATATAGAAGATAGCTTTTCAAGCCCAATTATATTATATTAAATTCCTTTAACTAATTTCTACGCATTTCGAGCCCGCACGACCAAATAGTACGTCCACTCGCCACGAAATTCGATGACATACAATAACTCACTATTATGGATCCAATGAAACTTGTTTCGTCAAAATCCGAGATAGTGCCCCGAAAGGCTATTTTCACACATTAATTAAAACGATTATTATAAATCAAGTTTAGTCGCTTTTAAATTCATATTCAAATGATTACTATATTCATTCCTATCTAAATAAAATTTAAATCAACTTCTGAAATCATTTTTATTCACATAGAATTCCAGATTTAATTATTTAAATAATTTAAAATATTCAAATAACCATTTTATTTGAAATTCAAGTTATTTAACTTATAAAATTAACTTTTCAATATTTAAAAGCAATTAAATATTCAAAATTCGAATGATTGAAATTCTGGGTCGTTACCGAAGATAACTATATCATATAATTCTCGTGTTTCTTCTAAATATTTCTACAGTATATTTGGTCAAGATTTGATAGTCGGTTATTTGACAATCAAATAAACAATCAATCAAATCAGAGGTTTAATTTCAAAAGAAACCAAGCATTATTAAACACATAAGCAGCCTTAAGCCTCTATACTTAATCCTTCCATTAATTAAAACCACTTTGTAAATACTTGTATCAAAATACTTTTACAAAGATATACATAAGTATATTACCCATTCACTATTTATTTATATTCTTTGAATACTTGAAAAAATATCTGTACTTATCTCAATAGCATAAGTATATTCACAAATCAATACACTTTCAATATTTTCAAAAATATCCATGTACTTATCTCAACGGTATAATTATATTCACAAAACAATACACTTCCAAAACCATAATTATTTGGGTTAAAACGAAAGTCATTTGAAAACATTGTTTATTATAAACCAAGACCACTTTCCTTTTTTAAAAATTCCTTTTGATAAATCACTTTCATAAAACTCCATTTTTAAATCTCTAAAATTATTTATAAATCTCCATTTATATATCTTCAAAATATAATTATAAAACTCCGCTTATAAATCTCCAAAATTATTTATAAAACTCAATTTATACACCTTCAAAATATAATTATAAAACTCCTTTTTATAAATCTCCAAAATTATTTATAAAACTCCTTTTATGACTCTCCAAAATTATTTATAAAACTCCTTTCATAAATCTCCAAAATATAATTTTAAAACTCCTTTTATGAATCTCCAAAATTATTTATAAAAATCCTTTTATGAATCTCCAAAATTATTTATAAAAGTCCTTTATAAATCTGATATACTTTCCGCAAAACGATCATTCCAAATATCATTAAAAATTCACAAATGTGATTTATTATTCCAATTTATAAAAATGATTTCAATTCCCTTTTTTTAAAATAGTATTTATCAATCTATTCTATTATTTATAAATATTATTTATAAAGCTCTCTTTTATTTATAAAATACCATTTATAAACCTATTCTTTCCATACAACATTTTATATAAAATGTTTCATCAATATTTATTCCAAAATATTTTCATCTTCTTTAGAAACATAATCGCTTTATTATAAGAGATAAACTCCTTTATTTTCCCTTAAGATAAACACTCGTTATTATATCAACTTTTCTATAAAAGAAATACATTTGAAATACTTTTAAAACATTTCCAAAAAGGTTGGAGTAAAATAGATAAATTAAAAAACCATTTCTAAATAAATACCATAGAAAATTCCAAAGTCATTTTTAAAACCATCCTTCAAATCAAAACCATTTTTATCTCAAAAATAACAAATAATAACTTTTCAAAATATTATAACGAGGCCCAAAACTATCATAGCACTTAACCAATGCTACTATTATCTTTTTTATTAAAAAGGTTCAACCTTTAACATATATCAATGTCATATCAAATACGGCTTGGCTACCAAGCTTTTGGCACTCAACAATTAACAATCATAGTTAATTCACAATTTAACAAATATTAATTAATCCACATATTAAATAACTTCAAAAATCATCATCTTACTTTGTAAGCATAGAACAGAGATTTATTCTGCCCAATAGATGTCCAAAATAATATATTTAATTTAGTTATAGCAAAACGGTGTTTTATTCTACTAAATAAATATCGCAAACAAAGTATGATTAATTTAACCACATTATTATTTAAAACAACATAATTATAATCAATCACCATTAATTTACCAATATTTTTTACTTCATTAAAACTATCAACAAGTAATACCATAATGTTGTATTCGTCAATATGAGTCTAATGAAAATATACGTGGGTTAAACAGATTTAGAACTAATGAAATATCAAATTTTAAAGTTAACATCTTTTTTATATAATTAAAGCAAATAAATAAAAATATAATTTCACCCAAACAAAGCCCAAGGCCTAACATCACCTTCAACCCGAAATCCATACAGTACCCCATCTTCCCTAAAACAAACTCTCCTGCATGTACATGATATACATGCATAAAATGTTTACAACTTCATAGTGATGTGGAGCTACATTTCTCCATTCGACTAACGGACTTCGCCATCCACTTCCTCTTCGCATGCTTGACCTCCCTAACCCAAAGTCACAACTCGATCTACCCTGGGCCGAAGTGACCTGCTCCATCACGTCATGACAACCAAGTGTCGCTTTCCACCACATCAAGTCGCTCCACCCCTAACCACCTCAAATCGAAGCCCCATCACATGAGAAAACCCATCCCCATTGACACCTTACCCTAACGCCACCTATAACTCCAACTTGGCGAAACCCTATTTTCCGACCCATGCTTTCAACCATCACCGCACCTCACTTAAATTGCACTGCAGCTGCTCCTCGCAACGAAGGCAACGACGCATGCATCGTCGCCTTAATTCCACTTGGTTTGGGATAAATACATTTTTGAATGAGAGTTGAGTTTATGGTTGATTTTTGATTTACAAAGGGGTGAAAATTTTCTTGATGATGTTTTAGGTTCTCTGGGTATCCATTAAATTGAATGTGACGCCCCACCTCTATACTCACGCTAGCCAAGGACACTACTAAGTAATGCCGTCAACTAGCACGAAGAATAAGGCTGTTCAGGAGAGAACATCCGTGTAATTGCTTTGTGCGAGTACCGATATGTCAGATAGTATAACATGCATTTAATTTTAAGAGGAAATCCGACATACCGATACAAACTCAAAGCTACCATACAGTGGCTAAGTGGACCTCGGAAACAAATATAGAAATAAACATAACATAAATCAGTCACAGATATTCATATCTCAAAGGCGGAAACAGATATGAATATAACACATAAAAGTGTACATCAGAGTAGTGGTCAAACAAGATCCACAATATCACAAAAGAATAGATACAAGTGCTAGACAAAAGAATAAGTATACATCATGGACTCTATATCTCAAATGTATAACAACAAAAACTACAAATGTAATGTAATTAGACAAAAGTCGGAAGATGATCCCAGATAAGGAGTCAAGCAGAAGCACCTGTAACATCTCGGTCTGACCCGAGTATTATTTAATAAGAAAATAATAAACGGATCAGTCTAGCTATAATTATCATTAAAGAAATGAGATATAAGCAGAGATATAATAAAAACGTATGATAACAATAATGTCATACTAGGGCAAGCATGATTTAAACAACAACAAAATCATACAATATCTCAAGAATCTCAAAGCACCAAAAAGAATATCATATTCTTTATTTTATTCACCAAACCACAAATATTGACAAACATATTAATGTCAATCGCATAAGTTGGTGAAACACAAATTCTAGAATTCATCAATTAGAAATCCAGAAATCACAAAGGGGGAGGCCTATCACAAACGGGAGCATGAAAACTCACCAACACGTGTATCACAAATGGAACGCTATTCCATTGTCGCTAACCATAAATTTTGAGCCGAAGCTCCACAAACGGCCCAAAGACCACGGGTCGCTACCCCGCCAAATTGAACCGAAGTTCCACAGAAACGGGGTTTAGTCTCCCTCGCAGACAAATAGACATCGCACATCGCTAGTCTAAATCACAAAATGATCATCATTGATCAACAAAAAGTGTCGATTACACTAAACTAGTAAATATATGAGTTTAGCTTCATGTCCCATAACCACTAGCTTAACTTAAATTTACGAACAAATTGTAGATTCCCACTCGAAAATTGTCACAAGAATTTCAATCGAATGAGTCCAAAAATTAATCGACGAAGTAAACGCAAGCGTTTCATACCACTTGTTTTGCTAAGCCGTTTAATTATATTTTCTTATATGAATGAGATAAAGGTTTATATATACTAATAGACTAGAAAATGGATTTGAAAACAAGCTTTATATTTAGAAATAGAGTTGAAATCATCTTTGGAGAAAGAGTTTGAATATTTACTACTAGTATAGAAACCTTTATATTTAGAAGTGACAAATCATAAAATAATTGTAGAAACAATCAATCACAAAAATCCACATTCGAAGATGTGAATTAGATCCAAAGAAATCGATACCGAATCCATCAAAACGGATATTCTCAAAAATCCCAAAAAAGAAGTCATCAATGTCAATAATAAATGTTAACAATAAATCGAATAACCACGAATCGATAAAAATTGGGAACTCAAGCTAAATAGGCAAAATAGGCAAAATCAAGCAGGTCAGTCGACTGGCCCTCTACAGTCAGTCGACTGAAACAGAAACCAGAAAATTTCATTTCCTGCAGTCAGCCAACTGACTGTAGGGAGCCAGTTGACTGACGGCAGAAAACAGAGACTTCTGCTTTCTGCAGACAGTCCCAGATGGCTCGGATTCTACAGTCAGTCGACTGACTGCAGGAGGTCAGTCGACTGACTGACACTGGGGAAATTTTTCAGCCTATCCAAATGAAGAGCAAACTCTTCCAACTTTCGATCGAATGAGCAATGGGCGCTAGGGGTTTATGCCAATCGACAACCCAGCCATATAGGCTCTTCAATTCACCACCAAAAGCATGATCAATCATCGAAGCTAAGATTTTTAGAGTTTTAGACTTCAAAACACCAAAAATTGAAATGTTCACCAAATCAATTAAAATCAAAAGCAAATTAATATGCACAAGTGTTAGGAATTCATACCTAACAACAAAGATAGCTATAGACATAGATGTGAGTTAAAGAAACCCACCTTTAAATCCAAAAACGATGAAGGAGAAGCTTGAAAGCAAAAAGGTGGATCAACTACTCTTCAACTTCAACTCAAGAGGCTTGAATCTAAGCTCAAAAGAAGAACATTTCCTAAGTTAGGTTTAGGAAATTTCTGAAATTAAAGAGAGAATGAGTTGGAGGAGATGAAGAGGAGGCTTACCAAAGCTTTTCCAAGAGTTTGGAGCAAGACTTGAGTTTGCAAATGGAATCTAGGGCTTGGAATTTCTAATTCCTATACTCTTCCCTCATTTTCAGTTTTGCTTGGGTGTTTAAGAAAATAGAAATGAAGTGAAGAGGAGAGGAGGGGGCTGAACTAGGTTATAGAGTGAGTTGGGGTGAAACCCAAACCCAAAGCCCAATAGAAAATAGCAAAATTCAACTTACTCTAAATATATCGATGTTTATACTTAAAAAAGTCCTAAACGCCGTTTTGGACTCAATGGAAGTGGTCTCGAGTCCCAATTCGACTGTTTACAAAAAGTAGCTTTTCGGACTTTTAATCCGATTAACGATTCTATATTTAAATATACAATCGTAAATATGCGGGTTGTTTACAGACTCCCCTCCTTATAGAAATTGTGTCCTCGCAATCTTTAAGAAATAAATAAGAAGTAACAACAACAAAAGCATATCAACGTAAAAAGAAGAAATTTGGAATAAAAAGTTCACCTTAAGGAGCACGAGAGAGCAAATCCGGATGTGTTTGCTCGATGAATTCTCTAGATTCCCAAGAGCAATCCTTCAGATTTGAGGACCATTGAACTTTCACAAGAGGAACATCTTTATTTCGAAGGCGTTTGACTTCCGAAGCAATGATACGAATAGGATGTTGCTCATAAATCAAATTAGGCGAAACTTCGATTTCTTCAATAACACGGGGCTCAAGAATAGAATCGGAATCTCAAAGGCATTTCCGTAGTTGAGAGACGTGGAATACGTCATGAATAGCAAAAAATTGAGCCGGTAATAAAAGGCGATAAGCCACGGAACCAATGCGTTCGGTGATGGGAAAAGGGCCAATATATCGAGGTGCTAATTTTCCCGATCGACTGAAACGCACAACACCCTTCATAGGTGAAACACGAATAAACACCAAGTCTCCCACAGAAAATTCTAATTTCATTCTCCGATTATTGGCATAGGATTTTTGTCTACTTTGAGCTTCTTTCATCCTATGACGAATAAGGTCAATTTTTACCGTGGCATCACGGATAAAATCTGGACCTAAAACCAGCTTCTCACCGGCTTCAAGCCAACACGAAGGAGATCGGCATGGCCTTCCGTATAGTGCCTTGAAAGGTGCCATCCCAATATTAGATTGGAAGATATTATTATAGGAAAATTCAACAAGAGAAATATGATCTTCCCAACTTCCACCAAAATCAAGAACACATGCTCGAAGAAGATCTTCAAGAGTTTGATTCACACGCTCGGTTTGTCCATCGGACTGAGGATGATAAGCGGTGCTAAAATTAAGCTTCGTTCCCAAAGCTTTTTGAAGACCTTTCCAAAATCCACTAGTAAACAATGGATCACGATCGCTAACGATAGAAGTAGGAACTCCATGCAATTTAACAATTTCCTTAACAAAAAGTTTAGCCAAAATAGGTACGGTCCGATTGGACCGAACGGGAATATAATGGGCGGATTTTGTAAGTCTATCTACTAGCACCCATAGGCTATCATGCCTCGAACAAGAACAGGAAAGACCGTCAATAAAGCCCATGGAAATTTTATCCCACTTCCATATTGGAATTTCCAAAGGTTGCACTAACCCACCGGGCTTTCGATGCTTGGCCTTAACGATTTGGCAAGTCATGCAACGCTTAACAAAGTTAGAAATATCAGATTTCATTCCATCCCAATAATAAAGTCGCCTCATATCCGCGTACATTTTACTACTACCGGGATGAATGGTAAATTTAGAACGATGAGAATCTTCTAATATATCTTTACGAAGATTAATAATATTTGGCACAATAAGTCTACCAAATTTTCGAATGCCGCCACGAGCATCAATATCAAAGTCTTTCAAACCTTCAATATTAATTTTATCCCTACAACTTTGGCTAAGATGAACCAATTCGGGATCATGCTTTTGAGCTTCAAGAATACGGTCTAAAAGAGAAGGATGAGCCTTAAGGCTACATAAAACAAGAGACGAACATAAATCGGATTCACGATCTCGAATCTCATAAGAGGACAAAGTCTCGAGATCATTCCATTCGGATACCATCATGGAAACAACAGCTTGTTGCTTACGACTAAGGGCATCGGCAACACGATTTCCTTTTCCGGGAGTATAAAGAATATCAAGATCATAAGGTGCAAGGAACTCGAGCCAACGTTGTTGACGCAAATTAAGTTCCTTTTGAGAAAATAAATACTTCAATGATTTATGATCGGTGTAGAGAACAAATTTCTCTCCCAAAAGATAATGACGCCAAATTCTAAGGGCGAATACAATAGCCGCGAGCTCTAAATCATGAGTGGCATATCTAGTCTCGGCTGGCTTTAATTGCCTAGAAGCATAAGCAATAACACGTTCCCTTTGCATGAGAACGGCACCCAAACCAACACGACTAGCATCGGTGTAAACAATAAAATCTTGGTTCCCTTCGGGAATCACAAGAATAGGAACCACGGAAAGGAGTTCTTTTAGTTTCTGAAAAGCAGCTTCACATTTGTCTGACCAAATGTATTTAACTCCCTTCTTTGTCAAATTAGTAAGAGGTACGGAAATCTTAGAAAAGTCTTTTATGAACCGACGGTAATAGCCCGCCAATCCGAGAAAGCTACAGATTTCCATCACACTCTCCGGTCTCTTCCAATTTTGAATCGCTTCAATCTTTGAAGGATCCACGGATATACCGGATTCAGAAATAATATGCCCCAAAAATTTCGCACGAGGTTGCCAAAAGTGGCATTTAGAAAATTTTGCTTTCAATTGGTTGCTCCTAAGAGTTTCCAACACAATCCGAAGGTGTTTTTCATGCTCTTCCTCAGTTTTAGAATAAACAAGAATATCATCTGTAAAGATGAGAACAAATCGATCGAGGAAGTCTTTGAAAACTCGATTCATAAGGTCAACGAAATAGGCTGGAGCATTCGTCAAACCAAATGGCATAACAAGCCATTCATAAGATCCATAACGAGTACAGAACGATGTCAAAGGAATGCTATCCTCTGCAATATGGAGCTGATGAAAATCGGTTGCTAAGTCTAACTGTGAAAAGACTTTAGCACCACTAAGCTGATCGAATAAATCATCAATCCGAGGCAAGGGATATTTATTCTTGGTGGTGAGATCGTTAAGATTGCGGTAGTCAACGCAAAGCCTAAGTGTACCATCAGACTTCTTCACAAAAATAGCTGAAGCACCCCATGGAGAGGAACTAGATTGAATAAATTGCTTCGCTTCCAATTCGGATAATTTTTTGCGCATCTCCTCATTTTCTTTATTGGGAATACGATAAGGAGGACGAGTAATAGGTAGAGCTCCAGGGACTAGATTAATTCGGAACTCAATTGCTCGCTTAGGTGGTAATCCTAGAACGGGCTCAAATATGTCGGGAAATTCACAAACAATGTGAATGAGAGAAATAACATCTTCCTCATCATCATTATCGTCGTCATGAGGATTGAGAGAATATAAGGATGCTTTCGAATTGGAATCCGAATCTTTCAGAACAAGAGAAATCTGCTTAACAGATTGTGGATGCCGAAGATATATAGTCCGTTCAGGACATAGAATATGGGCTTCATAACGGTTAAGCCAATCCATTCCCAAAATCATTCTGAAACCAAAGTAACGCATAAAATGCAAATCGGCACGGAAAGAGTAATCACACAAAATAATTTCGACATCTTTACATAATAAACTGAGTGTTGCGGATCCACCAACTGGATTCGCAATTCTCAAAGAAGTCATCAAGCCAATAATATTCAAAGACAAAGCATCAACAAGTTCTTTTGATATAAAAGAGTGAGATGCACCCGTATCAAAAAGAACTCGAATAGGAAGATCACGAAATATAATAATGCCATCAAGGATAGAATGAGAAATACCTTGACCACGAGAAGTGTTAGCAGGGACTTGTACAACATTTAGCTTGCCCTCACTCTTGCCTTGAAGTTTGGGACACAAAGATATAGTATGACCCGAACTCTTGCAATAGCGGCAAGAAAGAGACTTCGGGCACTTGTTTGCATAGTGGTCCTTAGAACCACAATTGTAACATTCTCCACGACGAGAGTTAGGAGTATTTGCTACCGGTGTTGCTTGCTTCCCCTTTTTGTTGGGATTAGGCTTGAATTTGAAAGGTCTCTTCTTATTGATGTTTGGTTTGACCTCAGCATCACTATCTTTATCAGCCTCTTCGAGTCGAAGAGCAATATCAACAAGTTGGTCAAAAGAAACTTCTAATTTCAGAAGTAATGGTTGTTTGAGGCTCTTGTTCAAGCCATACACAAATCTCTGATTTTTCTTCAGTGGGGTATTAATGTATTCGACCCCATATTTAGATAGAGATTCGAAAGAAGCGACGTAGTCCGTCACGGAAGATTCACCTTGAACAAGGTCTATGAAGCGTCGGGATAAAGATACTTTTTCAGCTTCCGGCACGAATTTCAACTCGAACCTTTCTCGGAATTGCTCCCAAGTAAGATCTGGTTCGCTAATCTCAGGGATCAAGAGCTCGTACCAGTCTAATGCTCTTTCTTGGAGCATGCTAGAAGCCACTTGGACTCGATGGAGACCAATAATATTCATGCGAGAAAAGATGCGGTCGCATGTTCAAAGCCAAGCCTGGACATCTATAACGCTCTCGGAACCTTTGAATGGCTTTCCACCCAAATTGGTGTAATCACTACACAAGCATGCAAACCCAGATTTAGGATGTGTGGGCTCAGGAATAGGTCTGGTAGCTTGAGCATTTCTTACAAGATCTAGAAGTTGCTGAGCAAACATAAATACTCCATCCTGGGAAGTAGCACTAGATTGAGCGGCGCTGGGACGACCGGGTCTAACCATTTCTCTTCTTTAAGAAAGAAAGAAAAGAGGAAAAAGGTTATTCACGAAATGAATATCGAACAAATTTGATTGATAAAACAAGGCGTCATAAAAAGAAATAGGATAGAACTGGTTCAATGACTCGAATTAATCCTAAGGCACGACTCCTAAGAAAGACTTAGGACAATGATCCTTGCTAGATTATTCTACATTGTTCCGAAGTTTAGCTCCGATACTAAGCTGTGACGCCCCACCTCTATACTCACGCTAGCCAAGAAAACTACTAAGTAATGCCGTAAACTAGCATGAAGAATAAGGTTGTTGAGGAGCGACCATCCGTTTAATTGCTTTGTGCGAGTACCTATATGTCAGATAGTATAACATGCATTTAATTTCAAGAGGAAATCCGACATACTAATACAAACTCAAAGCTACCACACAGTGGCTAAGTGGACCTCGGAAACAAATATAGAAATAAACATAACATAAATCAGTCACAGATGTTCATATCTCAAAGGCGGAAACAGATATGAATATAACACATTAAAGTGTACATCAGAGTAGTGGTAAAACAAGATCCACAATATCACAAAAGAATAGATACAAGTGCTAGACAAAAGAATAAGTATACATCATAGAGTCTATATCTCAAATGTATAACAACAAAAACTACAAATGTAATGTAGTGAGACAAAAGTCGGAAGATGATCCCAGATAAGGAGTCAAGCAGAAGCACCTGTAACATCTCGGTCTGACCCGAGTATTATTTAATAAGAAAATAATCAGCCTAGCGATAATTATCATTAAAGAAATTAGATATAAGTAGAGATATAATAAAAATGTATGATAACAATAATGTCATACTAGGACAAGCATGATTTAAACAACAACAAAATCATACAATATCTCAAGAATCTCAAAGCACCAAAAAGAATATCATATTCTTTATTTTATTCACCAAACCACAAATATTGACAAACATATTAATGCCAATCGCAAAAGTTGGTGAAACACAAATTCTAGAATTCATCAATTAGAAATCCAGAAATCACAAAGGGGGAGGCCTATCACAAACGGGAGCATGAAAACTCACCAACACGTGTATCACAAATGGAACGCTATTCCATGGTCGCTAACCATAAATTTTGAGCCGAAGCTCCACAAACGGCCCGAAGACCACGGGTCGCTACCCCGCCAAATTGAACCAAAGTTCCACAGAAATAGGGTTTAATCTCCCTCGCAGACAAATAGACATCGCACATCGCTAGTCTAAATCACAAAATGATCATCATTGATCAACAAAAAGTGTCGATTACACTAAGCTAGTAAATATATGAGTTTAGCTTCATGTCCCATAACTACTAGCTTAACTTAAATATTTACGAACAAATTATAGATTCCCACTCGAAAATTGTCACAAGAATTTCAATCGAACGAGTCCAAAAATTAACCGACGAAGTAAACGCAAGCGTTTCATACCACTTGTTTTGCTAAGCTGTTTAATTATATTTTCTCATACAAATGAGATAAAGGTTTATATATACTAATAGATTAGAAAACGGATTAGAAAACAAGCTTTATATTTAAAAATAGAGTTGAAATCATCTTTGGAGAAAGAGTTTGAATATTTACTACTAGTATAGAAAACCTTTATATTTAGAAGTGACAAATCACAAAATGATTGTAGAAACAATCAATCACAAAAATTCACATTCGAAGATGTGAATTAGATCCAAAAAAATCGATACCGAATCCATCAAAATGGATATTCTAAAAAATCCCGAAAAAGAAGTCATCAATGTCAATAATAAATGAGTGACGACCCGGAATTTTTGTATATTTGAAATTGGAATATTTAATTAATTTTAAATATTCAGAGATAAATTATCAACTTAAATTTCAAATATACAGTATTTATTGGATGATTAATTGTTGAATTTAATTATCAGAATTGGGTAAATTATCGAATCCAGAGTTTTGAGCTTGTTAAAAATAATTTAAAGGTTCGGAAAATTTATATTGTTAATACTGAAGATAATAGAACTTTCAAAATTAAATTTCAAAGTGTTTTGTTCAGTTTTTAAATTGTATTGTTTAAATTGAATTTAAAAATAGCCTTCCGAGGCACAGTCTCGGAATTCGACGAAACCAGTTCCATTGGATCCGTAATATTGTATTATTATCGGATTTCAAGTTTCATAGTGATTGGAGTTGTTGTGTGAGCGCACGATATACGAACGCGTTGAAAATTAAATCGAAAATTTAAATATAAACAGTACAAGCAAAACACTGTAACTAGATATTTTTCCCAACGTTCCTGTGCCTTCTCGAACACACTTCCTCATGCTTTCTTAAATCGAGATGCTTCACCCTCGTTCGTGAAAACAAAATATCAACAACCGAGCCTCTCAGTTAAAAGAAACAAACGAAGTATTTTCGTTCGTTCAAACCAATTCAATGGCCGAACAAATCCCTCCTCCTCCCTTCAGTTATTCGATAGAACGTTCTTGGCCTTCATTTTCAAAATCGTTAACCCTAAATCAAAAGAAAAGGGCACTCGAATTCGATTTCGAAACTGGGAAGGGGATCGCGTATCTCAAACGCGAGAGGGAGTTTCGATCTGGGGTTTCTCGTCTGGCCGATGGGGAGGAGAACTCGCGGCGATATGTTTCGTGATGGCACTGTGCTCGAGCGGAGCTCGTCTATTTCGAGATGCAAGTGGTGGCGTGGCCGAATGCGGGACGGTCAGAGGAAGCGATGGCGAAAGTCTTGGCTGATGGTGCTTCGATGGGGCGGCGGCCTAGGGCTTGGTCGCAATTAGGTTTTGGGGCAGTGGAGGGGCTGCGTGCGATGACTGGGAAGACGTGGTCGCGATTGTCAAAGGCGGTGGCGTGATTACAGGATGCACGAGAGGCGTTGGGCTTGGGGCAGTATGCGATTTTTCGCAGAGCAGTTCGCGAATCGGAACTCGCGACATCTGGGCTGTCGACAGCATTTGGGGTGAGCAGTTTCTTGTTCCTTCTTCTTGAGTTTGAAATCTAAGTGCTCATCTATGAAAGGATTTTTTTTTAATTAACAGTAAATATATAGAAATTGTAAGTGTTGGAAAGGATTTATATAAATTCGATTTTATATCTATATAGATGATTTTTTTAAAGCGGATGAGTTCCACAGATATATATAAATGTAAATCTATCTATTTGAAATTTATATATATACACATATCTTCACTAACTGGTTTATTGTTAAAAATGTATTATGAAAATATTCGTGTAATAAATTCATTCAATTATCTTAGTTGCTAAAATTATTTTTATAAGGAAATTAGTTTAAAATTAAATCATTAACTTAAACTTATTCAATGATAAATTAATTGTTCAATTTATTCAAATATTAACAAAATTAATCTACTGTAAATTCAAGGTGGAAAATTTGGAAACCAAGTCGGGATGGAAATGGGTTACATACAAAGAAAAGGTGAGTTAATCTCACTCAGTTAAATTTAAATTTAAATGGTTAAATTTAAATAATTGATTGGATGATTGCATTGATTGATGTGCTATATATAGTAGTATATAGCCATATATACATATTGGCATATGTATATATTGGAGTTGTTGATATTCCTGCATTATATAGCGGATGAGACCCTATGCGCCGCATAATAGCGGATGATTTTATATAAATCCCATATACCGCGATATTCCACCTTGAAGTGGAATTGGTATTTTATATTGTGCTAACATCTGTGGATGCAGGGAAACAGGTTGGAGGGATCCAACTGGATTCCTCAAAATTATTAGATTATTTAATATTCTGTGTTCTGAATATTTGATATCATGTGATGATTTTATATTGGATAATGTGGTTGATTTGGATTGTCCAGTATAATAAATTATAAAATCTATGGAATTGAATTTTTGAAAAGAAATAAAGGAATAAAAGTTTAAGTAAAATAATTCGAGGAATTGGGATAAAATTTATAACGAATTGAAATAAAAATAAGGTGATTTGGAATTTTAACAAATATGAAAAAGGGGATTTTGAATTCACAAGGGATAATAAATTTTATACTTAAGTGATATTATTTGAAGAATAAAAAGAAGTTATTTTTTGAAATTAAGGATTAAAGTTAATTAAAGAATAAATAAGGAGTTTTGGAAATCTGTAATCGATATTGGTAAAAAGGGGTTTAACTCGTAATAAGGAATAAAAATCTAAAGGTTAATGTATTTTGGAATAAATGAAGTAGCAAAGAAAATTTATTTCAAAGTAAGTAGAGTAAATTGGGAAATCAATTGGAAATTGATTTAGTTGTTTAAAATTGGAATTTTAGAAGAGAAATGAGATTTTGGAATTTATAAACTGGGTTTATAAAGTAAAATAAAATATCAGTGGATATTAGAAAATATAAATTCAAGGTGGGAATTTATAAAGGGATATGAATTGGTTTAAAATAAATGTTGATTTATTTTTAAAGGATGGAAATGAGAAGTGTATTTCTCTGGATAGCCAAGTACGTTTTCAAGGTAGTTTTAAATATAAGTTAAAAGTTTTAATATGTTTTAAAAAGCATGTTTTAGAAAATTGATTATTTTTAAATGTTGACTTTTTAAAGTAAGTATTTTCAAAAATATATTATTGTAGTAATTATATAAAAGTGATTTGCTATTATGTTTTAAAAGGAGAAATTTAGTTTATATTTATAAAGTGGTTTATTTTAAAGTATATATTCTTAATAAAGTATTAAAGTAGTTTAAATTTCAATGTTATAAGATATATTTAAAATAAAGTGTTTTTAAATTATTTTAAAATTAAAAGTATTTTGTACTTGGTGATTCAGTGGAAATAATTATTTGGGAAATGTTTTCCGTAAGCGGAAACTGTTTGAAATTGTTTTCAAATGAGTTTTGAAAATTTGGAAATATATCTTGGAAAGATATTTGGGCAAATAAATAATGTGGGAAATTATTTATTATGTGATGGTTGCTTGTGGATGTTAATTGGTAGTTAAATAACCAACTATCAATATTGGCCAAATGCGCTGATCGTTTCGAAGAGACCGGGATCGAGTTTCCGTATACCGGGATTCTAGGTCTGGAGACTCGAATACCACTTCGATCCGGTTTGTACGTTTCGTGTAACGTGTTCAGAGTCGAAGATGGAGCAGTGAAGTGCAAGGGCTAGTCGCTACTAATCCTGAGGATATTTCCAAAATGGATGTAGTAGGAATAGTGCCTTCGGTTCCGTTCGAACCCGGGACGGACTTGTATGGACGAATGCTTTCGTGACATCGTCAGGTGGACGATGGGCATTCTAAGGGATATGTGCTATAAAGGTATCGTTTAGCCTCGAGCCTCATCAACCGGGAATGACTGAAAATCAGGGGTTATGCAGCAAGGCTTCGTGGGTAGCCCCCACTTGAGAGTAAGGTCATCCCTGTCTAGATGTCCCTTTTTTTTTATTTCGGTTTAGTGGTGCGGTTGCTGATCCCAACCGTGGGTTGATTTTATTTGGAATTATCCAGTAAGGGATGATTCCGGTCTTGTGTTGCAGGGGAGCGGGCGTACTCCTCGGTACTGTGATCTAGGCCACGTACTGTGACAGGTGGTACCCCAGTGCCTAGTCATTCGTTGGAAATCCATTCTCCCTACGTGCCTGTACGGTTTTGATTGTGCCCAACTATTGTTGAAATGTGAGATGCAAGCATTTCAACTAGATTCTATTTTACTTTCTATAGACACTATTATAATATCAGAGGATTTTGATATAAAGTGTTTTAGCTATCGTAAGGTAAAAACCCGACATGTTTATTTGTGGCGTGGTCTTACGAGATGCTTTTATTTTCAAAAGGATTTTTGAAACTTTAATAATCAATTGAGTGTGATTTTCTCACGCTGGTATTCCAGACTGACTCGGGTATTGTTTTATATGATGCTCGGGTCAGACCGAGTATTATAGGTTACAGGATATGATGCTGTGGAGCTCAGGAGATGAGCTGGATGGCGAGACGTATCTCCCGTACCTGTTTATATATATATTCCGCTGTGTTGATTGTGGTACTCTGTTGTATTGAGGACATGATATGGTTATTGTCCAGTTGTATGTTATGTGTTCTCTGGTGTATACTCTGATGCTATATTATATAAAACTGATATAGTTTTGATTTGTGTAAAGATCTGTTAATATATATTATATTTTATTCCGCTGCGATGGTTAGATTCTGATGTTGTTTTCTATTCTTCTTCTTCTACCTCTTCTTCTTAACATAAATGGTTCGATTTTCCGGGTCTGGAAAGTCGGGTCGTTACAGTGGTATCGGAGCTTAGGCTGGCGATAACCTTGGCTTTGGTGGGAATTTTGAGAGTACTAATAGATATGAGCGCGTATTTGTTAGTGAATATAAAATGGTTTTATATTGTGTTGGTTGATTTATTGAGTGGCATATGAACCTTCGTCGGCACGGTCTGGACAACTGTATCGAAGGGGTTTCTAAACACTTGAATAGAACAGTTCGACACAGTATTGTTTTAAATAGGGTGAATGAAATAATTTTGCCCAAATTATTTTTATATATAAAAGGATAACTTTTGTAAATTATATATTTGGTTGCTTGGTTGTTAGAAAGCGATGATATTAGATTATTATCATCATTGTGTAAAAATTGAATCAGAAATTGAAAACTTATAACCTAAGTTGAAGAATAATTTTATATAACAAAATGGAATTTGAAATGTAGATTATAAATGAAATTTATAAATTGAGATAAACTTTATATACAAATGTGAATTACAAATGTGATTTATAATCAAATGAGATAAATTCATAAACAAATGTAAATTGTAGATGTGACTTATAACTTGAAATAAAATGTGATAGAATTCCAGAGTAATGTTTGGATATAAAATTGAATGGGTTTTGAATTTGAAGTTTTGGGAAAGGTTTAAGTTCCTTTGGATTTAAGAATAGTTTTAAAGGTTTTGGGGAGATAATGGTGATATTATTTCATGAATATTTTTGAAATTGAATTGAAATCTGGTGGGATTTGGGATTTAAAAATGTTTGAAATGTTTCCAAGTGATAAAAGCATTAAATTCTCTTTCGGTCGCTGGAAAATAATTTCGGTGATGACTGCAGCATCATCGATGTCTATTTTCGAGTTTCCAAAGAGAAATTGCTACCAAACTGTTTTAAATTGGAAATGATTGTGATCTGGGTTGGTTTTGAAATTCAAAGGGAAAATTGTTTGGTAAAAGCAGATTGTTTTGGAAATTGGGATTTGATGTGATATACCAGATGTGTATGAGTTATTTATGGATTCAAAAGGGTTTTGAAATAAAACCGGGCAATTGAATTCTGGGAATTCTATTTAAAATATAAATGTGGGAATTTAAATGAATCAACAATATAAAGTATAGAATGAAGTTGATTGAAATAAGAAGGGAATGAAAGTTTAACTCTGGGATTATAATTATGAGATGAAAATAACTCAATGAGTAATATAAGTTGGTAGATAAAAGAGTTAGAGTGAATGAATTGTAAAACTCGTATAAAATTTGTATCCTAGAATTAAAATTTAATTCGAGTATACGAAGGTGAATAAAATATATTTGAGTTTAACTTAAGATAAGTTAAATAAAATTGAGAATTGGAATTGAATTAAATGTAAGTAAGTTGAAGTTGAATTGAATTGGATATAAAGGTAATGTAAAATGCTTATAGTTGTGTAAAGAAATTCATATTCTTAAGTTCTTAAGTGTAATAATTTGAAATTTGATTATAAAGATGGAAATGGACTTAAATGAATAGTCCCAGATCTTAAGTAAGTAAGTTAAAACTTATGAATAGAAATGAAATTGTAAGTCATAAATGGGAATCTATTACTTTGAACCATTAAGAGTTATAATTTGAAATTGTAATTACCAAATGGAAACGACTAAGATGAGCAATCTTAATTTTTAAATAAATCCAAACTTGAATTATAAAATAAATTGAACTTAAGATGATTAAGTGAAGTGATATTTGGGATTTAAAAAAAGCAAGTATTTAATTTTAACCAGCGGAGGAACTAATTTGATAATAAATTAGTTAATGAAATTGAATTGTGAGTTAATGAAATTGGATTAAAATAGTGATGGTTTGGATTGCGAATGAAATCCAAATAAGTGGAAATAAATTGGAAATGACCTGGTTATTAATAAAATAATCCCAGATGAATTGAGTATGGAAAATAAAATTCATAATGACTGAGTGAATGAACCACTTATATTAAATAAATAAATGGATGGAATTTGATTAAATAAGAATCAAATGAAAGATGGAAATAAAACTTTAAAAGGTTGGTTAAATGGAAAATAAACTTAAGTTATTGACTTAAGTAAATGTGGAATGGAAACTGAACTCAAACAGAGGAGTGGTTTAAATAAGTTGAGAAATAGTTATTGAATGAATTAACTTGGATTGTTTTCGAGCTAAATAAAATTCAATATTCAGAAGTTGGAGATGAATTGAATTTAAGAAAATTATTAGAAATGAAAATCTGAATGAAATGTGGAATAAGTATTTATATTTCAAATGAAGTAGTAAATTGAAGTAAGTTGAAATTCATATGAAATGGGAGTTCAATTTGAATATATACACTTCAGTGGTGAAGTAGTAAATAAATATAAGAAAAATTTATATTGAACTTAAGAATTGAAGAATGAAATTCTTAAGAAAATTTGTATTGGAAATATACTTAGTAATTTTGGAAAAAAAATATATATACTAAGTGAATAGTTGAATGAAGACTAAAACTGAAGTTGTGAAATGGGATAGTTGTGAATAAGGGGATAACAATCAAAAAGGAATGTGAATAAAGAGAATTGACATAACTGATAATCAATTGGAATTTATACGTAAGATGTACGTATATTCTTTTATTCGCATAGCTATTTGGTCCAGGTGTCGAACACAAAATTTCAAGATAGATATATCGATCCGAGTTGGAATTTTTCACTCGATTTTCGACGGCGAGCCTGGATATGGATTGTTGATTGATTCTAGATATTCTCTATCATAGTTTGTGGCTATGCAAGGAGAATGACGGTTTCTGATCAAGAAATCAGATCTGAGTCCGCACTAGGAAGTCGGGTGGACGATACTAGTTCGGAAGTGAAATTGTGTGATCGATTGAGCGATCGAATGTGATTTTGCGTACGGATGATATATGTGCATCGTACGGGCTTAAGTAAAACAAATATTGAAAATTTGTAAAGGAAAGTATAAAATGACTTTGGAATTGTGATTGAATATTATTGCTTAGTAGGATATACAGGTGTATAAAAGCAATGGATAAATTGGGATTTTTATTTTAAAAGATAAATTTAATGGCCCGACAAAAAGGTATGTATTTGAATTTCTGTATGAAATTTGATTGGGTTTTGGATCCAGCCACTTGGCTTTTTGTTTTCTTTTTGAGATTGGGAGGCCGTAGAGCCATTTTGTAGTAGTACCGAGCTAGCCGCGCAAAGGAGACGCTGGCGAAATTTTTCGGAAATTTAGGGAGTTAGAAAAATTTTGAGAAATTTTGATAATTCAAAATTTGAATTCAAATTTAAATTTGAATTGATAAGTAGGTGATATGGGTTGAAACTTATGGATAAGTTGGGAAGTTAAAAGATGATTTGTGTATCATTAATAAAAGAGGGTTTGGGTATTGTTAAAACTATTTGGGTTGAGAAATAGTTAATGGGTTACGGATCATTCTTCCTAACTAGTAATTTCGGGGACGAAATTCTTTTAAGGGGGGAGGAATGTGACGACCCGGAATTTTTGTATATTTGAAATTGGAATATTTAATTAATTTTAAATATTCAGAGATAAATTATCAACTTAAATTTCAAATATACAGTATTTATTGGATGATTAATTGTTGAATTTAATTATCAGAATTGGGTAAATTATCGAATCCAGAGTTTTGAGCTTGTTAAAAATAATTTAAAGGTTCGGAAAATTTATATTGTTAATACTGAAGATAATAGAACTTTCAAAATTAAATTTCAAAGTGTTTTGTTCAGTTTTTAAATTGTATTGTTTAAATTGAATTTAAAAATAGCCTTCCGAGGCACAGTCTCGGAATTCGACAAAACCAGTTCCATTGGATCCGTAATATTGTATTATTATCGGATTTCAAGTTTCATAGTGATTGGAGTTGTTGTGTGAGCGCACGATATACGAACGCGTTGAAAATTAAATCAAAAATTTAAATATAAACGGTACAAGCAAAACACTGTAACTAGATATTTTTCCCAACGTTCCTGTGCCTTCTCGAACACACTTCCTCATGCTTTCTTAAATCGAGATGCTTCACCCTCGTTCGTGAAAACAAAATATCAATAACCGAGCCTCTCAGTTAAAAGAAACAAACGAAGTATTTTCGTTCGTTCAAACCAATTCAATGGCCGAACAAATCCCTCCTCCTCCCTTCAGTTATTCGATAGAACGTTCTTGGCCTTCATTTTCAAAATCGTTAACCCTAAATCAAAAGAAAAGGGCACTCGAATTCGATTTCGAAACTGGGAAGGGGATCGCGTAGCTCAAACGCGAGAGGGAGTTTCGATCTGGGGTTTCTTGTCTGGCCGATGGGGAGGAGAACTCGCGGCGATATGTTTCGTGATGGCACTGTGCTCGAGCGGAGCTCGTCTATTTCGAGATGCAAGTGGTGGCGTGGCCGAATGCGGGACGGTCAGAGGAAGCGATGGCGAAAGTCTTGGCTGATGGTGCTTCGATAGGGCGGCGGCCTAGGGCTTGGTCGCAATTGGGTTTTGGGGCAGTGGAGGGGCTGCGTGCGATGACTGGGAAGACGTGGTCGCGATTGTCAAAGGCGGTGGCGTGATTACAGGATGCACGAGAGGCGTTGGGCTTGGAGCAGTATGCGATTTTTCGCAGAGCAGTTCGCGAATCGGAACTCGCGACATCTGGGCTGTCGACAGCATTTGGGGTGAGCAGTTTCTTGTTCCTTCTTCTTGAGTTTGAAATCTAAGTGCTCATCTATGAAAGGATTTTTTTTAATTAACAGTAAATATATAGAAATTGTAAGTGTTGGAAAGGATTTATATAAATTCGATTTTATATCTATATAGATAATTTTTTTAAAGTGGATGAGTTCCACAGATATATATAAATGTAAATCTATCTATTTGAAATTTATATATATACACATATCTTCACTAACTGGTTTATTGTTAAAAATGTATTATGAAAATATTCGTGTAATAAATTCATTCAATTATCTTAGTTGCTAAAATTATTTTTATAAGGAAATTAGTTTAAAATTAAATCATTAACTTAAACTTATTCAATGATAAATTAATTGTTCAATTTATTCAAATATTAACAAAATTAATCTAATGTAAATTCAAGGTGGAAAATTTGGAAACCAAGTCGGGATGGAAATGGGTTACATACAAAGAAAAGGTGAGTTAATCTCACTCAGTTAAATTTAAATTTAAATGGTTAAATTTAAATAATTGATTGGATGATTGCATTGATTGATGTGCTATATATAGTAGTATATAGCCATATATACATATTGGCATATGTATATATTGGAGTTGTTGATATTCCTGCATTATATAGCGGATGAGACCCTATGCGCCGCATAATAGCGGATGATTTTATATAAATCCCATATACCGCGATATTCCACCTTGAAGTGGAATTGGTATTTTATATTGTGCTAACATCTGTGGATGCAGGGAAACAGGTTGGAGGGATCCAACTGGATTCCTCAAAATTATTAGATTATTTAATATTCTGTGTTCTGAATATTTGATATCATGTGATGATTTTATATTGGATGATGTGGTTGATTTGGATTGTCCAATATAATAAATTATAAAATCTATGGAATTGAATTTTTGAAAAGAAATAAAGGAATAAAAGTTTAAGTAAAATAATTCAAGGAATTGGGATAAAATTTATAACGAATTGAAATAAAAATAAGGTGATTTGGAATTTTAACAAATATGAAAAAGGGGATTTTGAATTCACAAGGGATAATAAATTTTATACTTAAGTGATATTATTTGAAGAATAAAAAGAAGTTATTTTTTGAAATTAAGGATTAAAGTTAATTAAAGAATAAATAAGGAGTTTTGGAAATCTGTAATCGATATTGGTAAAAAGGGGTTTAACTCGTAATAAGGAATAAAAATCTAAAGGTTAATGTATTTTGGAATAAATGAAGTAGCAAAGAAATTTTATTTCAAAGTAAGTAGAGTAAATTGGGAAATCAATTGGAAATTGATTTAGTTGTTTAAAATTGGAATTTTAGAAGAGAAATGAGATTTTGGAATTTATAAACTGGGTTTATAAAGTAAAATAAAATATCAGTGGATATTAGAAAATATAAATTCAAGGTGGGAATTTATAAAGGGATATGAATTGGTTTAAAATAAATGTTGATTTATTTTTAAAGGATGGAAATGAGAAGTGTATTTCTCTGGATAGCTAAGTACGTTTTCAAGGTAGTTTTAAATATAAGTTAAAAGTTTTAATATGTTTTAAAAAGCATGTTTTAGAAAATTGATTATTTTTAAATGTTGACTTTTTAAAGTAAGTATTTTCAAAAATATATTATTGTAGTAATTATATAAAAGTGATTTGCTATTATGTTTTAAAAGGAGAAATTTAGTTTATATTTATAAAGTGGTTTATTTTAAAGTATATATTCTTAATAAAGTATTAAAGTAGTTTAAATTTCAATGTTATAAGATATATTTAAAATAAAGTGTTTTTAAATTATTTTAAAATTAAAAGTATTTTGTACTTGGTGATTCAGTGGAAATAATTATTTGGGAAATGTTTTCCGTAAGCGGAAACTGTTTGAAATTGTTTTCAAATGAGTTTTGAAAATTTGGAAATATATCTTGGAAAGATATTTGGGCAAATAAATAATGTGGGAAATTATTTATTGTGTGATGGTTGCTTGTGGATGTTAATTGGTAGTTAAATAACCAACTATCAATATTGGCCAAATGCGCTGATCGTTTCGAAGAGACCGGGATCGAGTTTCCGTATACCGGGATTCTAGGTCTGGAGACTCGAATACCACTTCGATCCGGTTTGTACGTTTCGTGTAACGTGTTCAGAGTCGAAGATGGAGCAGTGAAGTGCAAGGGCTAGTCGCTACTAATCCTGAGGATATTTCCAAAATGGATGTAGTAGGAATAGTGCCTTCGGTTCCGTTCGAACCCGGGACGGACTTGTATGGACGGATGCTTTCGTGACATCGTCAGGTGGACGATGGGCATTCTAAGGGATATGTGCTATAAAGGTATCGTTTAGACTCGAGCCTCATCAACCGGGAATGACTGAAAATCAGGGGTTATGCAGCAAGGCTTCGTGGGTAGCCCCCACTTGAGAGTAAGGTCATCCCTGTCTAGATGTCCCTTTTTTTTTATTTCGGTTTAGTGGTGCGGTTGCTGATCCCAACCGTGGGTTGATTTTATTTGGAATTATCCAGTAAGGGATGATTCCGGTCTTGTGTTGCAGGGGAGCGGGCGTACTCCTCGGTACTGTGATCTAGGTCACGTACTGTGACAGGTGGTACCCCAGTGCCTAGTCATTCGTTGGAAATCCATTCTCCCTACGTGCCTGTACGGTTTTGATTGTGCCCAACTATTGTTGAAATGTGAGATGCAAGCATTTCAGCTAGATTCTATTTTACTTTCTATAGACACTATTATAAAATCAGAGGATTTTGATATAAAGTGTTTTAGCTATCGTAAGGTAAAAACCCGACATGTTTATTTGTGGCGTGGTCTTACGAGATGCTTTTATTTTCAAAAGGATTTTTGAAACTTTAATAATCAATTGAGTGTGATTTTCTCACGCTGGTATTCCAGACTGACTCGGGTATTGTTTTATATGATGCTCGGGTCAGACCGAGTATTATAGGTTACAGGATATGATGCTGTGGAGCTCAGGAGATGAGCTGGATGGCGAGACGTATCTCCCGTACTTGTTTATATATATATTCCGCTGTGTTGATTGTGGTACTCTGTTGTATTTAGGACATGATATGGTTATTGTCTAGTTGTATGTTATGTGTTCTCTGGTGTATACTCTGATGCTATATTATATAAAACTGATATAGTTTTGATTTGTGTAAAGATCTGTTAATATATATTATATTTTATTCCGCTGCGATGGTTAGATTCTGATGTTGTTTTCTATTCTTCTTCTTCTACCTCTTCTTCTTAACATAAATGGTTCGATTTTCCGGGTCTGGAAAGTCGGGTCGTTACAAAATGATAACAATAAATCGGATAATCACGAATCGATAAAAATTGGAAACTCAAGCTAAATAGGCAAAATAGGCAAAATCAAGCAGGTCAGTCGACTGGCCCTCTAAAGTCAGTCGACTGAAACAGAAACCAGAAAATTTCATTTCCTGCAGTCAGTCGACTGACTGCAGGGAGCCAGTCGACTGACTGCAGAAAACAGAGACTTCTGTTTTCTGCAGACAGTCCCAGATGGCTCGGATTCTACAGCCAGTTGACTGACTGCAGGAGGTCAGTCGACTGACTGGCACTGGGGAAATTTTTCAGCCTATCCAAATGAAGAGCAAACTCTTCCAACTTTCGATCGGACGAGCAATGGGCGCTAGGGGCTTATGCCAATCGACAACCCAGCCCTATAGGCTCTTCGATTCACCACCAAAAGCATGATCAAACATCAAAGCTAAGATTTTTAGAGTTTTAGACTTCAAAACACCAAAAATTGAAATGTTCACCAAATCAATTAAAATCAAAAGCAAATTAATATGCACAAGTGTTAGGAATTCGTACCTAACAACAAAGATAGCTATAGACATAGATGTGAGTTAAAGAAACCCACCTTTAAATCCAAAAACGATGAAGGAGAAGCTTGAAAGCAAAAAGGGGGATCAACTACTCTTCAACTTCAACTCAAGAGGCTTGAATCTAAGATCAAAAGAAGAACATTTCCTAAGTTAGGTTTAGGAAATTTCTGAAATTAAAGAGAGAATGAGTGGGAGGAGATGAAGAGGAGGCTTACCAAAGCTTTTCCAAGAGTTTGGAGCAAGACTTGAGTTTGCAAATAGAATCTAGGTCTTGGAATTTCTAATTCCTATACTCTTCCCCCATTTTCAGTTTTGCTTGGGTGTTTAAGAAAATAGAAATGAAGTGAAGAGGAGTGGAGGGGGCTGAACTAGGTTATAGAGTGAGTTGAGGTGAAACCCAAACCCAAAGCCCAATAGAAAATAGCAAAATTCAAATTACTCCAAATATATCGTTGTTTATACATAAAAAAGTCGTAAACGCCGTTTTGGACTCAATGGAAGTGGTCTCGAGTCCCAATTCGACTGTTTACAAAAAGTTGCTTTTCGGACTTTTAATCCGATTAACGATTCTATATTTAAATAAAATATTTAAATATACAATCGTAAATATGCGGGTTGTTACATTGAATAAGTAAATTTATGCAATGAAAAAAAATGAAAAGCAAGAAAGGGAAATGAGTTTGGAGTAGTCTAAGTATTAGATGTGTATACTTACAAACAAAACAACCTCTTTACTTCTAACTTAAGCAAACCAATATCCAAAATTCAAAATAACCATCAAATCAAAATCAAATCAACATTAAGGCTTGTTCAAAAAAATAGTTTTGATTTGATTTGTAAAAGTTTTGAAAAGAAAGTTTTGCAGTACCTCGCTAAACAATATCTTATTCGCGTACAGAACGCAAATGACATAATAAAAATACGATCGCACACAACACTACGACATGATCCCAAAACAATAATAATATATGCGGGTAATTTTATTTTGTGAAATTTCAAAAATACCAACGTTTGTCGTAAAATACGTCAAACGAAAATTTAAATATTTTCCAATCTAAAAATTATTGATTAATCCTATAAATTCAATTAAAAATATCTCATTAAAATCAAGTCGTTTTATCAAAATTTGATTTTTGATTATTTATTAAATTCGAATCAAATTCGAATATTTAAATAAATTAAATATTCACATTCGAAACGTTAAAAATTCCTGATAGTTACACTACATATTATAACATTTGTTGCATGCAATAGAAAACTTCTTTTGTAACGTCAAATAAACACTACTAAAGACAGTATGTGCATTTTTGAAATGCTGTTATATAATTTCTTTAGCGTTTAGTAAAGGTTGCTAAATTTTTTTGACTATTTCATTGCACCTTTTAAAGGCTACTTGTCCCCCTATTGGTTGCTTGTTCAGTTTCTATTGCATTTTGATTGTTGCATATGTTATACAGCAGTAATCAATAGATTTTGGTATAAAACAGTATCAATCATGTAATCATAATGCTCAAACAATTGACAAAATACATTAATCATGTAATAAAACATTATACCCATAACCATTCCGAAACAAAAGTATTTAGACAAAATAGGCAAGTTTACATAAAATCCTTGAAGATTCAGATGCAGATATACACTAGTGATAAAATGTTATAACATAAATGACGATTGGAACCATGACCATTCCTTTTTTACAGCTAGTCTTTTCTTTGAGAACTCTTAATTGCCTATGGACAAGTTTACACAAAAGAGAAGTTCTACATGGACAAAGAGTTCCACAAACAAAATATGGGTAATGAATCTTGTTGCTAAAATATTCCTTAGAATTGAATACATTTAAAGAACATACCAAGTTAATAGAAGCACAAATAGTTCCACTAGTTGTAACTAAGTAATCAACCACTAGAAGTATCCCAAGACTGTATAGATTTTCACAAGAACATGTTTAACTTGTATAAATTATACTTACCTCTTACCTCTCTCAATTTCAGTGGAATACCCAACCCAACCTTTCAACTGATACATACACACAAAGATACATAAACATATATGTGTGTGTAAATATTGTGGTATAGACTCTATACAGATGCACAAGTAGCTTTTGTGAATAGCCTTGAAAAATAGTAACCGATGTAGGACTCTAATAAATAATACACTAAGTTAACATAGGATAAGTAGAGGTAAGAGAACAAAGTGAATGAATGGTGTAACTAACTATAGAATAACTGGAGAGAAGAGAGGGGAAATATTAATAGAATTAAAATCCCAGTTATATTCACAATATTAAATTAGTTCAACCTTTAATAGTGTAATATGTAGCTTTTGAATTGATGAAGTAAGATGTTCCAAATTTGATAAGCTTTCACGAAGAGCAGCATTTTCAACTTTCAGCCTGTAAAAAGAATGTCGGATAACTTATACCATGTTCAGAGTCATTTATCGTGTATTGAGATTTCAGAATTAAAATAACAGAGAACAAAACAAAAAAAAATGGTATAGCAACGTAGAATAAAATTCAAGTACCATTGTGTAAGGGTATGATATTTCAAAGCACATATTATGTGATCAGGGCCGGCCCAAGGGTAACTAATGCCCAAGACGAACTTTTTTTTTCTTGCGTTTTTGTTGCCCCATTTACATAAATTATATGCAAAAAATCAAATACACTTTTAATAATAAAATTTAACATTGATCATAAAATATTGTTCATTGATCACAAAATACTGTTCATTGATCACAAAATATTGTTCAAGTAGTCATTTCAATTACACCTCAAAATAAATTGAAATCCAACATAATATCATAACAAATTAACACGCACTAACGGAAGCAACTTCTTCGTGCATTCTTCGAAGAAAACTCGTCTATTATCTCTTCACAATTGAGTGTATCCAAATACTCATTTTCAATTGAAATAATAGCTAATCCACGTAATCTCTCTTGGGACATAGTGGTTCAAAGATATGTTTTTATCAACTTCAATTTTAAAAAACTTCTTTCCGCATAAGCAACTGTGACCGGGATAGTTAACAGAATTCGATAAGCAACCCAAGCATTTAAAAATCCACTAACATCACGTTAAGACCTCATGAAATTAAGAATATCAATTGATCTAGTTATCCTCGATGGTAGAATATTTTTTAATTTTCGAAGCTCAAAAAATAACTCTTTACCAAAAATATCTTGTTCTTCATTGTGTCCCAAAAATCCTTCTAATTTTATGCAATGTTGCTTCAATTCTTTATCATCAATATTCCTAAATCTTGAGTTTAACAAAAAGGCAAAAGTTTCTTTATAAAGTTTGAATTGCTCAAATTGATCTCTAAGTGAAGTCAAAACTTGATCAATTATGAGAAAAAATAAGTAACTCTAAAATTTTCTTCAGGAGATGGTCTATTGTCATTCTCAACAATATCTTCATCAAATTGCCTTTTTCTTCGTACGACCCTCTTTTCAAGAAATTTTGGATCAATGCCAACTTCATCTGCAATTTCCTTTGCCTCCTTCATCATGATTTCAAATCCTTCTTCTCTAAATTTTTCAAAAAATTCTACAAGCCCTTCAATTTTTTAAATTGCATCTTCAATATCAATCTCCTCTCGTTGAAGCATTTTACTTACTTGATTTATATTTTCTAATATTATGTACCAAATACACAAACTAATTAAGAACTCAAAATTTTCCAATGCATTTTGGCACAATCCTTTGGCCTCCATCATCGCAGCATCACCTTTTGAATTATTTGCAATATCAATTAAAGCATCCCTTAGCTCAGAAGTTTGAGTTCTTATTGCTTTAACACTTTCAATATGGCTTTCCCAATGTGTTGCTGATAATGGTTTGGGAGTTAAACCATTCATATAGCTTCGAAATATTTCCCATCGTTGAATTTAACCCGAAAACAATATATAAATTTTTTGCACATATGCAAAAAAATTCCTAGCTTTCATACATGATTTTGCCATATCACATAGAGCAAGGTTGAGATTATGGCACCTGCATGAGATGTAAAAAGCTCTAGGATTTATATCAAGTAGTCTTTTTTGTACACCTTGATTTTTACCTACATAAGATTTAATTAAATATATAATATTATAATCAATAGTCCATATCAAGAATAAGATAAATTTTAATCTAAAACTATACCTTTCAAGTTTGAACCATTATCGTATCCTTGACCTCTCACATCATTAATTTCAAGTTTGAGATCAACCAAAATATTTTCAAGTTCCATAAAAAGGCCAAACCCAGATGTACCATCAACCGTTATGAAACCAAGAAAATATTCTTCTACTTTGATATCATTTGCATCGTCAACATTCACACATCTAATGACCATGGACATTTGCTCCTTATGGCTCAAATCCGGAGTACAATCAAGGATAACAGAGAAGTACTTTGCTTTCTTTATTTTCATAAGCATTGTCACTTTGATCTTGTTAGCCAATAAACTTATTAATTCATTTTGAATTTTATGACTAAGATAATGATTATTAATTTCATTATTTTTCACCCGTCTAAGATGTTCTTCCATGATTGGATCAAATTGGGTTATGAATTCAATAAGTTCACAAAAAATTCCATTATTCTTCTCATAAATCTTCTCATTTAATCCACGGAATGGTAAATTATTCCTAGAAAGTGTTTTGACAACACCAATTATCTACACAAGTACTTTTTTTCCAATGTTGCTTCTCTTGATCAATTTGAGCTTCCATAGTTTTATCAATTTTCGCTTTCTATTGAAGTCCTCTAAGAAAATCGACCCATTTGAACATTTACATTATGCAATGGGTTACTTTCATGCTCTCTTAGCTTAGTAGATAAATTTTGCCAATCATTAATTCCTTCACCGGCTAGTTTCGATGGTTTTTGTGTACTCTTAAATAACTTGCAACCGAAACAATAAAAATTATCGTATTTATTTGAATACACAAGCCACTTCCGTTCATGCTCTTCTACATGTGGATATCCACCAATATAAAGTTTTGAAGTAAAGTGTCTACCATTAACTTTATTTCTTGGAAATGCATTATTTTCTTTTAAAATCTTAATGGGACCACGTTGAGTTAACATAATTCTTTTTGCATCGGTAATTTTCCCCATAAACCTGAATCATAGTTGATATCAACATCCTTCTCAAGATCAAGTGTAACTACATCATCAACACCTTCATCAATAGCAATAACGTCTACATCATTCGCATCCTCCATATGTTGATGTTCAATCTCTACTTCCACAATTTCATTTATAGGCTCATTGTCTTCATGGGTATCAATATTAAAATCATTGTTCTCATTTGTTTTCGATTCTTGTCTCAATTTTAAATTCACCATAATATTTTCAATGTATAAATACTAGCATTTATACATTTAAAAAAATTTATAAATTTTAATTTTTCATAAATAATAACTTACCAATTTTAATCGATTAACTATGTTTACAACGGTTTCTCATAACTAACAAGTAACAATAAAACTAGCTTTTAATGATTTCCTATTCGTTCAAAAGTTAGCACATTTCATTTAATCAACCATAATTTCTGCCAATCAAAATTTAATTAGTTATGTAATCAACATATATTTATTAAAGGAAATAATCTTTAAAACGTAGAGAATTAAATCAACAATGATGAATGAATTTGTTGATTTTTCAATGAATAATAAACTTTTAATTTAAAATTTTAAAACTCTTACATTTTTTGTCTTCAAAGATCAAATCTAGCAACTTCACTCTTTCTCCTTCAGCAAAAGTTATGTCTATTAACAAAAAAAAAGTCAGACCATGGAGATTATTAACTAACTTCAAAAAATGAAATTTCAAAGATTTTTGTAATGGTACTATGGCAGCTATCTATTTCTGTTAGCATGTGACTGCAACTAGGGCAAAATAAAACTGATTTTAAAATCAAAATCAAAATTGATTGCAAATTAAAAAATTCGAACAAAAATTAGGACTATGGAAATGGGATTATCGGATTGAATGGGGCTACCTGATTGTCGATCAACGATTGCATGCGTGAGCTGAGAGGGCAGAAGGCTAGGGCAGCGTTCAGTGTACAGGATGAATGGCGATTGGCGAAGCAGAGATTTTTGCCCCTGGATATCATAGCGATTGGCGAAGCAGCGCGCGATGGAAATACGGACAGGCCACAGCGATTTTTTTCCCCTGGGTCATTTGCTACCCTAGACATATGTCTAGATTTCTTGGGCCTTGGGCCGGCTTTGATAACATATGTAATTGAATAAACATTTATATAAGGGTGTCAGTATTCATAATCGATTTTTTGTTAAGGTTTTTTTCTAGAATCTCTACACAATTAGATTCTAGAAAAGATATGAAATAAAAAAATGATTTTTTCCTTTAAACAAAACGTTTATTAATTCACCAAAATATTACAATAAAACCTAAAAATTGAGAACCAATCTCAATACCAAAACCATTGATAAAATATGACTTTACTAACATATATATTTATACCAACCAGTAGAAACGTAGAGATATATTTGCTAATATATCTCTCATAATCAGTCAAATAAATAAATATATCTGATCATATATTTATTTATTTGATTTCCATTAAAATGAAGATATTTGAGAGATTACATGCATAAATATTACTTACCAAGTCAAATCTTATATTTTCAATAGTTAATTAGTCAACCAACAAATTAACTAATATATAAAACAAATATTGTGTCGCATATCTTCAACACTCCACCTCGACACAATATTCTTCATGTGCTCCACCTTTGTTCAAATTTAATCAACCTTCAAACCACCTGGTTATGCATGCTTCCATTGAACACACATATCATCAATAAATCAGAATTTCTTGTAATACCACAAAGTTCTCTAAGTAGACTTTGTGATTTTTCATTGCATGCTCCACCTTGATTCAGATAAATTTGCCTCTCCAACTCCAATTTGAGAATTCACTATATTCTCCACCATTTTTTCAAGCAATTTATATATGTTATTGTTTCCCCGTTGTGCGTATAGAACCTCCCTATTACACCTCTAAATCCTTATGACTCCACCTCGGGTTGAAATGTTGCAGGCTTTTTGTTCTAACTATCCTACTAAAGCAAGATTCTTTTTAATTTCTGAGATGTGCCTAACTTCTGTTAGCTTTCAACACTCTTCCATTATACATCATCAATCTAACATAATCTATGTCTTTACATGCAAATCTCCACCATCTGCAGATTACACCTTATCACTTTGCTCTTTGTAGTCAATAAACGCTTCCTTTCGATTACATATGTGAAAACAAGCACCTGAATAAGGTATCCAATCATTGATTTTTCCTTTATCCACACATAGAATGTTGTCATCAGAGTTTTCACCAAAGTTTACCTCTTCGTCACTACCCTCATCAACCTTGAATATGTCATCCTCTAATTCTTTCATCCTTTCTTTGTCCCTTTTAAGCCTCTTGCAAAATCTCAGTTGGTGATCGGGTTTTTCACTACAATAGCAGATGAAATATCTTTCCATGTTCAATTCATTTGATCGTTTTTCCCATATTTGGATGATTACCCTTCCTAGCTAGATTGCTTTCATCAAACGGATTTCTACTTTCTCTTTCTTTCTTATCCTTTTATTATACTTGGTTTATCCTCTGCACCTCCTCGTTAAGCAAGCTACTAACCACCGACCCCATTGAAACAACTCCATCCGAATTTGAGTTGTTCATGGCAACCACAAGCGTTTCCCAACTCTCTAGTAGTGAATTCATCAACATCAAAGCTTGCGTCTCATCATCCACCTTGTAATTCACTTTAGCAAATTGCTTCACAATTACCCAAAAATCATTAAGAAGCTCTCCAATTGATCCACCTTCCTTAAGCTTAGACTTACCAATCGTCTTAAAAGAAGAGCCTTGTTTGTTGTAGATTTCTTTGCATTCATTCATTCTAATTTCTTCCAGATTGCATAAGCAAATGTTTCGTTAGCAACAATATGAAACACCGAATTCTCCAAAAAAACACCGAACAGCCATCGCAACCTTGCTATCCAAACTCTCCCATTTTTACTTTAGATAAACTATTAGGTTTCTCTCCATCGTTTTTTAATGGTTTGTGCAGATCATTGAGATATAGAAAATCCTCCATTTTCGCCTTCCATAATCCTCAACTTCTCCCATTAAGTTTTTCCACACTTGTCTTCTCTATAACCAAATTCTCTTCGAATAATTTTATTGTAGGCTCTGATACCAATCTATTAGGGTTTTTTCTAGGATCACAATACAATTAGTTTTTAGAAGAGATATGAAGTGAAAAAAATTAATTTTTTCCTCCAAACAAAACCTTTATTAATTCAACAAAGATTACAAGAAAAACCTAAACATTGAGAACCAATCTCAATACCAAAACCTTGGATAAAAAATGACTCTGCTAACATACATATATATAACTACTACTAGCCAATAGAAACATAGAGATATATTTTCCGATATATCTCCCATAATCAGTCAAATAAATAAATATATTTAGCCAAATATTTATTTATTTGATTTCAGTAAAAAAACGAAGATATTTAAGAGATTAAATGCATAAATATCTCTTACTAAGTCAAATCTAATATTTTCCATATTTAATTAGTCAACTAATAAATTAACTAATCTATAAAATAAATATTGTGTCGCATAAACATTTTTAATCATTTCTAATATGAGTTATCTGGTTGAGAAGAGATAAAATTATATGACAACATACCAAAAATTAGCTGGTCAAAATGAATAAGAAGCGAGTTAATCTAATCTCATCATTATTTATAGGAAATAAAATCTAGTTGAAAAGTGAAACATCAAATTTGGGTTCCTAATTATGATGGCTATAAATTAACAATCGCTATTTCATTTTTTGATTTGTACAAGCTCAAATACAAAGTATAGCTAAACTTAGAAATAAGCTAAGTAGAGAGAGGAGAAAACGAAGTTCGTATCTAGACTTGGTGATAAGGTTGAAAGCTTAAATTCAAGGTTGAAAGATGGGTAATCTCGTTAGGTTCCTCTTTCAATCACTATATATTAAGAATTTCAATTACTACATTTTTATTTAATAGTATTTTGTTAGTGTTTAGACTGACTTTGAAGTTCATATGTTTATTATGATAACTTTAAGAGTTATACAATGATTTAAGATTCACAATTCAAGTAATATATTTATATTTTACAAGGAAATCTGATTTTGTTTGGGCCCTTACTAAATTTTTATATATTAAATGAAATAAAAGGTACAAAATAAAAAATATAATAAAGTTCTTAGTAAAAAAATTAGAGTCGAAATCCAAATAGTAGATAATCGTCTAATGCACCATTCATTATACACATTTCAATATTGTGTATTAGTTTAAATTACCTCCCTTGAGAAAAATATTAACTCTTAAGGTCTACCTAGTTTCTAATGATATATTATTTGGATAAAGATATTGCTAAGTCCTTTGGAAATTCTTACATCACGTTAATCCTAAACAAATGAAGAAATATTTAATGGTAGTGATAAGATCTTAATTCAACCATATCAACATCTTGTTGCTATAAAGATATTTGTTGAGTACTTTTCCGCTATAACAACAACTAACAACTAGGGATATTCTTCAGTGTATGTGTGTTTTGGTCTTTAGCTTTAAGCTTAAGTAGTAGAGATCTTAATAACAGTAAATGCCAAAAGTAAAAGTGTAGAAGATCAAAGAGGCACCATGACTTATAGTGGTTTTGGAAACAAAACACCTCATCCACCATAGGTACTTTTTAAATTTAGAGTTATGTCGAAGATATTAAAAAATGTTTGATGCCAATAACAATTTTATAATTTTCTCTAATCTGGAGAAGTACTATTTCGTCTTAATATCTAAACTATTTCCACCATATTTTTATATGATCCATGCCTATTTATAGTTGTTTTACAACTCATTCTTTGGTGGAGAGCTTTCATCATGGATTGCTGACATGGCAAGATAAAGGGATATGATTAAGATACTTGTTATTAGGGGTGGGCACGGGTCGGTTTGGTGCGGTTTGGAGTCCAAACCGCTTCCGCACCGCATTAAACGGTTAATCAAAAATACAAACCATTATACTAATATTTTAAACGGTTCGGTTTCGGTCCGGTTTGAATGTAATATGGTTCGGTTTCGGTCCGGTCCGGTTTAAACCCGTATTAAATATGAAATAAGAGAATTACTTCCATCAACAATCAATTTATGAAGGCAACTGTGTGAAACTTTTACACTTAAAAGGTTAAGACACACAATGTTATACTGAAATGAAAGATTAGTTCTTAATTATATGAATATTTCAATTTGACATCTAACTACAAGTGAGATTTTTTTGTTAGATTAACCAAACATCAACATTAATCAATGCATAATCATTAAGGAAAATGACTTGGATAAGATTATAATTAGAATTTATCCAAAAAAAATGAGATGAAAAATATTATACCAAAACTATAACTTCTTCCTTTATGACAGCGATTATTATTAATATAACAACAACATATGCTAAAAATAGAATGTACATCGTTAGAATATAAAATAAGATAGGAGTTGCTTATAATCTTATATTTTTATCATAAGATTACTAGTGTAAATTTTCGGTTTGGTCCGGTTTAATATGGTTGGTTCAATCGTCTAAACCGCAACCGAACCGTATCGATGCGGGTCGGTCCGATTTGGGGTATCTGCTTTGGTTAGATGATTCGGTGCGGGTTTCCGCACCATTTTTGCGGTCCGGTGCGGGCGGTTTCCGTATAGCGGTGCGGTTTATGCCCACCCCTACTTGTTATGATCTTGTTATTCACCATGTGATGAAGATTGATGATATGTTCTTTGTTTTTCCTTTGTGTCTCTTCAAACGCATTATCTGCTGTCGATTCATGGCTTTATCAAATGGTTGAGGTTGCATAGTGTTATCTGGCATTTTAACCCGGCTATATTAAACTGATTACATAAGTCAGATTCGACTGCCACCAATGTCGATGACTCCAGAGTGGTGATTGTGGAGCCCAGAATTCAAATGCAGATGATAACTTGAAGTCAATATTGAATGGACTTGTGTATATGCAAGGCAGAATGTTTAAAGTGTGGAATATGGTCCAACACATAGGAGGGATCGGCGTAAGCTAGCTTCAAGAAGAGGGATCGGCATGTTTCAAGGAATGAAAGCATTCTTATAGAAAACAATCAATATCTCAAGATCTATAGGTCCAATGCCTATGAAACTTGGAGAGCAAGCCATAGGCACCCTAGGGAACCTACCGTATGGATCGCACCTCCAAAGGAAAAGGTTAAAGGGATCAGTATACATCCCTTGGAAGGGATCGGTAGAAAGTAGCATGCAAACCTTGTTGAATCAAAGATCAAGCAATAAATCAAGCTCCATTGATCCAAGTGACATGAAATTTGGAGGCTAAACATATTTTTGCATGAGAAAGCCACCATATGGATTGCTCCCCAATATTTGACCAAATAAAGGACCGGTATCGATCCCTCCTCTATGGGAATTTCGCCTACCAATCCCTCTAGTGGGCCCATACGGTTTTGAGGTTCTTTCAGCCAAGTTTCCAAAGAGATAGTTGGCGACCTTCATCTATAAATACCAGCTTGGTTGTTCATTTTGCGGACTTTATGCTGCTATTTGTTTTATACTCTTGGTAACTAAGGATTTTGATCTTATCCCTCTTTTACTCGGATTATAAAGTAATTAATAAAGCAATCTATTCAAAGTGGACGTAGGTAAACAACGTCGAACTACTATAAATCAAGTGTGCATGTTTTTTCTTTTAGTTAATTGTTGTTCCTTTGTTATTATCCACTGTTTCCATTTTATTCTTCATTTAATTCTCTTAAAATAGTTTTCATTGGGTGTTTATGCCAATTTTTGATGCAAACATTTTGGTTCTTTCACTGAGAAACTTGATTCCCAGCTTATTACGATTCCTTTGTTGCTACTGGATTGCAAAAATGCCCCGAAGGAGATCCATGGTTATATTTAGGAAGTTTGCTCCTTTTACTTAAATTTGCAAAAATCTAAGCGAAGCCGTCGACAATGCTGAGGAACACTATATCTACTTCTTAGAACGTGGAAGGAAATGAGAATGCTAGCATCCAGCAAGGAGGCCTAAGCAATCGACCAATGGATGTGAATGATTAACTAGTTGAAGTCTAGAATCCTACAATTCTATTACAAGAGCTGAAGTTTAGAATCTAGTGAGAGAGCTGATGGAGTGCCGTCGATAATTAAATCAGCAGATTTAGACCAATATTAATTTAGTGAACTACCTCAATCAGCAGCAGCGAGGAAAAGCTATGATGGACCCTACCCTTTACTCGGCATTGGAGAGTTGTAGCTCATCAGACGAGTATCATAGGCATAGGTATCGCAGGAAAGACGAATATCGTGAAGAAATTTTAGGGCATCAACCAACAGACCATTATGGTCTGCTAGGACCGATCGATGTCGATCTCTCCATAGGGATCGGTACCGATCCCTCCTCCAAATGAGGGAAGCTACCCATGCATACTATGAATCAAGCTTGAGCTGCTTTGGATGATGGAGTTCAATTAAATGTTGACCAAATGCTTCCCCGGAATGACGATGAAGTGAATTTACGAGATATACATTGGGAAGATGGTGAACCAAGAAGGCATGGAACAACCCGTAGACATTGACTGAACCATTCTCGTGAGTTAGAGCACGACCGCCGCTTGGCACTAACTATCCAAAAGTCGGACGTATTGGCTATGGTTGGACAGTTAGTGAGAGAGAGCCAGGGTTTGACCAATGATGACTAGGGAATCTCGAGAAGCCATACCACATTCACTGATAATGTTATACATGCGGAGTATCCAAGGAGGTTCAACATGCCATCGATGCCTGCTTATGAGGGAAAAGCTAACCCAAGGCAACACATCATGAGATATGAATGGCTGATGGATTCCATGTAAGCGGATGATGGAACTAAGTGTAGATGCTTTCCCATAACTCTTTCTGGAATAGCAATGATGTGGTTCACTAGGTTACCCCAACGACCAATTTCTAGATTCGATGATTTAGCAACAAGGTTTGAGGAGCAGTTCCTTATGCACGCAACTCGCCCCAAAGATGTGATGTCCCTATCGAGCGTGATCCAGGTTCCGAGAGAATCGATGAAAGATTATTTGGAGAGGTTCCATGCAAATATTACAGAAATTCTTAATCCAAATGACCAAGCAATATTGACGGCGGTGATGAGAGGGATTGATCAAAAATCTTATTTTGGCGATTAGTTATCTGGCAAGCCACCCGCAACGTTGGAACGCTTTTATGCAAAGGCAGCCCGGTATTTAATAAAGGAGGAAGCTAGGTCCTTTGGGGAGAAGAATGTTGGGAGATCGAGTGGAGAGGGAGTATAGAGTAATATTGCAATAAAGCAGCCTGATAATAGCTCTGGAAAAGTTCAAGTGAATGTCCAAAATAAATCGAATCAACAAAAGAAAGGCGGAGATAGGGGCTGAGAACGAAAGAAGGATTCTAGGAGAGAAAAGCCTAAGATTCTGATGTACAATACTTACATGCCCCTGAATACATCTCTAGAGAATATCCATTTGTCTACTTGCAATACTATGTAGTACATAAAGCTGCCTCCGAAAGAATCGATGGGGAAGCAGAAACAAACCTTAAAATATTGTCGGTTCCACGAATGTTATCGACATAGCACGAATGAATGCAGGCATCTCCCGGATATTATTGATAGATGATTCGAGAAAGGAAGTTGCACTAGTTTGTAAAAACCCCGTAGGATGGAGGAAATGGGACATCCGACCCCAACCGAGGACAAGCATTGCACATGGCTGAGGAGCCGGCACGAACTGGTGGAAGATTAGTAATAAATATAATTGTCGGAGGACAGTACCTGGGAGATAAGAGTTGGCATGAGATGGAGCGCTATGGTAGCGCAATTAAGGATGTGGATTTTGAATATTATTCGAATACTGAAGATGGAGCTCCGACAAAATAGGAACGTACAATGGCAGATGATACCATATTTAGAAACAGAGATGCAGACAAGGTGGAGGCTCCGACGATCGACCCAATTGTCGTTTCGGCCACGATCGGCCCCGCTTTAGTGAGAAGGATATTGATTGATTTTGGAAGTTTTGTAAATATAATATTCAAAATAGCATATGGCAAGATGAGCATGGAAGCCAAGGACTTGAAGCCATCTAAAAACCCACATACATGGTTTTAACGATGATGCAACGAAAGCTGTTAGTTATGTTGGATTACCTGTAGAGTTGGGAGAAGGTGACCGTAGGAGAGTGCGTATCTTGTCATTCGTTGTTTTGGATGTTGACTGTCCTTACAATGTTTTTCTAGGCCGATTGGCCCTAGCCGAATTCCGGGCAGCTCCTGCCCCATGGTGTTTCACTTTGAAGTTTCTGATATATATTGGTGTTGGAGTTGTTCACGGTGATTAGGTGACTAGACGTGCCTGTTATGTAGTTGAGTTATGGGATGCTCAACGGAAGGAGAAAGGTAAGAATGTGGACAAGTCAGTCTGCATCCAAGCCACAAAAGATTGACAACTATTGCTTGAGCCTTGGCTCTGGCACCACCATCGGTTCTATAGGGATATAGATTCGAGAGATGATGAGGAGGAGCCTAAAGAAATCAAGGCTGCACCAGTTGAGCTGACGAATGACATCACAGTTAGCAACGACGACCCGACATGGGTGTTAAGATCAGATCACAACTTAGCCCCCGGATGATGAAACGACTTGTTGGATTTCTCCAAGCTAATCTTGACATGTTCGCTTGGACTCACTCTGATATGCGTGGGATCTCGCCTGCCATTGCGAGCCATGCATTAAATATTGACCTAAGGCATGTCCCGGTGAGACAAAAAAGATGCGGTATAAATCCGGAGAGATCTACTACTCTTAAAGAGGAGGTGGATAGACTAAAAGACGATGGGTTTATTCGCAATGCCCTCTACCCTAAGTGGTTATCTAAACCTTTACTTGTCAAAAAGGCTAACGGGAAATGGAGAACATGCGTTGATTACTCAGACTTGAACAAGGTGTGTTCGAAAGATAGTTTTCCCCTTCCAAGGGTCGACCAACAGGTGGACTCAACCACGGGACACAAATTACTATCTTTCATGGATGTGTACTTGGGATATAACAAAATCCCAATGCACATTCCTGATTAAGAGCACACCAGCTTCATTACCGATGTTGGATTATATTGTTATGTGGTGATGTCATTTGGACTAAAGAATGCAGGAGCAACATACCAGTGTTTAGTCAATAAAATGTTTAAAGATCAGATCGAAAAGACAATGGAGGTATATGTGGATGATATGCTCGTGAAGTCACAATGGTCAAGTGACCACATTAGAAACCTTATAGAAATGTTCGACATTCTCCGACATTACAAGATGAAGTTTAATCATTTGAAGTATTCTTTTGGCATCGCATCAGGGAAGTTCTTGGGTTTTATCGTTAATGCCCGCAGAATTGAAGCTAATCCCAAAAAGCTCTGGGCTATTCGCAGTGTCCAAGCACCAAAGACAATCAAGCAAGTATAGAGCCTGAATTGCAAGGTTGCTTCCCTAAGCCAGTTTATTTCTAGGGCTACGGACAAATGTATTCCCTTCTTTGACTTGATTAAAAAAGGAAAAAGGAAATTTGAATGGAGACGGGATTGTAAAGATGCATTTCAAGCTTTGGTGAACCACTTAGGGAGACCCCCTGTCTTATCAAAGCTAGTGGATCATGAAGATTTACATATCTACTTAGCCGTGTCTGTACACACTATAAGTGCCACATTGCTTTGCGAAGAGAATCGGAACCAGTGACCGGTCTATTACATCAGCAAGCAATTGACGTAAGCTGAAAGGAATTATCCGAAAATAAAGAAACTAGCATGCTACTTGTTGATTTCATCACAAAAGCTCTGCCTATACTTCCAGGCATACCCGATCAATGTTTACATTGACCAGCCGTTACGGTAGGTCCTACAACACCTGAAACGTCTGGAAGGTTACTCAAGTGGAATATCGAGCTTAGTCAATTCAATATCACTTATCTCCCTCGGAGGGATATCCAAGGTTAAGCATTGGCAGACTTTATAGAAAAATTTACTATGTAGGATCCAATGATTATTATTCTATAGTTGGAATTGTGCTTGTAACTCCCGAAGGTCGGTCGATCTGCTATGCTTTAAAGCTTGATTTCCATGCGGCAAACAACAAAGCTAAGTATGAGGCTTTGATTGCTGGACTTAAACTCGCCAGAGGACTGGGAATAAAGTCCCTTAAAATCTTTTATAACTCACAATTTGTAGTATACCAAGTTAGGGAGATTACCAAGCTAAGGAACAACGGCTTGCCCCGTACCTTACCAAGTCCAAGAGTTGTTGACTGACTTTAAGTACTATGACAATACGCATATTCCTCAGGATCAAAACAGAGAGGCTGATTCATTGGAAAAGTTTTCTAGCACCAAGGATGCACAACAGATGGGCTTGGTTTCGGTCGAAGTATTAAATTCCCGGAGTATAAACCTGATAGAAATCGATCGGATACTAGAGATGGAGCCTGAGAGAGAATCGTTGATGACTCCGATTAAAAACTATTTGCTACAAGGAGTCCTACTTGAAAAAAGGAATGAAAAGTGACAAGTCCTTCGTAAAGCTTCACGATATATCATATAGGAAGGAGTTATGTACAGAAAGGGTTTTTCTATTCCCCTACTCCGGTGTATTGCTCATGATGAGATAAAACGGATCCCAATTCATAAAGGGGAATGTGGGGATCACACTGGGGGGAAACTCTAGCAAAGAAAATACTTCATTATGGGTATCATTGGCCGACCGTCAATCGAGATGCTGCTGACTATGTAAGACAATGTGACAAATGCCAGATATATGCAAAGGTTCAAAGAGCACCGCCAACAGAAATCATGCAAATGGTCAGCCCATGGTCGTTTGCCATGTGGGGTATAGATATTACTGGTTCCTTACCGATCTCTAAAGATGGTCCAAAGTATGCCATCATCACAGTTGATTACTACACCAAATGGGCCGAAGCAGAACCTTTAGCCACGATCATAACCATGAAAGTAATCAAATTCATCACTTGGAACATCATCTATCGTTATGGTCTTCCACGAACTATTATAATAGATAATGGGACTCGATTCGATAGTGCTGAATTCAAAGACTTCTATCGGAGGCATCATATTGAAAAGTGATTTGCAACAGTCGCTCACCCTCAAGCGAATGGGCAAGTTGAAGCAGTGAAAAGAATCATAAAGTCCATTTTGAAGAAGCGTTTGAAAAAGGCTAGAGGAAAGTGGGTGGATGAACTCCCGACGGCACTATAGGGTTATAGGACCACATACAAGTCTGCGACTGGCCATATTCCATTCGCCCTTGCTTACAGTTCCGAAGCCTATTCCTGTTGAGCTCGAAGTTCCTTCTCATCGAATGACCTACTATGATCCTAAAATGAATAAAGATCTTCCCTTGGAATCTCTAGAATTTGTAGATGAGAAGCACGAAGAAGCTGATTTGAGGGCAACTGCGCACTGGTATCGAGTAGCCCGATACTACAACATCAAAGTTCAATGTAGTACCTTTGAAATTGGCAATCTCATTTTGAAATGGTTTTTTCATGCCCTATCGCATTTGAACCCTACTTAGGAAGGACCATACGTCATTTGAACAGAGGCTTGGAGAGGGAACTTTCAAGCTAGTGACTGCTAATGGAATCACACTCCTAAGAGTGTGGAATAGCGAGCATTTATAATGCTACTTCACTTAGTTTATTTATTTCTTCATTCAGTTGTATCTACTTTCATAATTTTCTTTAGTATTTGATTTTCCGAATATATAATAGACAAATTATGCCATTTCCTTCCATTTAGCAAATAATGTTTTGAACTTCCTTTATATTTATGTTTGTTGTAGTATTACGTGTTAGTTACATTACGAAACTAATTGATGTCGATATGTCTGAACAGGTTCCCAGAATTTGGAACTAATCAATTACGCTGGTTCTCGGTGGAACTAAACATGATGAGCATGGTCCAACCATTCATTTGATAACTCTCAATCATAACCTACTGGACGGGATACATAATGAGGAATGGATGTGACTTGACCATCTGATGACCACTCGTCGAATGATAGGACTGAAATAAATCAAGAGTGACTGTGACACGACCGATCGCTTGCTAAATCAAACTTTGGATCTTTGAGGGCAAATTAATAAATTACGGAAAGTACGATCCGACTATTTTTTGAAATAACTCTAAGGCCTCAGAGTGTGGACTAGAGTATAAACATGAATTAGGCATGAATCGACCACCCGCGAACTAACTGTAAGTCCCCAAAGTGTGGGCTGGAGTATAAACATAAATCATGTGTTAGTTGACCACTCTCTAACTAACACTTATCCCTAGAGAGTGGATATGAGTACAAACAAATAGATGAGTGTGGTCTGACCACTCGCAATTCTATGAACTCCGGATTGAAATCGACAGAAGGAGTATAACTCACTGAAGATGGAATTTGACCATCCGCTGGCTAACTCCACTAACCCAAGATGAGGGGTAGGAGAATAATCACTCAAACCACTAAATCCGATAGTGTAACACTTAGGCTCGAGCCCGGTGTTTGGTATGACTCAGGGCTACGACCACATAGATGCCTTGGGATTGAATTAATAGATTATCATCTGAATCGACAAGCAACGATTTACAAGTACATTGAATGGAAAGGTAATAGCTCAATTACTTAAATAATCATTCACACAAGAGTTCAAAAGAAAAAAAACTTTTATCAGCATTATAAACTTCAAAAATTTTATGCAAGTTTATTCCAAAAGGGGGGACCGCACCCGCACAATAGCAACCAACAAAAGAGAAAACAGCTATATAGGTTATGCACAAGTAGGGCAGAAGCGACGGCTTTTTTTATCTCCTCTCCTTTTTTGATTTCTCAAGAGTGGTGCCACTCCCGAGCTCCCGCTTGTCTGCTTCCTTGATCCCTTACCGCCTTTCGCAGTAGAGCCTTCAATAGTAGGATGGAGTTTTTCAGGAATTGACCCACCTGGTGGGATGGCTTGTGATGGGATGAGACTTGGATCGTCAATATCCATGTCAGCGGGTTCAGCCTTAGCTTTCTTCTTCAATGATTCCTCCTTTTCGATATGTTCTTTTAAGCTGAGCTTGTCGGTATACTCAGAGGCGCTGATAATCACAACTTCGTCGGGTTCATCCAACAACAGCGGATCCTTAGCCTTATCATAATCGAGTGCTCCGATGACTTGAGCATCTGGCCCGGGAACATCGGTGGTGGGCAGAATCTCTGTTATTTTCGCTTGTTCCTTCATGGCGGCGTCACTTATAGGAGTTTGGCCGGGACCCGAAAGAACTGCAGATTTGCCAAAACAAGGAGATAAGCCTAAGATTATTAGGTATGAAGAACGAAACCTCTCGAAAAGTGGAGAGTAAAGTGGAATACCTACGTCTGGCTGACTCTTAGTTGTCACCAAAGTCCCCCTTCCAGAATTGGAGTTAACACTTTGGATTGGTAACCGGGTTTGACTGAATCATAGCTCAAATCTTACCCCGAGCCAAAAGAAACTGACGCTCCAGCCACTTGAAAAAAAGAGAGGCCCTTGGGATTTGACTCTGATGATTCAGAAATATTTTTCCCTTTGTCGAAAGGCGCTAGGATGTCAAAATATCGAAGTCACGTGGCGGCAAGGTCTAATGGTTCATTTTCGCGAAGGCTCTCCCGCACTAACTTCTCTTTGTCTAAATCGGCTTCGTCGAGGTCTCTCTTTTTCATCTAAACAATATACTCTCAGGCCTCGGCAAGCGACTCAAGATACCCCTTGCCAAGGAAGCTCAGGTCATGGTGGATAAGGACTTTAGCATTATATTCGATGATAAGGGGATCAAACATGTCCTTGATTTCATTCCGACCGGACTCTTTAGCATCCTCCACCCAGGCTTCAATCTGTTCTATCATATCCTTAAGGCCTGCCTCTCTCACCTATTCTTTGAGGGCTTTTGTTTTAGCAAGGTGCTCATCAAGTTTGATTTTCAGACTCCTAGCTTCAAAAACCTCTTCGCAATACCTCTGTGATTCTTCTTGGGCTTCGATCTTCTCTACCCTTTCTTTCTTAAGAAGCTCCTCGATGCGGCAAGCCAAGATATCTTTCTCCTTTTGCAAGGAATCCTTTTCAATAATGAGTGCGCCACTAGGACTGAGGGCAGCATCAAGTTCCTTCTTATGGGGAGCTTCCAAAGGAATCACTGCCTCAGATGTTTACTTGGCACTCTTTTCTGCCTTAGTTAGTTTTGTCTTCAACTCTGAGATCTCATTATCTTAGTGCTTAATTATATCTTTATCGTGGATCGCCGCTAGCTTAAGACAATCTATTTCATGTTGTCGCTCGATTGACAGCTCGTTAACCCACCTACAGCAGTTAATCTCTCTAAGCTTTGTAAGGACTTTGCGAATTTCGGTGGAAATACTTTTTCTGGTACAGAGACTTTTGTGGAGGCTCGGGCATGGCTACGTAACACAGAGAGGATATTCGGACTATTAGGATTGGATGATCAACAGCCGGTTCAGCTAGCATCTTGGCAGTTGAAAGAGGAGGCTTCATATTGGTGGGAAGTTATAGAGTTGGAAGGAAGGGAAGTCAGTTGGTATGGATTTCGGGAGCGATTTGATAGGAAGTTTTTATCTCAAGCAGAAGAGAGTGTTTAGTTGGAGCGATTCATTAATTTGAAGCAAGGGAGTTTGGCTATGAAGGAGTACATCAATCAATTTAATGAGTTGTCGCGGTTTAGGATGGAGTTGGTTAATACACCGCACAAGAAGGCTTTGAAGTTTGTGAAGGGATTGAATCAACCCCTTCAGGGATTATTGTTGACTCACATGCCGATGGGAGCTACTTATGAGTCTTTGGTGGAAATGGCGCTTATGTCTGATGCAGTCAAGGAAGGAGAGTCTAAAGAGGTTGTTAAGACGGAAGGTCCAAAGAAGAAATGGTGGAAGAACAATAAAGAGAAGAAAAAAAGTGAAGGCCCCTAGAAGCAGATTAAGAAAGGTTTGAAGTGCAATAGCTGTGGGATTATGGGACATATCTCCAAGGATTGCAAAAGGGAAAGGATGAAAGGAAAGTGTTATACTTGTAGGCAACCTGGTCACTTGAGTAGGAGTTGTCCCTAGAGAGCAGGGCAGGGGCGAGTGCACCAGTCGCGCAGATTCAAGCCTTAGATGCAACACCTTCAGGAAGTATTCCGGATAGAGGTAGGAAAGTCACCATTGAAGGTTTGATTTCTATTTTTGATTTTCATGTTCGGACTCTTTTCGATTCTAGAGCTTCACACTCTTTTATCTCTAGCTCTCTTGTGGATTGTTTGCACTTAGACATCTCTTTAGTAGTAGACCGCATCATTGTTTCAAACCCCATAGGAGGATCGGCAGGGGTTTGAAATATTTTATCCTAGGCATAGAATTTGACTGCGACGCATATGTTTTGGGATTTTCGGGGTATCGGATGATTTTGGGAATGGATTGGCTATCCACCTATGGAGCTATATTAGATTGTGAGAGAAGATTCTTTAGACAAGAGACATGCAGCGATAGGACTCTCGAGGTTTCTTGCGACCCGCAAGGGTCAATTATGTTGAGCTTCCTTTATTCCCTCGATTCATCATCATCAGAGTTAGATTTGGTTCCTGTCGTCGGAGATTTTCCAGATGTCTTTGATGAGGTTAGGGGACTACCCCCTAAGAGAGAGATTGACTTCAGGATTTACTTGACAGATAATGCTAAGCCAGTGCCATTACTCGTTAGGCACATGGCACCTAGGGAGAGGAAGGAATTGAGCAAGCAAATCTGTGAGCTTTTGGAGAAGGGTTTCATAAGAAGGAGCATATCGGAGTAGGGAGCGCCGGTCGTCTTTGCTACTATGGCGGATGGATCTCTTCGACTTTACGTGGACTATAGGGACTTAAATAAGCTCGTAAAGAAGAACCGTTATCCACTCCCTAGGATAGATGACCTTTTTGATCAGTTAGTTGGCTCTTCGGTATTCTCTCAACTTTATTTAGCCCTAGATTCCATCAGCTTAGGGTCATTGATGACAGCATTGATAAGACCGCGTTTAGGACTCTAGACAGATTTTATGAGTGGTTGGTTATGCCTTTTGGGCTAACCAATGCCCTAGCCTACTTCATAGATTTTTTGAGCCACGTCTTTAGAGAAGTCCTAAATAAGTTTGTGGTTGTATTCGTGGATGACATTTTGGTGTTTTCTAAGAGTATGGAGGAGCATGCTATTCATCTAGAAGAGGTTCTTCGCACGCTTCATAGTCATCATTTGAGAGCTAAATTTTTGAAGTGCCACTTTTGGAGAGAGGAGGTACGTTTCTTGGGGCACGTAGTTTCGAAAGAAGGTTTAGCTGTTGACCCCACTAAGGTAACGACGGTGCAAGATTGGTAAGCTCCCTAGAACGTCACCGATGTTAGAAGCTTCCTAGGATTGGCTGGCTATTATAGGAAGTTCATTAGAGATTTTGCAAAGATCTCAGCACGACTCACGCGCCTTACTAAGATGAATAAAGCATTCGTGTGGGACGTGGATTATGAGGATTCCTTTACGAAACATAAAAGAGCCCTTACTAGTGCACCAGTGTTAGTTCTACCCGATGGAGCTAAACCTTTTACAATATATACTGATGCATGTGGGACGGGTCTAGGAGTGGTGTTGATGCAAGAAGGGAGGGTGGTATGTTATGGAAGTAGGCAGTTGAGGACGCATGAGAAGAATTACCCTACCCATGATTTAGAGTTGGCTGCTATAGTTTTTGCACTAAAGTCTTGGAGGCATTACTTGCTTGAAGAGAGGTTCGAGCTTTTCACTGACCATCAGTCATTAAAGTACCTATTCTCACAGAAGGATTTGAACTTAAGACAGCAACGCTGGATGGAGTTTTTGGCGTCGTATGACTTTGAGATAGCTTATACGCCTGGCAAGGGTAATGTGGTTGCGGATGTGTTGAGTAGGAGGAAAGCAACCCTTAGTCCTTTGTTCGTAGAGTGGAAGAGCCTAGATTTTATTTCTACTTTTGATTTTAAGCCCTCTATGGACATTACCCTTGGATTGCTAGCTACACTTGAGGTAAGGCCTACCCTTGTAGATCAGATTGGCTCGAGGCAGCGAGAGGATTTGGAACTTATGGATGTGATGGATAGGATTAGCAGAGAAGAGGTCTCTAGACATCTCCAACGTTTTTCCATTGATCGCAAAGGGTGGCTTAGGAGAGATGAAAGGCTTTGTGTTCCCCGCGCTAGTGACTTGTTGAAAGTGGTTTTAGAGGAAGCACACCATCCACGTATGACTATTCATCCGGGTGGTGACAAGATGTATAAGGACATAAAGAGGATGTTTTATTGCAACGGCATGAAGAAGGATGTGGCGGAGTTTGTAGTTATGTATCTTATATGCCAAAGGGTTAAGGTGGATTTGATTCGACGGAGGATGAAGACAGCTCATGACAGGCAGAAATCTTATGCAGACAAGCGGAGGAGAGACATCGAGTTTGAGGTTGGAGACCTAGTTTTTATTAAAGTATCACCACTTAGGAAGGTGGTAAGCTTTAGGTCGAATCTAAAGTTAGCCCCTAGATTTGTAGGACCATTTCCTATCTTAGAGAGAATTGGGAAGATGTCATACCGAGTGAAGCTGCCGGAGAGGCTCGCAGGAGTGCACGACGTTATCCATGTTTCGCACTTGCGAAAGTGCTTACATGACTCAACGGAGGTTATAGAGCCTAGTCAGTTAGAGGAGGTGGAAGTAGGAAGGGAAGCATCGGTTCAGCGTATTCCAACGAAGGTCATTAGAAGAGACACCAGCAATTTAGGAATAAAGAAGTTCCGTTAGTAAAGATGCAATGGGGAGACGATGTTGCAGACGCTTCGTGGGAGACTGAAGAGAAGATTCGTCCTTCTTATCCTCATCTTTTCGGTAGTAATTTTTTGAATTTCCTATTTTCCATCTTTAGTTTTGAATAGGTTCTTTCCTTTATTATCCTTTGAGAGGATAGAACTTAGGATTTAACCCATGGATGCTAGGATTTGATGTAAACATGTTAATAGGACATGTTATGAATGATGTATGCCAGTGGTTGCAAGTGTTTGCTAGTGGATGCTAATGGACACATGTACTTACACTAGGTACTATTATCTCTTAGGGATCGGCCTAACTAGGACACTAGAGCATATGCATATGGATTTGTGCGCATTTTATTTTATCTTCCATGATTGCTATAAATGGATGATTATCACATGATTGTTGCATTTGGATGATGTATGAAACACGCATATAGAACTATCAGTTATCATTAGGAATTTTTGCATTCATTTGGATACATAGCACGAGCATGATTGCATAAAAGGAGGTCAACTGAATCAGTGGACCACCTAATCTTTTGCATTAGTTAGGGACATTAACACTACACTAATTGCATAAGTAACATAAATCGCATTAGAAAACTTAAGAACAATGGATGAATGGTTGATGATTGAGTAGTTGGGTGTAGATATTGGATGAAAACATTTAGTTCATTCTTTTATCCTTAGAGATTTTGGGGACAAAATCCCTTAAGGAGGGGAGAATGTAACAACCCGAAATTTAAGCTATAATAATTAATTAATGAATAAATGAAATGATAAAATAACTTTGTGAAATTATCAGAATTGAGCCCCGGGAGTTGCACCATTGTGTTCGTTGTAATTTTCTGGTCAATTTCCATACATAGTACGTTAGAATCCGAGCTTATATGAGAAGGATACGGAATTAACATGATAAACAAATATATATATATATAGGAAGGTCGACCATCCCAAGGCCTAGGTCGACCGGTTGGTCGACCCGCCTATGTTGGTGAGGCGAAGGAATTTTTCCTTCGTGCTATGCGATTTTAGCATGTCAATTTCATTCTTTTGTTCAATCTGGTCCCTTCGTGGTTCCATCCAACGGCTCCTATTCAGCCTATGACGTGGTTGCATCCTATTCTATCCCCAAATCTAACGGTCTGAGATCCACTTCTACCCCTATAAATAAGACCCTAGGCCTAACACTCTTTCTCACTCTAAGATATTCTCCAATTGGGTTTACCTTTTCAGGAATGACCCTAAACGGAATAATTTTCCAAGGAGAAAATCATTTTAAATTAAAATATTTGACAACCCCAAGTGGATCCGAGAAGACCTAAAGGGAAGAGTTTAGGACCACAGGTGAGTAATTGTAATTATTTATATTTTTTTAAGCAATTTAAAATAATAGATTTTCCAATAGTTGTAGTTTTTCTACAATTTTGGAAATACCTTTTTATTTCAGTTTTAGATTTATTTTCAATATATTTCTTTTTAGCTATTCTTTTCAGTTAGTCGTAGTTAATTTCTATTAATTATAGCTTTTTCGTTTAATTATAGTATTTTTAATTATTTACTGTCATTTATGCTTTATTTACATCTTCTCCTACACTTTGGATTTTCTTATATTTTCAGTTTTCTTCTATTTCTCCTTTTTCTTCGCGAATGGATTAGAATAGATTAAACGTGAATTTGGATTAAATTAAAAGGATACTGAAATAACGGAAGGTGAGATGTAAATTGTAAAGACTGTAATAAAAATGGAATTGGTCTAAAATTGTGATGTAAATATTAGCATTGGGATAAATTAAAGAAATTGGCCTAGTAATAACTTAGAATTATAACTAAAAAGAGTAAAAGATGAAAGAAGCTTACACACTTAGACCTTAGGTTAAGTAATAAGCATGATTATAACATAGGTTATAATAAGAAAACAGAACAGAACGTGGCTTATTTTAAGACTTAGGATAATTTAATAAGCACTGATAGTCAGAATAATAATAAAGGCTTATTTTGGATAATTTATCTAAGTTAATAAGCAAAGAATTAAAGTAGGACCTGTACCAAATAGCATTCCCTATTAGACAAAATGGTGGTCTCACATTAGCTTGAAGTGAGATGAGGGCATGCTTATGCTAATAATGGTAGTAATTGGTCAATAAATAGAAGTTCAAATCACGGGGATTTGGACAAGGGCCGCAACTAGATATTGTTTGGATGACGGGTCAGTACCAACAGCATTTCCCCTATTTTCTATGGACACGGTGGTTTCACATTAGCCTGAAGTGGGATGAGGGGCACGCTTATGCTGGAGCTTGAGTTAATAAGAAGACCCAATAGGTGGAACAAAAGGTAACATGAGCATGGTGGCGGTTACGTGTGCGACTTCCATTCGGGTGCTCAGTAATTGTTATGGGTTCCTAGCGCTTAGTATGTGTGCCTTTCATAGGCACCATTTCCTTCTTGTGCAGGGAACTATATATCGTCTAGTCCATAGTCGGTACTATGTGTATCTTTCATAGAAACCATTTCCTTCTGTGTAGGGAGTTATATAGTGTCTAGTCCACAATAGGTACTATAGAGTAGCAGGCCGATCAAAGGGTATAATTAGGATTTTAGTCTAATCAAAACAGCTATCAAGGCAAGTGCAAACAATAAAAGTTAACCTATCATATTTAGCAATAGTTAATTTGTACTTATTTCCAGCTTTATCTTTCCTTCTATTTCCTTTGTTTCCTTTTTAATACTAGAACTGTTGTAAAGCCTATTACCTTTACGTTGCTTAAAAATACTAGTGATTACTATGATTCACCAGACTTTTAGTTTGACCCACTCCTCTATTTTCCCATTCCCCCCAAGGCAATCAGGGACAAGGACGGTAGACTGCAGATTCGTGGAGACTTCTTTGGCAGAGATTCTATCATGTATTCCTTTTCTTTATTTCCAGTTTTTAGTTTCCTTTGTTGTAACTAGCACTTTTTGGGGAAAGTTGTACTCTGATTTATTTGAGACTATGGTTTTTGATTTCACGAGACTTGTATGGCTATTTTGACATATGATGTATTTGGTATTTGGTGACTTATTCTTATCATCTTATATTATGGAGTTTGATTTTTGGCAAAATATTATAATTGTTTCTGCTGTGTTATTATTATTATTATTTAGTTTTTTTCTTGTGAATCTTAGTCTCTGATAGTTTTAGTTATACCTACAACGCACCACACCTTTTAGTGTATCCTTTTGGGTATACTAAGTGGTGTGGAGTGTTTCAAATACATTTTCATCATTACTTTTCTACGATTAGATCTTAGTATTATAATTCAAATCAATTGTTAAGACCAAATTTTTCCTCTATATATTATTATCTTTTCCACGCTCTCTTGTTTACTTTGCATTTAAAAGAAGTTTCCATTAAAATATCTCAAACCTTTGCAGGTTTTAAGTATTCTCATTAACTTGTTAGTATTTTTACATTTCTTGTGTTTAGATTAAATGTTTAATCCCTACTTTGATTGTGATATATATTTGTATGTATTGATTAGCTTATTTAATTTTTTTGAATTCATCCTTGCTTGTTCTTATTTCTTCATGGAAAATTTTCAATTTGACTCAATAATAAAGAAATTTGCAATTTAATATTTATTGGGGTTAATTTTTATGATCTTAACAAACTATTTTATGATTTCTATTGATGTTTGAATTTGTTGGGATGTTATTATCATTCAAGGGTTTCATGATTGTTCGCCTAGGTTATTTATTTCTTTATGCCTCAAGCTCTATTTGTTTATCATTATAGCTAGATCATTATATTTTAAGTGAATAGAGAATGATCGAAGTAACCTCATCACTTAGCTCTCGGAACAAGCATAAATGCATCCTTAAGTGCCTTGGCACAATAGGATTAGACTTTATTGCTCCAAGCATTACTAATACATGGCATGATCATTGAGGGTCATTCTAGTTCCATTGTGTAGAATAAGTAGTCTAAAACTTTGACGCTACTCTCACCTTTATTTATGGATCATTGTCGTGACTTTAATGTTTTTCTATTTCAATTCAAACCAACTACCTACCATGATATTTATTCTTTAATTGTCATTTGCCATCAACTCGGCTATAATGTTACATTCAACGCGGTCAACAACTTATATAAAATTAAAAAGCTTAAATCAAGATGTCCTGCTATATTTTCTCCAATTTCCTAATAAACAACCCTTTCTAATTCTTTAAGTAAATTATGTATCAAAATTATTCTTTTCTGATGCAACCGTCCTTCGGATATTCACCTAGTTCAACGGGGCTAGTATGTCATTTACTTTTATTATTTATTTACCTTAAAATGTTTGTTAGTAACTCCTTTTGTCTTACTACATATATGAAACATTAGAATCTAAAACCATAGTACTTATGACTTGCATACGACCAAGGTTCTTGCATTACCGATCGAGGATTGAAAAGGGATCTCTTGCAAATTATAGAGAACCTCTAAGCATGCAATCTCATCATCTTACCTTTGATTTTATTTACCAAAATGAAATTCTCTTAGGGTCCCCAAAAACCACCAAAACAGCAATCTGATGCGGTTAAAACCAAGACCATGAAGAAAAACAAAACAATAATAACCAAAGATTATGTCAATATCGAAGCCTCTCCTTCCTTCAAGGTTTACTTGAACTTAGAACCAACATAGTTACCTTAGGCATTGTCGGTTTTAATCATATAGACTTTATCTTTAGTGTTTATCTATTATCAACCCTAACTTATCGTTAGCTTACTTTTATCATAATAACTGCATTATTACAATAACAAATAAGAATGTAGCATTTTTGATGAAAAATCAGTAAAGACAATTGTTATATATGTCAATTGTAGTAACAAGGGTTTTTCTACGAGTTAGAAAATAGTCGAATAAATTTAAATAAAAATAACCGCAAGCGCACGGCATACAATTCTAGTACGTGGCGAGTACGGGTCGATCCACAGGGAATTCTTTAGATTTTAAAATCCTATTCAATCAAATTAGACCAAACTTGAGATTGTGATTAGCTAAAAATGTAAAAAAAAGGCTAGAACAGAAGTGATGGAAAATATGAGATTAGAAAACAATTTAGAGGCAAATCCACTCTTATATTTTTTTAAACCAACAAACAAATAATCTTTGATCTCTATTTTTGATATTAAGTGGAATTAGTGTTGTATTTATCATAATTATGGTTTATTTATGCTATTAATTAACATAACTTAAACAATCAAACTATAATACAACAAATAAAACCACTTACCAATTCTTATGAAAATGAAGTCAAAGCAAAGCTATCTTAAGTATGATCTATTTACTATTGTATTTAGTAATATAGATCATCAAATTGTGTTTCTACTTTAATTCCACAATCAAAAATCAATTAGTAAATAATGATGTAAATTGTGTTTATGTTGAATATGAATAGCCCATTTGCAAATACAAAATAGGCTATCAAATTCATTTGTATAAACTTACATCAACATTTACTTCTTATGAAACATTAAAAGAGACCATAAATCATATGAAATGTTGAATTTACATAATATTAGAGAGCTTCATTACCCATAAATTGAAGGGGTTTAGCTACTCATTTGTGTTATCATATCAACACAGGTAAATTTCAACATTAAAAAGCAAGCAAATAAGTAAGAGCTAATGAGAAAAGGAGAAACTAAACTAGTTGCATAAAAGTAAACTAAGCTATGAACATGAAATGAAAGAGCATGTAAATAAAAATGAACAAGAAAATAGAGTAAGAACAAGGTAGAAGGAAAAGAACAAGAGGGTTAGGCAGCCATTTTTATTTCATGAAACTTGGAAGCTACAATTGCATGCTAATTTCCTAAGTAATTCAAAGAGGGCTATTTATATAATATATACAGTAATATTTATATAATATATGTGTGAGTATACAATATCTACATATATAATATATACAGTAATGCAGTCGTTAAAGAGTGAAAATGAGATAATGTAGTACTATCATGTAAGGCTGTGATGGTCACGGTAAATTTACCATTACGATACCATTACCAGTCAATCAGTTACCATTTTGAAGTAAAGTCGGTATACCAGTATAATCAGTATGGCAATGGTAAATTTACCATTTTTTATGGTAAAACATCGGTGATATTTTTCAAAACCAGCGATAACGGTAATTTATCAGTCCGTTCATAATACATTGATATTCATGTAAGATGTTGTATTACGGGCATTTAAAAGCAAGAAAATAGTTCAATTTATTTCAGTAATTCTACTCAAATGATGATAAATACACTTCTTTTCTATGTTCTTTATTAAGTGACCCAATGAGATATATAATGAAGCATCGTTCAGTGTAAAAATATATCAACTAATTAATTTTCTAGACAAACGGTAATTTACCATTACCAGTGTAAAAGTTACCAGTTTATCGGTATACCAGTCATCGGTAGCGGTAAACAATTCTAGTTTACCAATAAAAACGGTACGGTAATGGTATTTACAAAATGGTAATGGTAACCATTACCATAACAGCCCTACTATCATGTTGGATATTTAGCCAGTGCTCCTAATAACTACTCATGATGCTACTAATAGTTAAAGAAATGTAGTTTCCTTGTGTTGAATAAATGGATACAATTGTTTCTATGTGTTACATAGCCTTGTGCATGGTTATATATATATATATATAGTTTAGCCCGCTCCTTGGTTTGATTAATTACAAAAGTGCCCCTTGAGCCAACTGATTCACAAATACAAGATTTGGTCATATTGACCATTACATTTTATTATACTCTTCTAATTCGCCCCCACAAATCGAGCGAAGGTTTTAGCCCTCTTTCTATCTCCAGCCACCATCTCTAATTCCCAATTCAAACTTTAATCATTCAAAGATCTTTCATGATAGTGGCTTTTTGAGCAGATCTGCCTTTTGGTAAGTCGATGGTAAGTGATTCACACTTAGTTTTCCTTTCATGATACGCTCGCAAACAAAGTATAAGTCAATTTCTATATGCTTTGTTCGAGAGTGTAAAATTGGATTGGCAGATATGAAATGGCACTTAGACTATCGCACCAAATCGTGCATTTGTGTCTGTCTTGAATTCCTAAGTCATATACTAGAGATTCTACCTACATAATTTCTGCAGTTGCACATGCAATGCTCCTGTATTCTACTTTTGTACTTGAATGTGAAACGGTGGGTTGTTTTCTAGAACACCATGAAATAGGGTTTTCACCCAAGTATGTACAGTATCCTATAGTTGAGCGATGGTCATCATAGTCACTGGCCCAATCTGCATCAGCGAATCCTTGTATGCTTAAATTATTGCATGCCTTTAGACATAGCCCTTGATTTATTGTGCCTTTTAAGTATCTAAGTATTCTCTTTACTGCTTTCCAATGTTCATCAAGTGGTTGTTGCATGAATTTGCATAGCTTATTGACAGTATAAGCTATTTCTGGCCTTGTAATAGTCACCTATTGAAGTGCTCCCGCTATACTTCTATATTGCTTTTCATTTGTTATGGCTTCTCCTTTGTGCTTGAATAAGTGAAGATTGCTTATCATAGGAGTAGGCAGAGAATTAGCTTGATCCATTTTACTTTTAATGAGAATTTCTGATATGTACTTTCTTTGACATAATATCATTTCTTATTTTGATTTTCTTTTTACCTCTATGCCTAAAAAGTAATTAAGTTCACCAATATCCTTGATAGAAAACTCTTAATTCAAATGCTATATCACTTTGTTGATTTTTGAATCATTGCCTCCAGTGATTATAAGATCATCTACATACACTAATATATATGTTGCAGCATCACCACTATGTTTCATATATAATGAAATGTCTTATTTGGTTGGTACATTTCTCAGTTTGACAAGTGTTGTTTTCAATTTATCATTCCATACTCTAGGTGCTTTCTTGAGACCATAGATGGCTTTGTTTAATTTGCAGACCATATCTTCACTGCCAGTTTGTTTGAATCCTTATGGTTGTTCCATATATACTTGTTCTTTCAGCTCACCATTTAGAAATGCATTGCTCACATCCAGTTGCCTTATTTTCCAATTCTTGTGTAGGGCAATGGATAGAATGATCCTGATTGTAGTTTTCTTTACAACAGGAGAAAAGGTCTCTGTAAAATCAAATCCATATTGTTGAGTGTAACCTTTTGCTGCAAGCCTTGCCTTGTATTCATTGGTGGTTCCATCAGGATATCTTTTTAGTATAAAAGTCCATTTGCATCCAATTATGTTCTTGTGTTCTGGTTTCTTCATAAGCTCACATGTCGTGTTTTTCATAAGTACTTTGTATTCTTCTACCATTGATGTCTTCCATTTGTTGCTTTTTACTTCTTAAATTCATATTTAACTGGTTCTTTAGATTCAAATATTGTTGTATATACTTTGGGCTTGAAAATCCCTCTTTTTGTTCTTGTTATCATATGATGACCAGTTTGTGCAGGTGGTTGTTCGTGTGGCTGAGAGTCTTCATGATAATGTGCATCTTCATGAAGATCTTTTTCATGAAGTTCAGTTGAGGTGGTATCATGCTCATGAGTAGATGAAGTAACTCGGTCTTCAAATGACTCAGTTGGTTCTACATCTAGACCATGCAATGACTTGCTATGCTCCTCATTAGTTTCCTTACAAGAGGTTGCATCTGCTCCTTCTTCACAATCTTGTCTATATATTGGTATGGGAGGTATTGATACTCTTGCATTGTATACCTTTTGATTGATTTATATCTTTCTCTAGAAAAGGAAAGACATTTCCATTAAAAGTAACATGTCTAGAAATAATTACCTTACCATTCTCACTTAGACATTTGTATCCTTTTTATTCAGATGCATATCCCAAGAATGTTCATGAAGCTGATCTGAAACAGAGCTTGTGGGCATTGTTTGGTCTTAGGCATGGAAAACATAGATCCAAATGTCTTCAAGTTTGAGTAGTCAATCTTAGTGTTGAAAAGAGTTTCACTGGGGTCTTTGTACTATAACACCTTTGTGGGTAGTCTGTTTATCAGATAAACTGATGTAGAGAAGGCATCTGGCCAGAATTTAAGTAGTAATGAGGCTTGTGCCATTAAAATGAGTCTTGTTCCAAAAATATGCATGTGCTTTCTTTCTACCATACCATTCTGCTCTGAGGTATGTGGGCATGTAATCCTATGCATAATACCTTTCTTTACAAAATAATCTTTTAGTGGTTTGAATTCTGCTTCACAATCAGTTTGCATAATTTTTAACTGTTTCCTAGTTTGCTTTTCTGCTATATTTATAAACTGAACCACTACATTGCATCTCTCAGCCTTTGTTTTGAGAAAATAAATCCAATTAAATTTGGAAAAATCATTTACAAATGATATATAATAATTATACCCATACTCTGATTTAACTTGGGCAAGACCCCATAGGTCAGAAGCCACCATTTCTAGTGGTTTGTTGTACTCAGTTAGAGATTTGGGAAATGTCAATTTATCACTTTTTCCCATTTGACAATATGTACACATGTATGGCAATGATATGTTACTGAAACTAATATTATTATTTCTAAGGACTTTCTTTACAACATCAACACTTGGATGACCAAGTTTACAGTGCCAAACATCAAATATGCTTTTACCATTTACATTAACATAAGAACTAGTGTAATTGCACCATTTCCCTTCAACTGCACCCTTATTATTCTTTATCAGGTTGAGTGTATATATACCATTATGAACATTACCCTGTAACAAAATTTCCTTGCATAATAAGTCTCTAACTACACAAAATTTAGGATAAAATTTAAAGTAAACTTGATTATCATTGGCAAACTGAGAGACACTTATTAGATTCTTTTTAATTTCAGGTACTCTTAATAAGTTATGAAGGTGTAACTCACTTTTTCTTTTGATAACAGCATTGCCAATATGTAATATTTTAATAGATTTGCCATTGCCCATAAAGATGGATTGCATACCTTTGTATTCTTTGTTTTCTAGATTTAGATTTTGAAAATTATTGTTGATATGATTGGTTGCACCTAAGTCAGGAAACCATGCTTCATTCATAACATCTTCTTGTCTACCCAAAATTTCAACATCATTTTGAGTTCTGGAATTGTCACATTGAGTTTTGGATTCTTGACTTGTGTTCACCATATTGACATTAGGTTAAAAATTACTTTTACTGCTGCCCCCTGCTGGTTTGGTATGTAACTTTGATCAAATCTGAAGTAGCATTTATTTGTAGTATGTCCATATTTTTCACAAATTTGACATATTATTTGATTGTTGTTATGCCATCTTCCTCGGCCCCTGCCTCTGACATTCTTGTTTGATCTTTGATTGAATTGATTGATTGCATTTTTTCTTGATTCTTGTTTTTGAAGTTCAAATAGTTTGCTGCATGGTTGATATTGAGATCTACATTCAAGGGTTTCTTTTGTTCAATTCTTCCTTCTTGTGCAAGAAAGGTGGAGTGTACATATTGAATGCTTGGCATGTTTCTCTTAGATGAGATTATGGCTATTACATATTCATAATCCTTATCTAACCCATTTAAGATTGTAAGTATCTGCTCAGTTTCAGATACTTTGTGTCTAGCAATGTTTAGTATATCACATAGAGTCTTGATCTTGTCAAATACTCCCTCATTGTTAAATTTTCCTTTTTCTTGAACTTTTTTCTTGTAATGCTTAATTCTTGTAGCAGATTGTGAATTGAATATTTCCTCAATGGTGCTCCAGATTTCATATGCACCGTTGCACCTAATAACTTGTGGTAGCAAATTTGCATTTATGGTAGAAAACTGCCAAGAACTTATGAGAATATCTTGTCTTCGATGTATTACGTATTTTTTGTTGATGATCTGTGTCCCTACATTGTTTGATGTGAATTATGCAGCTCTGGTGTTGTTTCGAGGACAAACCCTTCTAAGACATATCCTCTCAAGGTAGAGATGATTTGACATTTCCAAAGAATATAAATACCCTCATCTAATTGTACGATGATAAGTTGGCTTTTTGGATTGATGATTTTCTTGGTGATGACTTCAGTTTCACAAATCTAGTTACAATTGCCAGGTTGCAATGGTGAATTATGGGTTTCAGATGCAATGTCTCCTTCAGCCATCTGATGGGGTTTCGGTCAAATGATGAGGTAACTTTTGAAGGAATTCTTAGTGCAACCGAGATTGGGATGATGTGACTAGTCTCCTGGCACTACATTGAATCTTGATAAGGATACATTCTTGAATGGGAAAAATATTACCTCTGATGATCTTTTTCAATACAACCAAGGCTGGGATGATGAACTTGTCTCTGACCAGCTCTTCAATTATGCCACTGAACTTAGTGGGAATGAATCTTGAATGGGTTTTGAACTTTCTTGGTTAATTGGAAGGGAAAAGTTCTCCAGTGATGATGATAAATCCGAGGAGAGAAAACACACCGATCTCAATAGATGAGATTCAGTTTCATGAAAAATAGGTAAAGAGATCTTAGTCTAACTTTTGGCAATTCTGCTCTGATACCAAGTTAAAGAAATGTAGTATTCTTGAGTTGAATGAATTGATACAATTGTTTCTATTTGTTACATGGCCTTGTACATGGTTATTTATATATGTATAGTTCGACCCGATCCATGGTTTGATTAATTACAGAAGTGCCCCTTGAGCCAACCGATTTACAAATACAAGACTTGGTTATATTGACCGTTACATTTTATTATACTCTTCTAAATATAATAATAATACCAATAAATATTAAAAGACGAATGTACACAGTGCTATTGACCTTAGATCAACTTTATGAACGGCGCGCTATGTGCATAATATAAGATGCGAAGGGAGGTAGTTTTACATTTTTGTCCGAGGGGATTCTTTTAATAGAAATATATCTGTCTTAAACACATTAGTACATCATTAACATCCTCGATTATTTTACCAAACTAAAACTCATCTTACCTTTCACTTTATTTACCAAAGTAAAACTCTCTTGGTTTCCCCAAAACTCACCGATCCACAAATCTGATGCAGCTAAAACCAAGATCATAAAAAAAAGAAAAAAAAGAATAGCCAAAGATTATGTCAATATTCCATCCTCTCCTTCCCTTAAGGTATACTTGAACGTAGAATAAATATAATTATCTTCGGGCATTAATAATTTTAATTATATAGTCTTTATCTTTAGTGTTTATCTTTTATCTACCATGACTCGTCATTAGCTGACTTTTATCTTATGTTATATTAACTCTAAAATCAGCGTGCTTTTACTTGGGGAAATAACCCTTAAGAGGCTACCCTTGAGACCTTTAAACTTGTTGTCTCTCTGTTTGAAAGAGGGCCAACCTAGGCCTAGACACCCATAAATTCAAGAAAAGAAAATGAGTCAGTTAGAGAACTAAGATGGTTCGACAATGATTATTATCTCGTATCTTATAAATAGTTATAGGGCAGGCCTGATACTCAGCCCATTAACATTTTTTCAGATAACTCAGTGTATACGAGAACAGTATAAATACTGCTGTACAAACTTATTGATGATGATTCGAATGAAATACTATTTCAGTGCAAAATTATCTCATCTTCTTTAAAACACTTTTATGGTATCAGAGCCATAAAACAATAAAACGACAGTAATCTCATCAGAGAATAGTTTACAGCATCATTGAGCCATCCTGAAGGGGTGTCAGATCAAGATCATCATCCACCACCTTCGGTTGCTCTCAGTTTTTGCATTCTCATCATCGGATATTGTAGTATCATCATTCTCACCGTATCAGTCATCAAGAAACCCCATCAAAAGTGCATCGCCAAGAATCTTGCTTCATGATTTGCAAGTCTGACTACACAGTGATAGAGTCCCACCAAGAATCTCAACATCACTTCCTGTTAATCCATTATGGCCGAAGACAATGATGTTTCATCTATTGCATCAAGTGGAAACAAGAATCGGGAAGGGTCAAGACCAAGAAATCAAGAACCACGTGAGCTTGAAATGAACTCATGCAACATTATTAAACCAAAGAATCATTTTGTCACCACTACATTGGATGAAAACAACTTTATATTATGGGAATATCAAGTCGAAACCAGCATAAAAGGATATGGGCTAGAAGATTATCTGTATGGCACTGATATTACACCTGTAAGAATGATCACAAACAACAAAGGAGAGAGAGTCATCAACAAGGAGTTCATCAACTACCAGAGACAAGATAGTCTATTGGACGCATGGCTGCTATCATCCATCAGTTCAATCTTGTTGTCGCAAATTGTTAGATGTAAGACCTCCTATGAGATATGGACTGCAATACATCAAATATTCAACACACAATCAGCAGCAAGAATCATGTATTACAAGCGCCAACTGCAGAACTTAAAGAAGGATAATATGACAATGAGAGAGTACTTAACAAGGATAAAATCATGTTGTGATCTTCTTGACACTACTGCTCATACAGTGTCAGAGCCCGATAAAATTCTCACTATACTAAATGGTCTTGACATTGAATATGAATCTGTTGTTATAATCATTTCATCTCAAAAAATTCTACATGACATGCAGTATGTTCATTCAATTCTCCTATCACGGAAAGGGAGGGTAGAGCAAAGAAAAGAATGTAATACAGATCTGTTAATAAACTATGCTTCAAGTTCTAAAAAGAAGACAAGAAAATCCAAATATCAGACAAGAATCATACAATCAGAGAGGTGGTACCAGTCAGAGAGGAAGAGGCAGAAATAATAGATGGAACAACAACAGAACAAAATGTCAAATTTGTGAAAAGCCTTGATACACAGCAATACAGTGCTATTTTAGACTCAATACTGAGTATTACCCAAGTCAGCAAAGTTAAGGAAATCAAAGAAACTATGGTTCCAGTGCAAACATGGCACACATGAACCAAAGATCAAATAACCATACAGAAAGCACAAGAATGCAACACTTAAATTCAGAAGGACATACCAGACCAGAGGACATCACAAGTGAAGATTGGTATCCAGATTCAGGTGCCACCAATCATCTCACAAATAATCTCCAAAATCTCAATCTTGGCAATAAGGAATATACAGGCATGCATACTATACATATGGGAAAGGTGAAGCCATAAATATTACACATGTTGGAACTAGTGGTATTCAAGGTAAATGACATATTTACCTTAATAATTTGTTAAGAGTTCCTCAAATTAAAAGGAATTTAATGTGTGTATCTCGGTTTGCTAATGACAAAAATGTGTATTTTGAGTTTCACCGAAAATTTTGTGTAGTAAAAGACTTACTGAGTCAAGATACATTGCTACAGGATAAATTGGGCAGGGGTATGTACAAGTTCAACTTTGGAAATACAAGAAAAAGCAAAATTAGAAATATGTGGTGTAATAGTTCTGAATCATGTGTAAAGAATGGCAAAGAAACTTTTGATCTACTGCACTGTAAACTTGGTCATGCTGGTGTAAATGTTGTAAAACAAGTTCTTAAGAACAATAATATTTCTTTTGATGTATCTTTACTATATGTTTGCACTTACTATCAACTAGGCAAAAGTCACAAATTGCCATTTGTTGATTCTAACACTATTATTAGTAAACCACTAGAACTGGTGGCTACGGACCTATGGGGGCCAGCACCAGTAAACTCTGACTATGGTTTCAGGTACTATATATCTTTTGTTGATGTCTATTCTAGATATACTTGGTTATATTTCTTAATGTCAAAGTTAGATGTACATAAGGCGGTTATACAGTTCATAACACAAGCTGAGAAACAAGCAAATAGTGAGTTCAAAATATTGCAGACACATATAGTTGGAGAATATAAGTCATTAAAAGAATACTTTCTGAAAAAGGGTATTGTTCACAGAACAACTTGCCCTTATACATCAGAACAGAATGGGCTTGTTGAAAGAAAGCACAGGCATATAGTAGAGACTGTGCTAACTTTGTTACCACAAGCCTCCCTACCTATGAAATTCTGGCTAGAGGCCTTCAACACAGCAGTTTATACTATTAACAGACTTCCTACAAAAGTACTCAAACATATGAATCCCATTGAAGTACTATTTGGAGTCAAACCTGACTATCATGATCTAAAGACATTTGAATGTTTATGTTTTCTATGTCTTAGACCTTACAATAATCACAAATTATGTCTCAGGTCAACTCCATGTACTTTTCTAGGTTATGCAAATAATCAGAAAGGATACAGATGTTTGAATAGTAATGGTAGGATATTTGTTTCAAGTCATACGATTCATCTCCCTCCAAGTCTCAACACACTGATAACAACAACAGTAGTCATGACTCATCTCTTGCAAATACAGGACATCGTATGATCGCAAGATCAAAAGGTGGAATTTTCAATCCTAAAGTATACAATGCACGGTTGGATCAAATAGAACCAAGTAGCTATGAAGAAGCCAGTACAAACAACAATTGGAAACATGCAATGGATGAAGAATATAGAGCATTTATCAAAAATAAAACATGGAGTCTTGTATCTATACCAAAGGACAGCAATGTAGTTGGGTGTAAGTGGACTTATAAAATCAAAAGAAACCCAGATGGCAGCATATCCAAACATAAAGCAAGACTAGTGGCTAAAGGATATATTCAGCAATATGGTTTTGACTTTAATGAAACATTCTCTCCTATGGTCAAACCAGCTACAATAAGAGTTATTTTAACTATTGAACTGCATAAGAAATGGAGAATCAAACAGTTGGATGTTAACAATGCATTTCTCAATGGAGATCTAAAAGAGGATGTATTCATGGAACAGCCTGAAGGATATAAGAAAGGAGTCAATGGCAGGTTGGTATGTAAACTACACAAAGGTATATATGGATTGTAACAAGGTCCCCGTGTCTGGAATGAGAAGCCTAAGTCAACCTTGTTGGAACTAGGGTTTGCACCAACACAATCAGACAATTCTTTATATATTCAATACAAACAAGACAAAATCACATACATGTTGATGATATTATTATCACTGGGAATGACAGCAAAATCATAGATTAGACTATCATTCACTTGAATCAAGCTTTCTCTATAAAGGACCTAGGTGAGCTACATTACTTTTTGGGTATAGAAGTTATACGCAAATCAAATTCTGAATGGTTTCTATGTCATAAAATGTATATACTTGACATACTAAAAAGAGCAAGCATGGATCAAACCAAATCTTTACCTACCCCTATGACTAGCAACCTTCGACTCTCAAAAAACAAAGGTGAAGCTATTGCTAATGAAAGGCAATATAGAAGCATCGTCGGTGCTCTGCAATACATTGCTATAACCAGACCAGATGTGTGCTACAGTGTAAACAAAGTTTGTCAATACATGCATAAACCACTTCGTGACCATTGGAGAGCTGTAAAACGTATTTTACGTTACCTGAAAGGAACATTAAATCATGGTCTGCATTTCAACAACACAAAAGAATTAAACATACAAGCTTACTCAGATGCGAACTGGGCTACCGACCCCGATGACAGAAAGTCGAGATTAGGGTTTTGCATCTATCTGGGTAGTAACCCTATTCCCTAGAGCTCCAAGAAACAAGCTACAGTTTCACGCTCCAGCACTGAAGCAGAATATAGATCAACAGCCAGCACTTCAGCAGAAATCACATGGATCGAGTCTCTTCTGCATGAAATTAAAATTGATCTAAAAAACACTTCGATTATCTGGTGCGATAATCTTAGCTCAGTATCTCTTGCCGCCAATCCAGTCTTACACTCACGAACAAAGCATATTGAGATTGATTTACACTTTATTCGTGATAGAGTTTTAAATGGGAGACTGAAAGTGAATCACGTTCCAGCCTTTTATCAAAGAGCAGACATTCTTACGAAGCCACTATCAACTAAAAATTTCATCAGATAATTAAAGGAGGAACTTAAAATTAGAGGTAGCGGTGGAGAGTCGAAGGAAGAAAATAAACCCTAGATGTAATTGAAGAGGGAGTTAGAGAAATAAGATGGTTCGAGAATGATTATTATGTTGTATCTTATAATTAGTTACAGGTCGGGCCTGATACTCAGCCCATTAACATTATTTCAAATAACTCAGTGTATACGAGAACAATATAAATACTTTTGTACAAACTTATTGATGATGATTCGAATGAATTACTATTTCAGTGCAAAATTATCTCATCTTCTTTAAAACACTTTTAGAGTCAACTTTTGTAAGTGTGCTCTTACTCAGGTTTTATCTTCTCCTTTCTTGGTTTATTCCCTTTCTAAACTACCCCTGGTGTTGCTATAACCAGGGTCGTCGCAATCATTCCTTTAAGGTGGTCGAGGCTTCTTCAGTAGTTGCCTCTCAATACGCGTCCATTTTTGATGATCTTTTTATGAAGGAACCGTAGACCCTAGTATCTCGAAGCATTTCTTTTGCAACCAAGGTAACAAACATAATATTATAAATTTTTGCTTTCAATGCCTATGGATATAAATACTTATAATATATCCTAAATTTCCACTAAAAAGAAAGCTTTTTGATGTAGAAAGGCAGGTGAAAACTATCTGGGCTGCTGCCGAAAAGAAGCCTAAAGAACAAGCTATGGCCTAGAGCAAAGCTGTCTCACAACCCAAAATACTCTGATGAAGAGATTTTTAAGCTTAAACCGAGATGGTTAAAAAGGAAGAAGCTAATACCACTGTCATAGAGAAAGCTTATAATTTCTCTTCTCTGCTTACTAGTTAGCTCGTAGCACTGGAAATCACTTGGACCTCTCTTTCCTTAAGAAGAATGACAAACTTGTTCATACCTATTTTGTTAAGAAATAAGAAGATTGAAAGAAGAATACTAGGGGAATTTCATCTTCCTAGTAAGTCATTCCTCAACCGAGACCATCCCCATCAACTCCGAGGGCAGTGGATCAAATGTCAGGAAAAGACATCACATAAAACCTTAACATTTTATTATTAATTTTACAATTTTTCATAACTGTTCACTTAAATTATTCAGTCTATGAAACTCCACTTATTCCTTTGTTCAACTGTTACTTTATTTTGTACATATACAGTTATACTAGTTTATTTTAGAGCTACTCATCTTTATCACTAGAAAACACTCCTGGACGCGTACTATTAGACCAAAGTAAAGCTAGATGTTATAAAAATTATAAAATAGATACATAACTTTAACATTGACATCACGTTAGCAAGCTTCGTATCATACACCTAACCAGTAATTTAGTTGAAGTTAAGTATAACCGTAAAAAATGATGCACTCCACACATTGAACGTATTATGTAACGACCCAAAATTTTTAACGTTTCGAATGGTAATATTTAATTTATTTAAATATTCAAATTTAATAAATAATAAGAAAATAAACTTTTAATAAAATGATTTGATTTTTAATGATGTATTTTTAATTTAATTTATAATATTTTTTCATAATTTTTAATTAGATATTAAAATTATCGTTTGACGTATTTTACGGCAAACGTTGGTATTTTTGAATTTTTACATAATAAGGTAACCAATTTATTTTTATTTTTTTTGTGATATGTCGCATTGTTGTGCAAGATCGTAGTTTTATTTTCGTTGTTCGCAGTTCATATGCGAACGAAATGTTATGTAACGATACCTGAAGCCTCTAGAGACCACACCCCAATTCAAATTTTACTCACTCAAAATAAATTTTCAAAGAAAAATTCCCCTTTCAGATTTATTAATGGGTGGGTTTATGAAAACAATTACAAAGATATCATCAAAGCAGTCTGTCTTCCAAGGTACAGGGCACTGCCCAGTACAAATTTAGTAAATTTCTTCAAATTACAAAAAGAAACTTGAAAAACTGGAATAAATTCAGAAATAAAAATGATGTTTCTCATTATAGAGAGAAATGTAAGATAAGGCAGAATATCTTAGATAATGATTGCTTAGACATTGATAATGTCAACAAATTTTTTGAAGCCCAAAATAATTTAATCAAGTCCCTTCAAGTGTAGTCTATAAATTTGAGGCAAAAGGCTAAAGCAGATTGGCTTACTCAAGGTGATGAGGCTAGTAAATTTTTTCAGAAAATTTAGAAATGATATTGGTAAAATAATTGATGTTAAAGGTAATGTTATTAATGATGAACCTTGCATTAAAAAGGAAGCTATTAATTATTTTACTAATCTCTACAATACTAATAGTTACTTTAATATTTTTCCTATTATTAAATCTAAGTTTAAACTGAATATTAATAGCCAAGATATTCTTCTTGGCCCCATCTGCCTTGAGGAAATTAAAAACATTATCTTTCATTCTAATAATGATAAAGCCCTGGCGCTGATGGCTTTGGTTCATAATTTTATAAAACTCGTTGGGATGATATAAAGTTTTTTTTATTTGATTCTATTTCTGAGTTTTTTAGAACTGGTAAGCTTTTAAAAAATCTTAACCATACTTTTATAACTTTGGTTCAAAAATTCAAATCCCAAATAGTTTGGAGGATTTCAGACCTATTGCTTGTTGTAGATTCATTTATAAAATCATTTCTAATATTTTGTGCAATAGAATTAAAATATTTTTAAAATACCTAATCTCTGAAAACCAAAGCGCTTTCATACCTGGCAGACTAATTGTTGAAAATACCATCCTTGCTCATGAGTTAATTAGAAACTTTAGTAATAAAAATAGAAATCTTATGGGTGTCAAGATAGATTTACACAAAGCCTTTGATACGATTAATAGGCATTTTATTATTTATATGATGCAACAAATGGGTTTTGATAAAAAAAATTATTCTCTTATACAAGAACGTATCAATAATGTCTCCTACTCAATTTTGGTTAATGGTTCTCCTAAGGGGTTTATTCATAGCAATAGAGGTATTATACAAGGAGACCCACTTTCTCTTACTTATTCATTATTGCTATTGAATATTTATCTACTCTTATGGAAACTGAGCTCATAAAAGGTAATATTAAACCCATTAATAGAATCAACCCATTTATTACTCATTTGTTATATGCAGATGATCTTCTTTTATTTTTACATGCAGACTATCATAGTGCTGAAACTATTGCAAATATTTTTATGAAATTGGAAGAAAATGCAGGTCTGAAAGTGAATGATTTTAAAAGAAAAATTTATTTTAGTAAAGGTTGTACCAGAAAATCTGATATTCTTAACATTCTTAAATTTAAAGAGGGCAGTCTTCCAGTTAAATATTTGGGCTTGCCTTTGAGTGTTAATAAAATTAATGATTTAGACTGCACTAGACTTTTGGACATTATTCAGAATAAATTAGAGGGTTGGGTTTTTAAGCTTCTGTCTTTAGCTGGTAGGTTAGAGTTAACCCACACTGTCATCATTGCAATCATAATGTATTGGATTCAAGCCCATAATATTCCAGTTAAAGCTATTCATAAATTGGAAAAAGCTTGTGCCAACTTCATTTGGAAAGGAAAACAACATAAAATTGCTTGGGATATGGTCTGTAAACCAAAAAAATCTAGTGGGCCAGGCCTTAGAAATATAAATGATTTGAGAGAAGTTTGTAAACTCAAATTTTTTGGAAATTTGTCAATGGGAATTCATTATGGGCTAGATGGATGAAAGAAAAATATCTTAAAACTAAGAATTTTTGGACTACTAAAACTGAAAATAATTTTTCTTTCTCTTGGAAAAATATTTTAAGTTGCAGGGATATTGGTCTAATACTTTTGGAAAGAAAATTTAAGGATGGTAACCAAACGAGCCTATGGTTTGACCCATGGATACATGGTAAAACTTTGGTCAGTCTTTTGGGTTGGAATAGTTTGCTTTGGTTTGTTGGGACTTTTGATAATGTTAACACCATTATTAAAAATAATTCTTGGAATACATTTAGACATCCAGCTACTTCAATTTTTAATGATGCCATAAAAAGATTACTATTGACCCAAACCTTCAAAAAGACACATGGGATTGGAGACCTTCAAAAAAAAAGGGTTTTCTCTTTTAAAAAACTTGGAAATTTATTAGAGGTCTGAAACTATAGTAGATTAGTACAATGTTATCTGGAATAAATCGAATTGTCCAAAAATGTCCCACTGTGCTTTCTTTGCTGTTATTAACAGGTTTCCAACGAGGGATAGGTGCTTGAAATGGAACAAAAATGGTGAAACAGTTTGTCTACTTTGCAAATAAGAGGCTGAAAATATAAATCATCTATTTTTTATTGTGTCTTTTCAAAACATATTTGGTTCATAGCCAAGTCAAAACTTAAAATAAATCAGCATCATGCTGTGCAAAACATAAGAGAAAGCATCAAATACATATAGGAAAACTTCAAAGAGAAATCAAAGGATTTCAGAAACGCTAGCATTATTCTCACAACAACTATCTTTCACATTTTGAAAAAAATAAACCAAAGACTACATAATCAAAAGGAAACAGGAAGCATTCAACTATGGAAAACAATAGAAATGGAGAGCCAAATTCTCCTCAAAAAATTTGAAAATCAACATAAATACTCTGACAATCTCAATCAAATTTTCTGGAGAGCAGACAGCTATGAGGAAGAGATAGAAACTTTCTTACAGAATGAGAAATTTAATTCTGATTTCCCTGGAGGCAGACCCCTTCACCACAGTGGTAATCACTCGATGGAGGAGTCTATTAGCCTCGGGAGTTCCAAATACGAGGCTACCTCTACTGGTGGTGGCCACCTCTACCAGCAAACTAGTGTTCCACCCTACAAAAGAAAGGGAAGTATACACTATTATAAACATGATGATAATAATTATACAAATTCAAACACATATTTTTCTTTTAACTCGCCTGATAGGGGCGGAGGCTACTGCACACACAGGCAGAAGGAGCACTTCGATTATCTCTTGCATAAAGATAAGATTTTACAGCTGGATATGAATAAGCAGAGAGTTTCGAAAGATTTCTACAAAAGTAACATCAATAATCTTATTTATCACTTATCTGTTTGGGATAAAGGAGATTGTAGCAAGCAGTCTGCTAATGGAGAGCTTGTAGCAAGAGAAAACAACAAGTGTTATGCTAATAGTAAGCTTGCTGCAACCGATTACTTGGATTTATGCTCATCTACTCATAATCTCGATTACCATAAGCAAAAGTCCCTACTTTGGCCTGAGATCCAAGACATTTCTAATCGTGACTCACCAAACAACAGGGATCTACTCTTATCAGAGTTATTCATCAAGAATAAAAAGAAAAAAGAGCAATCTTGGAATAAAATCTCGGCTCAACATTATTCGCGTACATTAACTCGAGACTCTCTTGAAATCAATGACGAAGATAGCAAGGGGAAGGATTTTGCATGGAAGCCTCCTTGATTTCTCTGTTTTGTTGCAAAATTTCCATAGATCGCATATTTTCCCCCATTTGTTTAGTTTTATGGTTTCCTGCTCTTTTTTCGTTTCTGAGAAAATGTAGCGGCGAGGGTTTGTTTGTTGATTCATTCGGGTAGGGTATAATTACCTACCTGTTAACTGCTTCTAGGCCTTGGGCCTATTTTACCTGTTTAAAAAAAAATGATGGAAATTTGAAAATAATCACTCCTCCCTCACTCTTTTATTGACTTATGCTCGTTCCTCTTTCTTTTTTCCTTTTTTTAATTCCCTGTAAATGAAAATGGCCACTTCTTATAAAAATAAAAATCAAATCATTCACTCAACGATAAATTAAACCGTCGGATCCATTGAATTTGTGGCGAGATGGGGACCAAATCCATCTGAAGATTGTTAGGTGCGGTTGGGTTTAGTCGAGCTCGGCTATTTTTATTGATGCTAGGGTTTAGGGGTGAATGCAATTTAGGCAAAGTTGGTGGGAACAAAAAGGTGGTGTTGTAAAACTGGGGTGAAGTGGAGTCAAATGCTGGTAAGTGGAGTTGGATGGCGGCGCTTGGAGGACGAGCGGCACTGTCAAGGGGATCGCATCGTTAGTGTTTCACGTAGGAGGGCACCGGGTTGCAAGGAGAAAAGAGGGCCGAGCTTAGAATAATTGGGTTTGAGGGAAGCTTGCATGAAGTGGAGTGCGATGTAATTGACGGTGGTCGATTTCGTGGATCTGAGCTCGAGCGGTGGAGAAGAGAAGGTGGCTTTGTAGTGGATTGATACATGCATACATGTACAGGCATGTACAAGGATTTTATTTTTGGGGAAGAAGGTTTAATTTGTAATTAGTGAATTGATTAAGTAATTAATTAATTTGATTAATGTAAAATCTTATAAAATCCATAATTTCTTTATACGAGGTCCAATCGTGACGGGTTCTTTTGCATTGCGCTCGTAAGAGTGATATCTATGCCCTTTAATTGATTTAGTCAAGTTTGGAGCAACTGGAATTTTAAACTAAAATCGAATGTCGTTCGATTTTAGATCAAACTGAAACGCTTAAGCGTCAACTAAGATTTTTATGAGTTAACTCACCTTTGGACGAATGTTATATGATATATGATAGATATAAATTATTATTTTTGTGCGTGAATGATTTATTGGTTTGGTTGAATTTTCTCTTTAAAAAGTGAATGACATATAAAGTGAAATATATGGAATTGAGTAGTGGAATCTGAATTCCTCGCCGTTGTGATTTTTAAATTTCAACTGTATACTTTTTGTATAAATTGTTGAATGTCAAGTTTGGTAGTTTAGCCATATTTGATATGACATTGACATGTGTTAAAAGTTGGCCCTTTTTAGCGACAAAGGTAGGAGTAGCATTGTTTAAGTGCTATGGTAGCTATTGGCCTCATTGTAGTATTTTGGAAATACTATTATTTGCTATTGGATTTGGAAAAGGTTTTGATTCAGAGAATGATTTTAAATGTGACGTTTGAAATTTTCGATGGTATTTTGATTAGAAATGGTTTATTGAACTTCTCTATTTCTATTTAACCATTTTGTTGGTTTCTTCTAATTTATATGGAATTGTTTTAAAAGTATTTTGGAAGGTATTTATTTCTCATAAATGTTAATATAATAATAGATGTTTATTTTAAAGGAAAAGGAGATTTATCTTTTGTAATATAGTAATTCTATTTTTAAAAAAGATAGCAATATTTTGGAAAAATATTGCTGAAACATTTTATATAAAATGTTGTATGTAAGAGAGATTTATAAATAGTATTTTATAAGTAATGGAATAGATATAAAATGATACCATTTTATAATTTGGCATAATAAAACACATTTGTTGATTTATAGTGATACATGGAATGATCATTTTATGGAGTATCTAGTTCGATTTTGGAATCGAAGATTTGTGATAAGTATATGAGATATAAAATTATGAGGTTTAAAATAAAGAAGGTTTAAAACAGAAATTGTATAAGTATAAAGAGATTTATAAAAGGATTTTTATGAATATAAAGAGATTTATAAAAGAAGTTTTATAAATATAAAGGAGATTTAGTTTGTAAATATAAAAAAGATTTATAAAAAGGAATTTTATAATAGGAAATGGGGTTTGATTTTTATAAACAATCATTTTAAATTATGGTGGTATGGAAAATATCCTTTGCATACTTACAAGAAATTCCAAGGTAAGAAAATTCATCCGCATCCTGAGAGTTAAGAATGAATGTCGAGGCAAAGATAGTACGCTAACTTGTCTGACTATATTGTTAATCAAGGGATAGTACAAGTTTGAAATCGAAAAGTGATGGTAAGTATATTTGGTCTAACTTCTATACGATCCGTTGACTTACGCAAAAAGTGTTTTGGGTTTATAGTAAATAATATTTTTAAATGAGATTTGTTTTAGACCAATTAAATGTGACTTTTGAAAAAAGAGAAATCTTCCTTAAGATTGTGATTATATTTATACCATTGATATAAGTATATGGAGTGTAACAACCTAGAATTTGATCGCTATTTAAATGAATATTTAATTATATTTTAAATAATTTTTAATGGGTTTTTATTGACAAATAAAACTATTTTAAATAGTAACTAATAATGGTAAAATCATTTTCAAAATTTGTTTACCAATATATATATAGCTTATAGAGAAACTAAAATGTGATCGGAAATTATTTTCCGAAATATCGATTTTTCATTGGTTAAAAGTTATTTGAAATGTCATAACACTATCTTAAAACACATATGAACACACTACAACTATTTATACATGATAAATACATGTGTACATGTGCACGTATATTCTCTCTTTTAAGTGTATAAATATAAGGATTAAAGAAAATAAAAAATAAAGATATATATATATATATATAATGCTCCTTTTCAACACAAGTACAAGTGCATGGCTTGAATAGTGAAAGGAAAGGGGGAGGGTAGTAGAGAGGATGGATTTAAGGGGGGAGGGTTATGGTAATGCAGGCATACATATATTTTAATACAAATGCTTATATATTTTTCTATTAGTTTCCTAAGCCTATATATACCTCTTTATCTTCATATTCTCATTTTTACAACCTCCTTTTTCATTTCAAAATCCTAAAAGCATGAGCTAATTATCCATGGCCTTCCCTTCATATTCGAAGTGAGAAAATCCACTTTATTTTGCCAAAAATCTCCTTTTTAATGCACAAAAGCACTTCTACTTCTTCTACAACACATCTCTTCTAAACTACAAGCAAACATCCACCCCAAACCCACATGGTCGAGCCCAAACTAGTCATGGCCGTGCCCAACAAGGCCTAGGCCAAGCCCAAACTAGTCATGGCCGTGCCTAACAATGCCTAGGTCGAGCCCAAAGTCCATTTGGCCGAGCCATTTTAAGTGTTCGAGCAACCAAAAGTTTCATATTTGCAAGTTCTAAAGTTTTTCAAGTTTCGGCAAAAGTTCGCTTTGATTTAAAAGGTTTCATTGAGTAAAACTTTTGTTTTTGGAACAAAAATTAACTAGATTTTAATGAACTATATGTTGTGAAAATATAGTGGTTGTTGTGTTGAATTATCATGTTTTTTTAATAGCATATGATCATATGATTGTGTTTGAGTTTGGATTTGTGATTTGGTGGTTGAATAATATGTTTGGATATGGATATGTGAATGATTGGTTATGAAATGATGGTAGTATGTTTATGAAACAAAATCAAGTATACATGATGTAAATGTGGTGAAGTTAGCACCTTGAAAAGTCGCAATGGACTTGAGATCCAATTTGAAAACGAAAAGCTCTTTTTCTAGTTTTGGATTTTGAGAATGTTTTTCAAGTTTTAACTTTTGTTTTTAAGTTTCAAAAATTTTACATTTATGTTTTCAAATATGTTATACCCAGGGTTAAAGTGAAGTTTTCACCTAGAAACCAATTTTAGCGAACTATGGTCATAACGATAGTCGTTATGGATGTAGTTCGTGAAATTTCGAGATTTCAAGGTTTAAAGTGTTTTCTTTGGAATTTTTTGAAAACTCATTTCAAATTAAATAAGCAAGTTAAAAGGTTTAAGTTTTAATTATTTAATTTATTAATTAGGGTAATTATTATTTTAATTAAATAATTAAGTAATTAGGTTAAGTAATTAGAGTTAAAAATTATTAATTAAGTTAAATGTTTTTAATTTAGTACGTTTTAAATAATGATTAATTAAGATAAAAGGAAATTAATTTTTATTTAATCAAGTTTAATTACTTTAATTAGAGTTGGTTATTTAATTAATTATTTAATTAAAGGTTAATTATCCACTTAATTAGGGTTTAATTTCTTGAATGTTGTTTAGTTAAAGTTTATAGATAAAATTAGAATTATAATTAATGATTTAATTAAGATTAATTAGGTTTTAGTTATGTTTTAAACTTATGATTTAAGCAAAGGTTATTTATTTTAAAGTTTCTTTTAAAACTCTATCGGTAATTTATTTTTAACCAATTTTCTTAATTAAGTAAATTTTTTTAAACGAAGTATCTCTTGTCCATGCTATTAAGTAGCCAAATGAATTAAAATAGTTGTAAAAAAACGATGATGCGCTTTATTGAAAGTAAGTCGACTTGTACTTATCACATATACCAAACTTCGGGAATGTGATGACTACGAGGGGGTTAATTTCGATAAGCGATTCATGATAATCTAAGCATATGGAATGTATGTCCAAATGTAAATCTTTACACTCTGATATTGTGATAGTCCACTATAAACAACTTGACCTTTTAAATTATCGAACGTTGGTTTGGAGAGACTGGGATCGGATATTAGTTGTTATCCGAAAACCACTTCGAACCAAAGTAAACGTTCGAATTAGAAATAGTAAAAACAAGGTCTAAGATGAAGACTTTGAAGTGCAAGGGCTATTTGCTAATAACCCTTACGGTGATCCAAAATGGGTGTAGTGGATGTAGTGCCTTCGGTTCGTTCATCTCCTGAACGACTTGTATGGATGAGTGCTGACATGGTGTCAACATATGGAAGGAGATGTTAGCATTCCAAGTGGCAATGCTATGATAAAGGTAAACGTAGCCTCAGACCTCATCAACCAAGAATGACTAAAACATGGGAGATGCAGTAAGGCTAGGTGGGTCGCTCTCATAAGTTAAGGTCATCCCTATCTTGTGTCCCTACTATTAACTGATTTATGCTTCGGTATGGTTGTTGATCCTAACCTAGGGGTGATCTTATTCGGTATTATCCAGTAAAGTGTAGGTCGGTCTTGTGTTGGCAGCGGTCGATAGGTTCTACCTAGGTTGTTAACCCAAAAACTAGATCAACACTCTGGTTTTAGTGTGAAAGCACCAGCCCTATTCTCGCAGAGTAATAATATAGACAATAGATATATAAAAAGGCAGTAAGAGAAAGAAGACAAGAAGATTTTTATAGTGGTTTGGTTGTTAATGAAGCCTACATCCACTTTATAGTTTTTATTATAGACTGATTGCTGTGAAAATTAGTGTTTGGTTACAAAGCTTTTGATTATCCTTAACTAGATTGAATCTCCATGGTTTGAATCCATTGGAGAATCATAGTGAATTTCTTTGGAAATTGTTGTAGGTGAGATGAAAAGTGAAGAAAGTTTCCAGCAGAGCTTCAGTAACCAGTCCGGAGAATATCCCGTTTATGTTGCAGGTAAGATGGTATTTATAGAGATCGGAGAGCTTTTGGGCCAGACATGTTCACTAATTGCTTACAGAAGATCATAGGAAGATGCCATGAAGCTTAGCACATGACTCGAGCCAAAACAATGGATCGCTAGCGATCCATGGTCTATGGATCGCTATCGATCCATAGATTTAGCTCGCGTGCAAGCCAATCACTTAGCTCCTCTTTTGCCTTCTTCGCATAGTTAGCTCGCCAAGTGTCCATGAAAAAGTATGGATCGCTGGCTATCCATGGTGTATGGATCGCTAGCGATCCATACAATTAGCATAGTTTGGCTTTCTTCGCTTCCCATGTACCTTAGCGACCCAGTGATGATGTATGGATCGTTGGCGATCCATGCACTTAGACTTTTTCTTGACTTTAATGTCTTGCATGTTTTTGTCGCTTTGTATCGACGTTGTTCATGTAGTCTTGTTGCATGTCGCTTTGTCTTGATGATGATTTTTTGGTAAGTTGTGTTTGGCTGTTGATTGGACTAGATGGATGTTAGTTTCTTGGTTTAGTCAATTTTGTCGTTGCTTTTTTAATATGACTTGGCTCTCTTTAATTTGTTTCCTTAGCTATTTTGGTTGAGTTATGAGTCATTCTGAACTAATCAAGTCATCCCGCCTTCTCTTGGATTCTAATGGGTTAAAAACCCAAACAACATTTGCCCCCCAAAGTACGTCTTCGTGGGAAACAAGGCATGCTCTGGAAGTTATAGCCCTTATTCTCTACTTGCAAATTTCAAGTATTCATGTCAAAGCTTTGTGGACATGAGCTAGGTCACGCTGCTGATCACTTAGTTTTGGTCTCGACCACTACCGCTTGTTATAACGGATCAAATTTCTTCTCACGGCTTCTTGGTACACCCTGAAATAGTATGTGGATGTCGCGATGCAAATTTGAAGTCAGGGATGAGCAATCCTATGAATCGCTGGTGATCCATAGCTGATGGATCGCTCTATTGATCGCCAGAGATCCATAGCTGATGGATCGCCGACGATCCATAACTGATGGGTCGCTAGCGACCCAGTACTTAGAGATTTTTCATGTTTTTTATTTCTATTTTTCTATATAGCCAGTCGAGCTGAGCTATCTCTTCACTTTCATGCAACCCGATCTTTTTCTTCGTGTGATCTGAACATTTGCAGTGACTCTAGCCTTTGATCCTTCGACTTGCAGCGATTCTCGCCTTCATTCCATCGACGTGCAGCGATTCGAGCCTTCAATCCGTCGACTCTTAAGATCGGATCTAGCCCTAGCTTTCTGCTATGATTCCCTCTCAATCGCCACCACCAGAGCATCGCCACTACCTCTCAGGCTACCTCTAATCAAAACCCCAGGTTTGCTTGCACTTTGGATCGCCTCCGACCTGCCCTTAGATCACCACTGATTCATTATACTTTGCCAACCTCAAAGCTTCTACCAATTTTGCGTTTAGGTCGTTAATCCGAGGTGGGTTCACTGACTACAATGTTCGTTTAATGATTTGATGGCGGGGTTCTGTTCATGATATTTGTCGTGAAGAGTTTGAGTTGATTGCAGCTTAATGGAGGAAGATAGTAAATCGGGTCTTGGGTTTCTCTCGAAAAGACATTCGGGCTTGTCCCAATGCTTGATACATTTTGCTATCTTCATCCATTAAGCCAGAATTGACTTGTGCCAAGTTCCATAGCTGATACTACATGACACATCGTTAATTTGTCCTGGCTCTTCCGAAGAATTTGGACCTATCTTACTTGCTTTTTGCACGCTCGATGTCCCTATAATGAGAAGAATTTTCCACGTCGCTTCGAACAACGGATCCATTATCGATCATTGATCGATAATGGGTAAGTGTAGAGGAAGTAAAAACAAATGGAAATGATACGGGAGGTCCTTTTCCTTTTTCACTGCGACCGAACTATCTCCACGGGATAGAACATTTGCAGTGTTCCGGACACCAAGCTCACCCCTTATAAACAACATGTTGTACTTGGCTCGGTACATACTTGAAATCCATTGTGTTGGCACGAACCAGTGTCTCCAAAATTCAAGTGTCGTAAAGGAAACTATTAGTTTAGAATAGAATTACCTGACCATTTTGGATGCGAGTTCCGTTGTTCATAATGAAGTATCCAGCTTCATGCCGTAATTCAAGCGAAGGAAGCCCGGCGCATTTGAAAGCCGAGTCATCGTCCATCGCCCTTTATCCTTCCATCTCACAGGCCGAATACGGCCAGTTGGTTCTAGTAGGTCTGGTCTTGGACCGAACTCCTCCTAATTTTAGGGTTCTTCTAAATCCGGTAGAGAGAGCTTCTTCCGTGGTTTCCGCCAAGGTTCTGCATAATATCTGCGTGCAGCACGACATACCAGAGGAGGATGTATGCCTTCCAAGGAAGAAAGAGTTTGCTCACATGCCTCCCCCGGGATATACCACTTGTCATCAGTATATGTGTTTGAATGGAGTTGTCCCGCCTTTTAATGACTTTTTGCGCGATACTCTCTCAAATCTAGGCATTGCCCCATTCCAGATTCATCGAAACGGCTACGCCGTCCTAACTTTTTTGCATCCTTTTCATGTGCACATTCAATCGCGCTGCGAGCATCGATGAGTTACGGTACTTTCTTTCATTCAAGAGAAGGGATGGGCGTCCGTCTTTAGTCGTAATCGAAGCTCAAAGTAATCGAAAAATCGTATTGTGGCTGTAGAGCAACCTATCTCAGTTCAAGGCCCAATATTCCTTTTTCAGATGCCTCGAGGGGTTTAACCATTTATCGACGATGGGGGTAAGTCCTTTTCCCTATTTATTGAGTTCCAACATGTCGCTGCGGGGCTTCTAACAAGTCGAACATTTCTTACAGTTGTCCCAAGGCCGAACAGGGACTTGTCTCTTGATGAAGTTTTTTGAACTCTGACGGCTATCGATGCTGAGGAAAGGTCCGTTAAAGTCTTACTGACTGAGGAGAACTTGCTCCGACATGGGTTAATGCATCCAGGGAGGTCCGCCGTTCCAGTTGAATCCCCCTCTCCTTCTCGATCTAGGGTTCGCACGTGATACACTTCTTCTTCTCATGGTTTCGAAGAAGGCGCTTCTCAAGAGAGAGAGGGCTTGTCCGAAGAATCAGCCGAAGAGGTTCGTGATGGAAGAGACGTTACTGCAACTGGAGTTAGTCACCCAGTTAGAAGCCTCTGATCCCAGTGGAAGGAGAATAAGATTTCAAACAGAGGGAAGGCAAAGCCGCACAGGACTTAGAAAAGAGAAGGAGGAAGTCGGGAGTAGTAGCGACGAGTCTATTTCTAATGATGACTTCTATGCGGGATTCGATGATGTGGTTCTAAATCATGTGATGAGACTCTGAGGATGAGCCATGTTATTCCGAGCTCGCCTCCTCCAGACACAAGTGATAGAGACAACGCCCCAAGAATCGAGGGACGTCAGGATTCTCCGAGCAAGGATGCTGGCGGGGAGTTTGGTGATTTGTTCAATGTTTATGTTGATTTCAATGCGCTTATGGGGGAAGATTTCATATTTGAGGAGGTGCCCCTTGCTCGAGCCACGTCGCACCCAAAGTTAGTTTGATTCCCTTCGCGATGCCTGCCTAATCCGATTTGAGACGTCCTTTTAGGATCTCCTCCCGAACACATCGCACGCTTCACTAGGGTCGCACTCATTTGTACACACACTTTCCATGTCTATTTTATGTTTCTAAAGCCTTTTATTTATGCTTCATGTTATGTATGAAGAGAGGATGCGGCCTTTATGATGACTTCGATGAACTCACCGACTCCCAGCGCTGGTCCAAGCGTTCATCCGGTCGTCACCAGCCCCGAGAGATGGAGGAAGAGTATAGAAGACGCAAGGATCTAGAGGCCGAAACCCATCGCTTAGATCAAAGAGAGCGGGGTTGGTCATACAAAGGCGGGTATGAGAAGAGAAGGACTTTTGATGAGAGGGAGGAGCCATTGAAGAGGTCAAAATTCGATCACCGTTCCCATTCTTCAGAATAGCAAGCTTTTGCTCCGACACACTCTTCAACGGGTCAAGAAATCCACGTTACTTCTACCCCCATTCCGCATCCCACTTAGGTCCCAAAATCTTCTGGTGTGCTTGCCCCTGGTGCTTCACGTCCCCACTGGAGACCCGCCTATATTCTTCCATCGGGTTCTAGATCCCAAGCTTGAGGCGATGCTCCCCCGAGTAGTTTCTAAAGGGAGTCAAGTTTGATCATGATCTCCATCCAGTCCATAGAGATTCTTACATTCCACATCTTTAGGCTATTCAAAACAATTTAGATCAGCCCGAAGGTTGGGAAAAATCATGTAAGCAACTGGCAGATACCAATCGCAACAACGACCAGAAAATCCTATCTTTTGAGTTAGAGAACGATGATTTTGAAAGAACGCTGATAGAACACGATGCTAGGATTAAACAACTTGAGGAGGAGAAAGAAGCGGCGCTGCGAGAAAGCAAAAGGAACGCCGACTTGCTGAAAGAAGTGAAAGAGGCCCATGATTTAGGATTGAGATCGTCTATAGGGACATGCCGAGGAGGTGGTGCACGTAAATGTGCATATTTTACATCCATATTTAATCTATTTTTATTTAAATAAATGTCATAATTGGATATTTTTACATGTTTAAAACCAAATTTCAAATATGCTTTCAAATCATCATTCATACATCATTGTGGGGGTAAAATAGTAATTTTGTGCGTGAATTAATTTTGAGAATATTTATTTGCACATTTTCTTTTTAATTATAGGAATTTTGGATGGAAATATGAAGATGTTCTCATGGAAATATGCATGCACAAGGAAGGAAACAAAGGAATGAAGATGGAAATAATTCGACTCATGCATCATGGAGGACCTTACCTACCCACTTACCTTAATCTACAATTAGAAGCTAATGCACAAGTTAGTGGAGGTAAAGTTTCATGCATACTTGATGATGAATTAATTAGAGACTTATGATGACTTGGTGGCCACACTTCCTAAAGGGTATTTTGGGAATCCCCCTAAAATATGGATTATGATTTTGTGCATGTATAAATAGCCCACTTATGTTCAGGTAATGGATCTTTAATCACTTAGGAAATTAGTATGAAAGTTATAGCCTCAAAGTTATATGAAATAAAAATGACTTCCTAAGCCTCTTGTTCTTTTACTTCTATCTTGTTCTTATTTTATTTTCTTGTTCATTTTTATTTACATGATCTTTCATTTCATGCTAGTAGCTTAGTTTTATTTTATGCAAATAGTTTAGTTCGTTTTTATTCTAGTTAGCTCTTGCCTTCTTTGCTATTGTTTAAATGTTGATATTTATATGTGTTGATTTGATAACACAAATGAGTAGCTAAACCCCTTTAATTTAGGGGTAATGAAGCTCTCTTAAATTATGTAAATTCAACATAATTTTTGATTTATGGTCTCTTTCATGCTACATGAAAAGTGAATATTGATGTAAGTTTATAAAAATGAATTTGATAGCCTATGTTGTATTTGCAAATAGGCTATTCTTACTCAAATATAAACACAATTCACATCATCATTTTACTAATTGATTTTTGATTTTGAAATTAAAGTAGAATCAAAATTTGATGATCTATGTTACTAAATACAATAGTAAATAGATCATACTTAAAATAGCTTTTGATTTGACTTCATTTTAATGAGAATTGATAAGTGGCTTTGGTTATTGTATTATAGTTTGATGGTTTAAGTTATGTTAATTAATAACATAAATAAACCATACTTATGATAAATACATCACTAATTCCTCTTCAATCACTTTTTTTCAAGCTTTTTTGTTTTACATATTTTAGCTAATCATAACGTCAAATCTTGGTTTAATTTGATTGAATAGAAATTTTAAAATCTAAATAATTCCCTGCGGATCGACCCATACTCGCCACGTACAAAAATTGTACACCCCACGCTTGCGGTTTATTTTTAATTTAATTTTTTCGGCTATTTTTCTAATCCGATAGAGATTTCGCCATCAAACAAGAGGCCAAATTAAAAGAGGAGGTAGCCGCTCGTAGCGTAACGATTGAAGCTCAGAAGAAAACTATCTCCGACCAGGACCTTATCATTGAGGGGCACAATAAGACCATCTCTGATCAGGCTGTGATGATTGCCCGACTATAGGACCAAGTTGCACAGCGTAGCACTTATAAGTCTCGCGTTGAGGTCAAAAAGTCCACCATTACGGTGGATTATCTGGAGCTTCAAAGCGCTTTGAGAGGAAGATGGAAAAGATGGACGGGACCATCTTGAATTTCTACGTCAATTCTCTACTTCATCAGAGGAGCCTTAGCTACTTGGGCCCGAAATTTCCACACACTCTCGCTGTGGTCTGGGAAGAAATCTTGGCCCGCTTTCATGACAGCGGTGTCGTCTACACCAAGCGAGAGTTAGAAAATGCCTACCTTAACAAAGAATCAAAGAAGGCATTGCTGGAGGGCTAGGAGATTTTGCAGATCGAGAGGGAGAAAGAAGCTACCTATGCCGCCATGACTACGGCTGCCGAAGCACTTACAGAGCCTTTCATTTCTGGCACCGAAAAGTCATCAGAGTAGTCCTACAATCTGCCAAAAAGTTTCAGGCTTGGGGTTTCCCCTTGGATCATAGAACCGTCTAAGGAGGGTGAAGCCGGTGAATACGAAGTTGACATTCTTCGTCACTCTTTCGGTGCAGGTAATCCTCTCGCTTCTCCCGAGTTCGGGAGCTTTCAGCTTATGCCGTAAGAGCAGGAAGAATTTAATGCTTTCATTTTTGATCTTATAGGTCCGTCTACCTTTCCTGTTGATGTGCCAGCTTCCTAGGCGCCTGGACCTACTGTTATTTCCATAGCCTCCGTGCTCATTTCCATTCCTGCTCCAGTCTCTACGTCCGTGTCTGGCTCGCAGCCGGGGTCGGAGTCCAAAAGGTTAGCCACACTTCATGGCTTGGATGACTCTTCTGTATCTTTGGAAGGTGATGTAACAGCGGCAGAAGTTAAGGAGCAGGAAGTTCAAACAGAGCATCCTCTCAAGGCTCAGCATGAATTGGTTGCTTTGAAGAAAGAGATGGTTGAAGCGATCATAGCCTCGAAGAGCTCCCGCTAGTCACTGAAATGCAAAGCGAAGAGCGAATCTTCTAAGAAGGCTGCCGAGTAAGAGGAGGATGTTAGCGTTGAGGAGTTTGTTGATATCACTGGAAGGGACACCACTCCTGAGACAAGCTAGAAACTTCGAACAGAGGACGGAAAGGGGAGTGGTGGAAAAAAGCGCTGAAGCATTTGGGTGGTGACCGATCTGATTTTGGTTCTTTTTGAGCCATTTTGTTTAAGTGCAGAGTCTACACTTAGTGTTTTTGTTGTGGAGTCTGTATTTTCCTTTGTTGGCCAGCGTTGTGTGGGTACAGCCCCCACATTTTGACCCTGTATAAAACAAAATTATGAGTAATACATTGTCGATATTTTGATTGTACTCTTATTTATCCGTTCTTATGTGTTCTGGACACTTGTGCTTGTTTTGTTTACACTTATCCAGTTCTTGTGATTACTGTCGTAAACCTTTATTTGGAGCAACAATTCCTTATTTAGAGTAACAGAACTTGTGAACTTATTGAGTTCAAGTGTTTTTATTTAAGTGCCAGTGTATGCGCCCCAGTTCACAGGGCTGTTTACTTCAAACAACCGACAAGACAAATGACCAGTAACTTAGGGTTTAAATAGTCTGCACATTAACACCTAAAATTTGACTAATTTACAACTTGATTTTTCTTTTTTTAGAAGTTTCGTGACTTGAGCACGTAGTTCGAGTTCTTTGCGATATTTTGGTAAATATGCAACATATGCACGATTGAGATGTGCACACTGTATGAGTTGGCTGTAAGCAGTTAAACGTTGCCAACGTTTGAATGTTATAGTTTGTAGCACTGCGATTTCGTTGGAGTCGTGCCCATTGCTTTCAACAATGGTAGTGGATTGAATCTTGTTATTTTTGTGTGGATAAGTTCCCTAGTGTTGCCGAGGCAATTCTGGGACTTGAAAGTGCGCGTGGTTTTCAGGATGTGCAGATTTTAGGATCGGTATGTCCCGCCGATCCGGGACGGTTCTGGCGCTCCATGTTGTCGCCTATCTTCAGGCAATATGAGGAGTTACATTTTAGGAGCGTGACTTCACAGCTCCGAGAGTTAATGTGCGGATTTTGGGATCGGTATGTCCTATCGATTTGGCATAGTTCTAGTACTCCTCGATGTTGCCTATCTTCGGGCAATGTGAGGAGTTTGACTTTTAAGAGTCAGTGCGTGATCTATGGAGTGCGAGGCTTTTCATACTCCTCGGTGTTGCCTATCTTCAGGCAACACGAGGAGTATAATTTTTAAGGATTGGTGCAAGGCTTATGTAATGCACAGCTTTTCGTACTCCTCGGTGTTGCCTATCTTCGGCCAACGTGAGGAGTGTAATTTTTTAAGATTAGTGCATGGCTTATGGAATGCGCGGCTTTTCATACTCCTCGGTGTTGCCTATCTTCGGGCAACGTGGGGAGTGTAATTTTTAAGAGTTAGTGCGTAGCTTATGGAATGCACGGCTTTTTGTGCTCTTCGGTGTTGCCTATCTTCGGGCAACGTGAGGAGTTGGTATTTTGAAAATTATTGTGTGGCTTATGAAGTGCACGGCTTTTCATAATCCTCGGCATTGCCTATCTTCAAGCAACGTGAGGAGTTTTTGTTTAACCTGTCCGATGTTCCCGGAGAAACACAGGTTTTTTAGCAGGCAAAGATCGGGTTCCGCCGATCCAATGGTTTGAGTTGATTTTCTTCCGTCGATCTGACGGGTAGTTATCATGAACATAGTTTTGTTGGTTCAAAAAGCGATTCAAATTTTATTAAGGAAAGAAGGGTAGGATTTTGCCTATTTACGATGCCTCCGGCATCCTAGGAAGGCTTATTTGCTAAAAATATAAAGTACATAAGGTAGTTTTCAAATGAAGTAACAGCGGAGTGATTCGCTATTCCATGACATGGGAATTTGGATTCCATCGACGGTCGTTAGCTTGAAAGTTCTATGCCTTAGCTTTTGACTGATGACATATGGTCCTCCCCAGTTCGGTCCGAAGGCCCGCGGGACAGGGTAGACTCGCTTGAGCACAAGATCTCCCACTTCGAAGGTTTGATTGTGAACTTTGGAGTTGAAGTATCACGCGCCCTCTTTTGGTGGGCAGCCGTTCTCAACATGGCTTCTTCCCTTCTTTCGTCAATCATATCCAGCGACTCGAGTAGGAGCTGCTCATTTTTCTTTTGACAAAATTTTGCCTTCGGTGTGAGGGGACTTCTAATTTAATAGGAATCATTGCTTCTGAGCCATACGCCAGAGGGAATGGAGTATGGCCGGTTGCCACTTTGTTGGTAGTTCTGTAAGCCCATATGCTAGTGGAAGTTCATCAACCCAGTTTCCTTTTGCTTTAGTTATTCGCTTTTTGATGGTATATTTGATGATCTTGTTTATTTCTTCCACTTGCCCATTTGCTTGCAGATGAGCTCCTGTGGAAAGCTCTTCACAATTCGGAAGCGTTTGCAGAAGTCTTTGAACTTGTTGCTTTCGAATTAAGTTCCATTGTCAATGATGATTTTCTACAGCACACCAAACCTGCAAATATTGTTTTTAGTAACAAAGTTAATGACTTTCTTTGTGGTTATGGTGGCTAGCGGTTCCGCTTCAACCCATTTCGTGAAATAATCAACGACAACTATAGCATATTTGGCTCCTCCTTTTGCTACTGGCAAGGTGCCAATCAAGTCGATTCTCCATACCATGGACTGACCATCTATGTTAGCTCTGTTGCACGGGTTCTTTTAATTTTGTTGAATCTTTGGCAGCGATCATATTTCCTGGCATCGTCTGCAGCGTCGCAATTTATTTTGGGCTGAAGTATCTCTACCGGAGGACTATTTTTGCAAGGGTTTGCCCCTCAGTGTGGTCTCCACATTCGCTTTCGTGCACTTCTTTTAGGATTCATCGTTGGACACACATCTAAGAAGGAGAGATGAGAATCCCCTTCGATAGAGTACTCCATCTTCTATAATGAATCGCGGCCTTTCAAAGAAGCTTTTTCCATTGATTCCAGTCTGTCGGAAGAGTCCCTGCAAGAAAATATTCCTTTATCGGTGTCATCCATTTATCTGGTTCAACAGTGATCTCAAGGATCTAGTCGATGTCCATTTCGTCTATGCTTGGGTTGGTTAGAATTTCAACTGGGACTAGCCCCAATGACTAAGCTTTCCCGGAGCTAGCTAGTTTAGCCGAATAATCTGCGTGTTTTGCTTCCGTGGAATGTGAGTCATGGTGTAGTGTTCGATGTCGCTTAGCAGTTCTTACACTTTGGACAGGTATGGGGCAAGATTCTCCCCTTGGGCCTGGTATTCCCCTTTTACTTGACAGACGGCCAGCTGGGAATCGCTGTATATGTGAATAGATTTTACCTCGAGCTTTTTCACAACTTTTAGTCCTACAATCAGTGCTTCGTATTCCGCTTCGTTATTTGTAGCAGGGAATTCCAAGCGTAGAGCGTAGTTAATGGCTCGTCCTTCGAGGGTTTCAAGAACTACTCCTGCCCCCAAACAGAGGTTGTTAGATGCACCATCGACAAAGAGTTTCCATTGTGTGTCTACTTCCAACTGTACTACTTCCTTGTCATCCCGTATAGTAAATTGGGCGATGAAGTCTGCTAACACTTGCCCATTGATGGCTTTCCTTGGGTGGTATGTGATATCATATTGACTCGATTCTATATTCCACTTGAGAAGTCATCTGGAAGTTTCAGATCGATATAACACTTGCTTCAGGTGCCGGTCAGTCAACACTTTAATTGGATGAGCCTGAATGTATGGTCGTAACTTCCTAGATGCGAACAAGAGGCAATATGCTAGTTTTCCAGTTTTGGGTAGTTTTTTCCGCTCCAATGAACCTCTTGCTAATGTAATACACGGGTTGTTAGATTTTTTCTTGTTCACGCTCAAGAGTGGGTCTCAATGCATGAGGTGAGATTGCTAAGTAAATGAACAGGTCTTTCCCATCCACGGGCTTCAATAGGATTGGCGGAGCTTCCATGTGCCACAACAATTCTTCGAATGTTGTTTGACAAGAGTCACTCCGTTCGAAGTTCTTCTTTCCTTTCTTCAGTGCGTTGAAGAATGGTATACACTTGTCGGTAGCCTTCGGGATAAATTGACTTAGTGCTGCGACCTTTACATTCAGGCTTTGCAGTTCCTTCTTATTCTTCGAAGCTTCGACTTCTCGTAATGTCGTTATTTGTTCTGCATTTGCTTCGATGCTCCTGGCACTTACGATGAATCCTAAGAATTTTCCAGAGGCTACCCCGAACTGACATTTGAGCGAATTGAGTTTCATTCCGTACTTTCGGAGTATTTTGAACATTTCAGTGAGATTATCCAGGTGGTTAATAGCTGCCTGTTATTTGACCAACATGTCGTCCACGTAAACCTCCATCATTTTCACGATCTGATGCTTGAACATGGTATTTACCAACCTTTGGTAAGTTGCCCCCGCATTCTTCAAACCAAATGGCATTACCCTGTAGCGGTATAAGCCTTGGTCGGTAACGAAGCTAGTGTTTTCTGTTGGAACTGGGTCAGCCCGAAGCGGAAGAAATGGGTGAATTTCAAAATTTTAGCCATTTTGGATCTTTAATGGGCCTATTAAGTCTAAATTTATTTATAACTTTTCCAAATTTGATTTAAATAAAATCATGTATTTTATTTAAATTTACAAATAGTAGTTTTAGATTTGTTTAATTTTGGTTTTTCTTATATATTTGTGTATATATATGTATCATATACATGTATATACGTGTGTGCATGTGTAACATAGTAATCCGTGTAGGGCATAACATGCTCGTATATAGATGTTGGGATTTGCATCACAACGGACACATTAGCTCATTTTGTATGTATTATATGTTGTCAAATATGTGCGTAAATATATAACTATGAATTTCATGTGATTATTTTGAAAAATTATATATATTCTATTTTATGTATGCATAAAATTTACTTTCATCATTAAAATATTGTAGAAAATATTTATTTATTTATATAACAATATATTGAACCATAAATATCAATATATATATATAAAAGAGGGAATTAGGGAAAAGGACAAACTTTGGCAAAAAATTAGTCTAAAGGACACCAAGTTTTATTTTTTGGCTGAAGGACAAACTTTGAAAAACATTTAGGTTGAAGGACAATGCTAGTTCTAACTAGCATTATATTCAGTTTTTACACTATACAAAATGCTAGATAGACTAGCATTATATTCAGTTTTTGCATTATACAAAATGCTAGTTCTAACTAGCATTGTCTTTCAGCCTAATTTTTTTCAAAGTTTGTCCTTCAGCCCAAAGATGAAACTTAATGTCCTTTAGCCTTAATTTTTTTCAAAGTTTGTCCTTATGCCTATTTTCCACTAAATAAAAATTCCTTTCATTTACAATTACCAGTTCAAAAATATACTACATCTGGAATTCCAAAGATTTATTATTCAATATACATATATATTTAATATATTGAATAAAACAGATTTAGCCACAATAAATTATCATAAAATAACCATATGATAAAATTACAAATTTTATAATTTTAGAAAATCTAGAAACATATGTTTGGCCTCCGAAAAAATTTCTGAAATTTTCTCGATTAAAATAATATTTTAAATATAAAATTTATTGTAGACCCGAAATCAAATTAATTATTAAAATTATAAAATTAAGTTATAAAAATTTGAAACTTTTTCTTAGTTTTGTATAACATATTTTGGGTCTTAAGAAAAATTTCCATAATTTTTTAAATTAAAATGATATTTTTATTCAATTAATTATTTTCAGGTCCGAAATAATATTAATTTTTAAAATTATTATTTTAAGTTCAAAAAATCTAAATTTTTTCCAAAAGGCTTCTGATATGAAGGATGAATTTTAGAAAATATTAAGCTGAAGTTAAGAAAATTTTATTATTATATATGAATTTATTAATTCAGATAATCATTAAATATTAAAATTAATAAAATATATAAATATTAAAAAAATAATGCAGCACTTATAATTCATAATAAACACAAACAAACATTTGCAAATATTCAGCTCTATATATACAACATATAATGAAACATATATATCTTAATTCAAATTGTATGTGAAGATTTAACACAAAAGATTAACATATAAGACTTACACATATGATCAATATGTATAAACATAAATAATTTCAAACTTAAAATTAATTTTATAGTTTAATTTCAGATTTGAAACATAATCATGGAATAGATCTTTAATTATTATACACGTATCCAATCTCCACTATGACAACATAAATACGTACAAAAATCTCACCCAACTAACAAAACAGCAATCTAATTATACACATATGTTCATATGATTAACAAATTATGAAAGCACGATAATATGATAAAAATAAAAACAAAGTTACCTAAATTAGATGCCCTAAAGTCCACCTTGAATAATCAATTCCCTTATTTTGAAATGTTTTGATTCTTCAGATTGCTGATCTGGAATCTACGACCAATTACTATCAAAGAGCTTTTAGTGTTGATTTGAATTTGATATGAGAATTTTAGGATTGATTTAGAGGAGGGTTTCTGCCATGAAAGAGGAAAGAGGGTGGCTGCTCAAAAAAGAACGGAAAGATTTCTAACCAATTAGGGTTTTGAGACTATTTATTTATATGGTAAGATAAGAGAGCAAACCACTAGATCTTAACCACACATCTCCAAACTCTAACCATTCATTCAAGCCACCTCTAACCTAGCCATAAACAACGCCTACAACTACATAATTTCATGGGTTGTTAGCCCATTGAACCCAAATTAAATATGTACAATCATATTTAACTAAATTTCTTATCGATATCTTATATCGACCAATATATTTACAACTATTATATATATATATATGCAATAAATTTATTTCTCATATCATATTCAAATTTCATAATTAATATTTCATAAATATTAATTAATTTATAACAATTATAAATCAATTATATCGTTTGGTCTAAAGAGAATTAATTATTTCGGTTGTGTGACTCTTGGGTGTAAATTCGGTCAGCGATCAACATTGAACTATTCGAATGTCAACGTTCACACGTCATTTAGCAGGTGGTGTGACATTATGGCCAAATTTATCGCTTACTAAACTTTGGTAAAATCCAATTTCACTTTATTAAGCGTTGCCCTTTTGTGACAATTATTTACGCCAATTCTCTTCGTCAAAACTATATCACTTTGGACTTACTGAATTTGGTTATGGTCAAAATTCCAATATTATCCATATTTAACCCTATAATCAAAACAGAAAGACCTTGGTTCAATGATAACAATTATTATTAACTGACCTACTCTGGCTAGAGATTTCGACTTTGTGTTGACTTAAGTTGATCGTGATACTAACCCCATATAACCGAGGAGACGAATACTCTCTTGAATAGTGTTTCACTTCCAATACTTCCACTCGACCCAACTATAGTCACTTGATGGACTTCATGCCAAATTTGACTATAATTAAAGCAAAACTTTCATATTAAAGATCCATAGTATTCTCGAGTCGAGAAAGCTATGTAAATCAGTCACATCGATATTTTCTGTTTGACCTTCGTTATATTAACCAATAGAAAACTATCGAGTGGGTCATTCCATAGTTATACAATAACTATCAGTACATAACCCCTTGGTGCCCCCCAGCAGTCATGAGTAATACACTGCCCAACATTTGGAGAGCTTTACGTACTCTAGTCTCAACGGATACATTGATATCCATTCTCAATGTATCTTGACTAGGAAACTTTTTAAATGGTACAATTGTTTCATTGTGATAAATTACTCACGGTTGCAACACTTTGTTTCTACTATCACAAAACATACCATTTATGGATTTTCTATTAAATATACTTTTAATTAAATTTATTAATTAATATAACCCCATTATATCAAGTGTATAATAGAAAGAAAATACCTTTATTTCGAACAAGATTGGTCAACGAGTTAGATATATGCAACAAATTACATAATTTCCCCTAAGGCATACCTCTAACTCTATCATTTTCTTGGTCAGGCTCATGCATCAGGATTTTGTTGTACTCGGAGTATGGGTCCATAAATGAAAGTAGCTCACGTCCTGTCGTTCCATCCACAAGTTGGTCTATTCTAGGGAGAAGGAAGCTGTCTTTCGAGTAAGCTTTGTTTAAGTCGGAGTAATCGATACAAATTCGCCACTTCCCATTGGACTTTTTGACTAAGACCGGGTTAGATACCCACTCCGGATAAGTTGCAACACAGATGAAACCGTTGGCCGTTAACTTGTCCACCTCTTCTCTTAGTGCCTTGGACTGTTAAGGACCTAGGCTGCGTCGTTTTTGCTTAACTGGTGTGAACTTGGGGTCAATGTTGAGCGCGTGACATGCGATTTCTGAGTCACCCCACGCATATCGGAATGTGTCGATGTGAACACATCCAAGTTGGCACGAAGAAATTTAGTAAGCTCCAAACACATCTTGTTTCCAAGGTGCGATCCAATTTTCAAGACCTTAGTTCGGTCATCCAAATCAACTGGGACAAACACCGTCAATTCTGCCGGTGATGCTCGTTCATCCCCTGAATTCCTCTTTCTAGGGTCCAAAGCCTTGTCGAATCGGCTATGGTCCCCAAGCTAAGGGCTGCTCTGTAGTTGCTATTCTGAAGGTCCACAGATGTGGAGAGTTCGCCCCCACATCCTTCCCTTTTTCTCTTCTTCTGGATTCACGTAACTCCGCAATGTAACATTCTTTGGCGGCACACTGATCTCCTTTCACCATTCCGATTCCATTTGCAGTAGGGAACTTCATGGTTAAACACCATTGGGCCTGAGCTATTCTGAAATCTGCTATAGCGGGCCATCCCAAGAAGGCGTTATATGTGGACATTTCGTCCAAAATTACAAAACTCAAAATGAGGATTACTCTTTGATCACCCTCTCTAAGCTCCACTGGCAGGTTGATTGTTCCTACGGGTTGCTTGGGTTCACTAGTGAACCCTTGGGTCTTTGTTTGGCATGCAGACATGCATTCCATGTCGATTTTCATTTGATCAAAAGTACGTTTGAAAAGTATATTAACAGAGCTTGCACTGTCAACCAACACTCATCAAACAACAATGGGGACGATTCCCACTGTTACCACCATTGGATCGAGAGTCGAGGCTTCGATCCCTTCGGTGTCCCGATTTCTGAACACTATTTCGCCACTGAAGATTTTTTGTACCTTAGCTGGGGTTTCATCTTCTAGTGCGAAACATGATTCCTTTGGAGCAGGCTTCAACGAACTTGCGTATCGCTCCATCTCACCCCAACTTCCTTTTGCAGGGTGTGCTTCCCCAGATATTGTTCCGATAATAAGTCTTTGGTCAGTTCGTTTGAACCCTTCTTCACCAGTTTCGGCTTGATTCCTTCGTTCCCTAGGAGACTGAGCAGTCATGGGTTGATCAGGGTTCTGTGGCTTTCTCACGTACTGCTGGAGTATGTTTTCCCTAATCAATTCTTTAGTGAAGTTCTTCAGATGGGGGCATTTGTTTATGTTATGACCATGAGTTTCGTGGAAGCGGCAGAACTTTCTTGAACGATTTTGCTGCTCAGTTGCTTCCTTCCTAGGGGTTTGTTGTATTCCTCATTCCCTTGTGTTGCGAGATAAATATTTTCTGGAGTGTCATTTAGAGGGGTATAATCTTCCTGCCTGAACCCTTTAAGCCTTTTATTGCTGCCGTTACCATTTATTTTATTGGAGTTCTGATTTTTTTCTCTCTTTTGGTTTCCATCTTTCCATGTGGCTCCTTCAGTAGTTCTGGAAGCGTGCGTGTTTTGATTCATCGCTACGTCGTGCCGTCCGATGTTCATTGGATGTACACCAGCAAACTTTCTTTCCAGCTCTTGTGCTTCCTCCAATCTTAAGTACTGACTTGCTTTACGATTGAAGTACTTCCTCATGGTAGGTTGCTTCATCTTAATCCACTTTTCGAACTCCGTCTCCGGGTGAATGGCACGGACTAACACCATAAAAACCATATCCTCTATTGGATTACTTACTTCCGTCACTACTATGTTAAAATGGTCCATGAAATATTTCAGCGATTCATTGTGTCCCTGGAACAATCTGGATAAGGACATGACATCTTTTGGTTGTACGGTATGGAGCCTGAATTGGTCAAGGAATCTTGTTGTTAATTGGTCAAAGGTAGAGATGGATCTTGGTGGAAGCCTAGTGAACCACATAGACACAACTCCTTCTAGAAAAATGGGGAAACATCTACACCAAATAGCCTCTGAAGCGTTGGCTCCATCCATATACCAACTATACTTGTATAAATGGGGTTTTGGGTCCTTCGTCCCGTCGTAAGATGGGATAGTTGGCATTGTGAATTTGTTTGGATATTTTTCATTCAATATTTCATCAGCAAAGGGAGTCCAATTTGGAGTAGATCTCCATTCATCATCTCTCCTATTTTTACTCTCGTCCATTAACTGTTTGACCATGTCTGCTATGTATGCCTTTGATGTCCGGTAATCCTGGGGACGGCAATCAGTCACTACACCAAGCGTTTAGCTTCGCAAATGGTATTGGCACATGGGTTGAAGCCTAGGCTCTCCTATCTTCGGGAGAGCCACTCCCGCGGGACCCCGTTGGCTTGCAGTTAGCCTGATTGGTGCGGTCTGGATGTTCCTAGCATCATTGTAACGTCTCAGGATTTTCGCGTTCGAAAATCGACATCCATACTTTACATCGTACTCGAATGCCATAGATTCGACCGTTCAAATCCGAGTCGCCGGAGCTTATAACACAGTTAAGTAAATAACACAGCGGAAGAAAAAGAATAATACATTGATATACAATATCTGACACAACAGAGTGATACAATGACTATCAATATACATCAGAGATATGATACAACAAATAGCAGCGGAAAAGGAAACGATAACATCAGCAGCGGATAATCTCCATCTTCAAAGCACCAATCCAGAAATAGCTTGAACTCTCAATAATGATGCACAAAGATAAGCAAGTGCAGTCCATATCCAAAGACTGAACTAGCTCCAGATAATCTATCGAACCTGACTATCTGAAAAACCCAACTCTAGACTGCTCGTGTAGAAAAATTTTGAGCACCCAGAGTTTAGGAAAGAAACAATAAACTCCGGATCAGTCATGGGACTGGTGTGAGAAACAAAAACAGTTTATCTTTAAAAAAACGAACAACAAGAGAATTTTTAAAGTCAATTCGCAATGCTTTTGGAAAATGAAACTACCATAAGCCTCTTGCCACACACACAATGCAAACGCAAACTTGGAGGAGATTTCTCCTTATGATAGTCAAAGATGCTTACTACGCAAATCAAATCATTTTTTATATTATTATTAGTGCATAGTGTAGAAAACATTTCTAAAATAGAATATAAATCTTAGCCAGCATAGGTACCATTATAGTATGCCTACTATAGCTACCATATTAGATGGCAGGTTCTACAACTAAAACCGTACATGGCTCGTATTGTTTTGTTTGGATTTCCAACAAATGGTCGGGCAAAGGAACTTCCCAAGTAAAATAGAACGCCTCTGGAGCGACGTTCCCGGATCCTAACCGGATCTCTGCTACACAATGCCGGGTTACCCCTAGCTGGGTAACTACTGACACGAATATGTCATCCCCCGGTCGTTTGCGACCTTTTTCCGAGGATCCTCGATTCCAACAACCACAAGTAATAAATTTGCAGCAACCACAAAGTAAGTATCTGGGCTCCATACCATGATACCACCCATAATCCAGAAGGAAATGACATACCCTCAGAGGGAGCTACCCTCAAATAACCTTGCTGCCACGATTCCTGTTTCGACCATACCGGGTCGTGAGGTTCGACGAAGTCTCATCCACAAAGCTACGCTTTGTCACAAAGCCATGCTTTGGGTCAACAGATGATCAAAGTAATGACCACCAAGATAAATGATCAAACAAATGATCATATCACAAATGATCAAACAATGATCATCACACAGCAACACTTAGCATGTCACATTACCAAATTGGGAATATATCGCTGATAACCTTCAACTACATAACCTCTGAGCTCGTACGTCTCAGAGAAGGGTGTTAAGCTAAGAGAATAAATTCTCTGCCACCAACAAAAATGTATTTAAAAGAAATTTGCTTTATATCTCAAAGTGTAATGTCAGACATGTAACCACACAAGTCTGTTCCGGGTTCGAACAGAACCGAAGGCACTTCTTACGAAGCCCTTGCAATCCGGGTATCCATAATCCCGATTGGACTTCCCATCACTTAGGAAATCTCTATACCGGTGCGACTCAGTGCAGAGACAATCGACGAGTTATCCTTTCGTTCTCGTGAATATCCGGTCTTCACCACCGATCTTCAAATGCTATTCATATACGACGTATCATTATTCGGAATGGGTTGTATGACACAAAGGTCCTCTCCCGGTTAATCCGAATAATGAGCGCAATATTTAAAAACATATGGATAATAGGATTTCAATTAAGTCACAATTTATTCCCCAAAATCTTTCTTTTCAATGGTTTAAACAAATTACCATTTCAAATCTTTTAAAACAAAAGGATTTATTCCACAAAATTTTACGCAGTTTCACAAAGATAGATTTACAAATCGATTTCCACTTCAATCGGATTAACACACAAAATTTTATTAAGTTATTAAAAATAACTTTCACAATTGAAACCCATTTCAAAGCTTTCAGTTCAAATTCCAAAACTGTTTGGATTTACAAATTCAATCTTTTAAAATTGTCAAAAATCGGTGACTTAACTGATTTCCACGTGAAATCCATATTTGTGTGTGTATGGTGTAGTCCAGGGGTTTCACACACAATAGTGCAAGAATATTAAATCATCACAGATCAGAATACAGAAATATAATCGATAAGCGATATGAACTATAACGCTTATCTTCCATTCACAAATCACAGATATATAAAGGTCACAGATAATAAATTACAGGTTGCAACACAAATCAGGATATATCACAAAGCGTCACATATCAGGAAATATCAAACAATTCAATCATTCAATAGAATCCAAACATCCGTAAGTAGGATCAATTTAATTATCTGATAAATTTAAATCAAATTAAATTTCTATGAATAATTTTCTGGTCATGGTAGATTAAAAATTAATTAATCACAAGATATTTAATAAATGATTCTTTTATTAATCATTAATTTACCCTTAATTAATTATTCTTAATTACAAATTAATTTAACCTTAATTAATTTTTTTATAAATTAATCCCCTGATTAATTCCACAAGAAATCGAATCCAAATTACTTTTATTCTTCAATAAATTACATCTTGTAATTTCCCAATGATTACTTCCCTAAGTAATTATACCTATTAAATCACCTAGTGATTATTCCCAGATTTATTAAACTTAATTAATAAATCTTAACAAATCAAATTAACTTAATTAATTACATTAAGTAACTAATTTCCTTTAATTCCTTACCATTAAGTAATTATACTTAAAACAATTCACAAATTAATTTACCACATTAATTATCAAGATTAATCACATTAATTATCAAATAAATCTCAAGTTAATGATCCTCAATAACTATTCATAATTATTTAATTACTATTCTTAAGTAATTAAACTTAATTTAATTATTGTAAATTACCATTTAATTAACCTTTAAAATCATATAATTAATCACTAATTATTTAATTAATTAAGTTCTAAACTATAACTTAATAAATCTTAATTACTTGATTAAATAACCCTAATCATTTGTTTAAAAGACAACTCTTATTAAGTTAATGAATCTTATTTACAAATTAATTTACCTTAATTAATTTAACTCGAATCTTAATTTCTTGATTAAATAAATTAATCAATTAATCACTTGAACCAATTTATTGAGTGCATATCATTTTATCTTCACTAATTTAAATTTAAAACATTTTCTAACTAATGTTTTAATTATCATCACAAAGCAAATTTAAACAATTCTTTTCAAATTTATAAGTTTACAATGTAATTTAAGTTCTGTTTAATTTCTTACTTTACAAATTTCAACCTTCATTTAAATTCACTTAATTACTTAAACTTTTAGTTATCAAAACAATTTGAATTTAAAACTTTATTTCCCAAACTACATTTTTAAACAAAACTAGAATTTATATTAAATTTGAATTTAAAACTTAATTTAAACCTTGCTTAAAAATATATATATATTTGAATTTCAGTTTTAAATTTCAAAACAGCAAACCAGAACAGGTTAGAAACTGGAACAAGTTCCTACCCGAGCCTCCCCATGTTTTCTTCGAGTCAAACTAGAATTTGCTCCGGTAGATACCCGAGGCAAAACCCACAAACCAGGCAAACCATGTCCCCCAGAAATGAAGAGCACCGTGCACGTGCACGTCTGCCGGAGCCACCTCCGATCTTCGCCACACCCTCCAACACTTCACCCTTCATCACCGCAACACACTTCGACCATCAAACCATCACTATCAGCCCCAAATTCGAAAACGAGCAAAAAAAATCAAAACCTGGAAACGCACGCGCAAATACCCCTTCGAACCTGTCAACGCTTGGTTCTCGACGCCTCGAACATCGGAGTTTATGCAACTCCAGCCACGTGTTCCCTGACCATCGATGCTCCTCTCCCCCGAGTCTCGTACCACTCGATCACCTAGAGAGATCGCGGCGGCTTCACAAATCTCAGCGACCCAAAAGCAAGTTCGAACCCTAAAGTTGCTTCGACACAACAATATACCCAATTGAAAAATTATTTGATAATTTTCCTAAGATCAATGATGTTCACACTATCTTCAACACGATTTTCAACATTTATAATTGATTTAATGATTCGAAAATGGGGAAAATGCAACTTCGGTTCACCTACAAACTGCCCTTAAAATCCCACACTAAAAATCACTAAACCCATCTTAAAAATCATAGTCCTCAGTAAGGATTTGAGTTGTATACTCGTATCAATATTTTGCGAGGTTCGAAATTTTCATATTTTTAAAGTTTCACTGTAAAAACTTGATTTTTTTCATTCTATATCCATTTGTACTTCATGAAACCATTTTTAGTTTATAGTTCATTCTTAAATACGACAAATTTGTTCTAAAACCAAAGCCTAATATTGGTTAGAAAAGAAGAAATCGAATTTTCTTTGTTGTTTCATACCCTGTAACTATACAGAGAAGAAGAAATACTAGCATATGTATATATATACAGTACACTTTCAAGATATATATACTTAAGTTTAAATTACTAATTGTTACTCACCTTCCAAACCATGATTCAGAGCTTTCAGATTAAAGTTGAAGACCCTTTTAAACTTTGAAATGTTGAGAACCCTGTTTGAGTTTGCTAACTGGAACTTCTTCCTTAATTCAGGCTTGCACTGATGGTTGTTTTAATTTGAATTATTATTGAAGTTGTAGATGATGGGTATTCACTCTTTCTTAGTTTTATGGACGAAAAGAAATGAAGATGATGGGAAGAAATGAAGTTACAGGGTGTGTTTATTTGCCTTAGTACTGGGTGATGATATCTTGTACAGGTATCTATTTTGAAACAATTTGATTTGTCCTTTGTAAATGCTAGCATTATGGCTGAGATGTTTGTATTAAATGCATGAGTCCTTTATCACTTTTCTTTGTTTTGTTTAGTATAATAGGCATGGCTGGTATGGTTGCATTTATTTCTTTGCTGATTCGATGCTAGAGATGTGGCATTTATTTGTTGTACCTTATGCTTCATATGCCATGCTTGTTGACTTCAGCTGGTATGAAGTTGCGATGATATTTGTATCTATTCATTATCTTATTTTACAGGCATACTTTATTTGTTTACTGGAATGAAGCTATCATCTCGGCTGATATGTTATATATACTTAGAGATGCTTTATTTGTACTTGCTTTACAAGCTTTTGCTTTGGTTTTGTAGACTTTTATATTTTTTTATTCTTTTGTTCACTGAGATGACTTTTAACTTGCTTGATTTAAGTTACAGGCTCTTGTAGTTGAGCTTTGTATTTATTTTGCTACCTTTTTCTTTGTCTTTTGTTTTGTTTTGGTACTTTCTTATCTTATGGCTTTGTAAAAAAATTGATATTCTATTTTAATATGTTGTTAAAATTCTTCTAGTTTTATTTACTTTACAATGTAACACTTCTTACTTTTATTTGATTGTGTTGGGATGATTTTGTTTTACTTTTCTTTGTTATCATTCTATATACATAGATCTATATTTTATAAATATACTTTGTTTGTAGTTCATTTTACTTATATTTTATTTATCGTCTTATATTTTTAATTTATAAATTCAAATTATTATTAACCATTTATTTATAATTTAAATTCAAGTCAAATATATATCTATATATTTATTATTTTCAAACTCACTCATATATGCCCAAATACATATATACACATATATATACAATATTTACAATATTTTTAAATTTAAATGATTTTATATATTTTCTATTTGAATCGGGGAAACTCGCTTCCATAAAAAATCAATTTTACAATTTTTTATTCAAAAATTTATTTAATTATCAATTTAAATTAAATTAAAATCTAGGGTCGTTACAAACTTCCCCCTTAAAAGAATTTCGTCCTCGAAATTCGCAGGCACGAAAACAACACAGAGATAGACAAATTCGATCTCCTATAATTCCTCAAACACTAGTTATGAATTCCAATTTATTTAAAATTTCAATTCCAAATTCCAATTCATATTCATTAAAGTTTAAATCAAAAAGCTGATAATAAACCGATGAAGATACGAAGTAAGAATTTTCTACAACGGTTCGTAGAACCATCATCGCATCGAAACTTCTTCTTGTAGCTGATACGAAGCAATGAAAAGAATTTGGAAACGAATCAAAGTATATTGATAGAGAAAATTATTTCCACTGTTGCAGGGTATTGACCATTTATAGTTGTATTCCCTTGTCCCCTATCTCGTTCTCTTCTTGCACTCATACTCACTATCAGTGGATAGTAAGAAAATTTACTAAGTCGTTTAAACAGATATCTTAGGGATACACTCATTCTAGGGATACTACACCCTATCTCTAATGAGCTACTTAACGTGTTATACTCCTGAGCTAAAGTTCAACCTTAGCTCTGATACCAAATGTAACGTCTCAGGATTTTCGCGTTCGAAAATCGACATCCATACTTTACATCGTACTCGAATGCGTAGATTCGACCGTTCAAATCCGAGTCGCCGGAGCTTATAACACAGTTAAGTAAATAACACAGCGGAAGAAAAAGAATAATACATTGATATACAATATCTGATACAATATCAGATACAACAGAGTGATATAATGACTATCAATATACATCAGAGATATGATACAACAAATAGCAGCGGAAAAGGAAACGATAACATCAGCAGCTGATAATCTCCATCTTCAAAGCACCAATCCAGAAATAACTTGAACTCTCAATAACGATGCACAAAGATAAGCAAGTGCAGTCCATATCCAAAGACTGAACTAGCTCCAGATAATCTACCGAACCTGACTATCTGAAAAACCCAACTCTAGACTGCTCGTGTAGAAAATTTTTGAGCACCCAGAGTTTAGGAAAGAAACAATAAACTCTGGATCAGTCATGGGACTGGTGTGAGCAACAAAAACAGTTTATCTTTAAAAAAACGAACAACAAGAGAATTTTTAAAGTCAATTCGCAATGCTTTTGGAAAATGAAACTACCATAAGGCCTCTTGCCACACACACAATGCAAACGCAAACTTGGAGGAGATTTCTCCTTATGATAGTCAAAGATGCTTACTACGCAAATCAAATCATTTTTGATATTATTATTAGTGCATAGTGTAGAAAACATTTCGAAAATAGAATATAAATCTTAGCCAGCATAGGTACCATTATAGTATGCCTACTATAGCTACCATATTAGATGGCAGGTTCTACAACTAAAACCGTACATGTCTCGTATTGTTTTGTTTGGATTTCCAACAAATGGTCGGTCAAAGGAACTTCCTAAGTAAAATAGAACGCCTCTGGAGCGACGTTCCTGGATCCTAACCGGATCTCTGCTACACAAGGCCGGGTTACCCCTAGCTGGGTAACTACTGACACGATTATGTCATCCCTCGGTCGTTTGCGACCTTTTTCCGAGGATCCTCGATTCCAACAACCACAAGTAATAAATTTGCAGCAAACACAAAGTAAGTATCTGGGCTCCATACCATGATACCACCCATAATCTAGAAGGAAATGACATACCCTCAGAGGGAGCTACCCTCAAATAACCTTGCTGCCACGATTCCTGTTTCGACCATACCGGGTCGTGAGGTTCGACGAAGTCTCGTCCACAAAGCTATGCTTTGTCACAAAGCCATGCTTTGGGTCAACAGATGATCAAAGTAATGATCACCAAGATAAATGATCAAACAAATGATCATTTCACAAATGATCAAACAATGATCATCACACAGCAACACTTAGCATGTCACATTACCAAATTGGGAATATATCGCTGATAAGCTTCAACTACATAACCTCTGAGCTCGTACGTCTCAGAGAAGGGTGTTAAGCTAAGAGAATAAATTCTCCGCCTCCAACAGAAATGTATTTGAAAGAAATCTGCTTTATATCTCAAAGTGTAATGTCAGACATGTAACCACACAAGTCTGTTCCGGGTTCGAACAGAACCGAAGGCACTTCTTACGAAGCCCTTGCAATCCGGGTATCCACAATCCCGATTGGACTTCCCATCACTTAGGAAATCTCTATACCGGCGCGACTCAGTGCAGAGACAATCGACGAGTTATCCTTTCGTTCTCGTGAATATCCGGTCTTCACCACCGATCTTCAAATGCTATCCATATACGACGTATCATTATTCGGAATGGGTTGTTTGACACAAAGGTCCTCTCCCAATTAATCCGAATAATGAGCGCAATATTTAAAAACATATGGATAATAGGATTTCAATTAAGTCACAATTTATTCCCAAAAATCTTTCTTTTCAATGGTTTAAACAAATTACCATTTCAAATCTTTTAAAACAAAAAGATTTATTCCACAAAATTTTACGCAGTTTCACAAAGATAGATTTACAAATCGATTTCCACTTCAATCGGATTAACACACAAAATTTTATTAAGTTATTAAAAATAACTTTCACAATTGAAACCCATTTCAAAGCTTTCAGTTCAAATTCCAAAACTGTTTGGATTCACAAATTCAATCTTTTAAAATTGTCAAAAATCGGTGACTTAACTGATTTCCACGTAAAATCCATAATTGTGTGTGTGGTGTAGTCCAGGGGTTTCACACACAATAGTGCAACAATATTAAATCATCACAGATCAGAATACAGAAATATAATTGATAAGCAATATGAACTATAACGCTTATCTTCCATTCACAAATCACAGATATATAAAGGTCATAGATAATAAATTACAGGTTACAACACAAATCAGGATATATCACAAAGCATCACATATCAGGAAATATCAAACAATTCAATCATTCAATAGAATCCAAACATCCGTAAGTAGGATCAATTTAATTATCTGATAAATTTAAATCAGATTAAATTTCTATGAATAATTTTCTAGTCATGGAAGATTAAAAATTAATTAATCACAAGATATTTAATAAATGATTCTTTTATTAATCATTAATTTACCCTTAATTAATTATTCTTAATTACAAATTAATTTAACCTTAATTAATTTTTTTATAAATTAATCCCCTGATTAATTCCACAAGAAATCGAATCCAAATTACTTTTATTCTTCAATAAATTACATCTTGTAATTTCCCAATGATTACTTCCCTAAGTAATTATACCTATTAAATCAACTAGTGATTATTCCCAGATTTATTAAACTTAATTAATAAATCTTAACAAATCAAATTAACTTAATTAATTACATTAAGTAACTAATTTCCTTTAATTCCTTACCATTAAGTAATTATACTTAAAACAATTCACAAATTAATTTACCACATTAATTATCAAGATTAATCACATTAATTATCAAATAAATCTCAAGTTAATGATCCTCATTAACTATTCATAATTATTTAATTACTATTCTTAAGTAATTAAACTTAATTTAATTATTGTAAATTACCATTTAATTAACCTTTAAAATCATATAATTAATCACTAATTATTTAATTAATTAAGTTCTAAACTTTAACTTAATAAATCTTAATTACTTGATTAAATAACCCTAATCATTTGTTTAAAAGACAACTCTTATTAAGTTAATGAATCTTATTTACAAATTAATTTACCTTAATTAATTTAACTCGAATCTTAATTTCTTGATTAAATAAATTAATCAATTATTCACTTGAACCAATTTAATGAGTGTATATCATTTTATCTTCACTAATTTAAATTTAAAACATTTTCTAACTAATGTTTTAATTATCATCACAAAGCAAATTTAAACAATTTGTTTCAAATTTATAAGTTTACAATGTAATTTAAGTTCTGTTTAATTTCTTACTTTACAAATTTCAACCTTCATTTAAATTCACTTAATTACTTAAACTTTTAGTTATCAAAACAATTGAATTTAAAACTTTATTTCCCAAACTACATTTTTAAACAAAACTAGAATTTATATTAAATTTGAATTTAAAACTGAATTTAAACCTTGCTTAAAAAAAATATATATTTGAATTTCAGTTTTAAATTTCAAAACAGCAAACCAGAACAGGTTAGAAACTGGAACAAGTTCCTACCCGGGCCTCCCCATGTTTTCTTTGAGTCAAACTAGAATTTGCTCGGGTAGATACCCGAGGCAAAATCCACGAACCAGGCAAACCCTGTCCCCCAGAAATGAAGAGCACCGTGCATGTGCACGTCTGCCGGAGCCACCTCCGATCTTCGCCACACCCTCCAACACTTCACCCTTCATCACCGCAACACACTTCGACCATCAAACCATCACTATCAGTCCCAAAATTCGAAAACGAGCAAAAAAAATGAAAACCTGGAAACGCACGCGCAAATACCCCTTCGAACCTGTTAACGCTTGGTTCTCGATGCCTCGAACATCGGAGTTCATGAAACTCCGGCCACGTGTTCCCTGACCATCGACGCTCCTCTTCCCCGAGTCTCGTACCACTCGATTACCTAGAGAGATCGCGGCGGCTTCACAAATCTCAGCGACCCAAAAGCAAGTTCGAACCCTAAAGTTGCTTCGACACAACAATATACCCAATTGAAAAATTATTTGATAATTTTCCTAAGATTAATGATGTTCACACTAGCTTCAACACGATTTTCAACATTTATAATTGATTTAATGATTCGAAAATGGGGAAAATGCAACTTTGGTTCACCTACAAACAGCCCTTAAAATCCCACACTGAAAATCACTAAACCCATCTTAAAAATCATAGTCTTCAGTAAGGATTTGAGTTGTATACTCGTATCAATATTTTGCGAGGTTCGAAATTTTCAGATTTTTAAAGTTTCACTGTAAAAACTTGATTTTTTTCATTCTATATCCATTTGTACTTCATGAAACCATTTTTAGTTTATAGTTCATTCTTAAATACGACAAATTTGTACTAAAACCAAAGCCTAATATTGGTTAGAAAAGAAGAAATCGAATTTTCTTTGTTGTTTCATACCCTGTAACTATACAGAGAAGAAGAAATACTAGCATATGTATATATATATACAGTACACTTTCAAGATATATATACTTAAGTTTAAATTACTAACTGTTACTCACCTTCCAAACCATGATTCAGAGCTTTCAGATTAAAGTTGAAGACCCTTTTAAACTTTGAAATGTTGAGAACCCTGTTTGAGTTTGCTAACTGGAACTTCTTCCTTAATTCAGGCTTGCACTGATGGTTGTTTTAATTTGAATTATTATTGAAGTTGTAGATGATGGGTATTCACTCTTTCTTAGTTTTATGGACGAAAAGAAATGAAGATGATGGGAAGAAATGAAGTTACAAGGTGTGTTTATTTGCCTTAGTACTGGGTGATGATATCTTGTACAGGTATCTATTTTGAAACAATTTGATTTGTCCTTTGTAAATGCTAGCATTATGGCTGAGATGTTTGTATTAAATGCATGAGTCCTTTATCACTTTTCTTTGTTTTGTTTAGTATAATAGGCATGGCTGGTATGGTTGCATTTATTTCTTTGCTGATTCGATGCTAGAGATGTGGCATTTATTTGTTGTACCTTATGCTTCATATGCCATGCTTGTTGACTTCAGCTGGTATGAAGTTGTGATGATATTTGTATCTATTCATTGTCTTATTTTACAGGCATACTTTATTTGTTTACTGGAATGAAGCTATCATCTCGGCTGATATGTTGTATATACTTAGAGATGCTTTATTTGTACTTGCTTTACAAGCTTTTGCTTTGGTTTTGTAGACTTTTATATTTTTTTATTCTTTTGTTCACTGAGATGACTTTTAACTTGCTTGATTTAATTTACAGGCTCTTGTAGTTGAGCTTTGTATTTATTTTGTTACCTTTTTCTTTGTCTTTTGTTTTGTTTTGTTACTTTCTTATCTTATGGCTTTGTAAAAAAATTGATATTCTATTTTAATATGTTGTTAAAATTCTTCTAGTTTTATTTACTTTACAATGTAACAATTCTTACTTTTATTTGATTGTGTTGGGATGATTTTGTTTTACTTTTCTTTGTTATCATTCTATATACATAGATCTATATTTTATAAGTATACTTTGTTTGTAGTTCATTTTACTTATATTTTATTTATCGTCTTATATTTTTAATTTATAAATTCAAATTATTATTAACCATTTATTTACAATTTAAATTCAAGTCAAATATATATCTATATATTTATTATTTTCAAATTCACTCATATATGCCTAAATACATATATACACATATATATACAATATTTACAATATTTTTAAATTTAAATGATTTTATATATTTTCTATTTGAATCGGGGAAACTCGCTTCCATAAAAAATCAATTTTACAATTTTTTATTCAAAAATTTATTTAATTATCAATTTAAATTAAATTAAAATCTAGGTTCGTTACATCGAATGCGTTAACATTCTCTTCCAACTGGTTTTCTTGCTCTTCATCTTCTGAATCGAAGAGGTCCATAGCTATATCTTCTTGCAGGGTCTTATCCCACTGATTCAAGTTCAAATTTGGTTGCCTTGCGATTGGCGGAGTATTCGTATTTCCTTCCACATTATGTCTCATGGTTCCTGTTGTTATCCTTTTTTGCGGCTTTTTTCCATTTCTTCTATTTAGACCAGAAACGGAAGAATTTTCTTGTTCTATAGCAGCCACTATTTCAGGCATAGTTCTTGGAGCAAGATTTGATTGTAGGGTTAGAAGAGCATTAAGCTTCTCCATCAGAGCCCTCTGGCTATTTTCCATGCTTTGGTTGATTTCATCAACCATCTTATTTAACTCATCCCTATTGACGACTTCATATTGACTGGAGGATGCTGGCACTCGATTTCCTAAGTTAGCGCCATTTACTTTAGTATGTTGAGGATTAACATCTTCTCCAGCCATCACTGCCCCTATGGACCTCCTAGAGTTAGTTCTTCTTCTTCCAGGAGCCATTGATTCCAAGTGATAGATCCTTTAGGCAAAGATTTAGGATCTAACTTCTGGACCTATGGGATCCAAAGTAGATAGCTAGATCTGAACCTTGAGTTGGAGCTCTCAGTGAAAGCACCAAAATTTCAACCAAAAAATGGGTCAACACTCTGGTTTAAGTGTGAAAGCACGAGCCCTATTCTCATAAAGCAAGAATATAGACAATAGATATAGAAAAAAGCAGTAAGAGAAAGAAAACAAGAAGATTTTTATAGTGGTTCGGCTGTTAATGAAGCCTACGTCCACTTTATAGTTTTTATTATAGACTGATTGTTGTTACAAGTAGTGTATGGTCACAAGGTTTTTGATCGTCCTTAGCTAGATTTAATCTCCAAGGTTAGAATCCAGTGGAGAATCACAGTGAATTCCTTTGGAGATTGTTGTGAGGGAGATGAATAGTGAAGAAAGTTTCCAACCGAGCTTCAGAAACCAGTCCGGAGAAGATCCCATTTATATTGCAGGTAGGATGGTATTTATAGAGATCGGAGAGATTCTAGGCCAAGCCTATTCACTAATTTCTTATAGACGATCATAGGAAGATGCCACGAAGCTTAGCATGCAACCCGAGCCAAAATAATGGATCGTCAATGATCCATGGTCTATGAATCGCTAGCGATCCATAGATTTAGCTCGCATGCGAGCCAATCACTTAGCTCCTCTTTTGCCTTATTCATGTAGTTAACTCGCCAAGAGTCCATGAACAAGTATGGATCGCTCATGATCCATGGTGTATGGCACTTAGCATAGTTTGGCTTTCTTCGCTTCTTATGCGCCTTAGCGACCCAGTGGTGAGGTATGGATTGCTAGCGATCCATGCACTTAGACTTTTTCTAGACTTTGATATCTGGCATGCTTTTGTCGCTTTGTATCGACGTTGTTCGTGCAGTCTCGTTGCTTGTTTCTTTGTTTTGACAACCTTTTTGTCAGCTGCGTTTGGCTACTGATTGGCTGCTGATTGGACTGGACGGATGCTGGTTTCTTGGTTTAGTCAAACTCCATCGGTGCTTTTGTAATTTGACTTGGCTCTCTTTAATTTGTTGCCTTAGCCCTTTTGGTTGAGTTTTGAGTCATTCTGACTTCATCAAGTTGTCCTGCCTTCTCTTGGATTCTGATAGGTTAAAAACCCGGATAACGCCGGTGTTATTTTATCTAAAGATACACGGTGGCGGGTGGTACCCAAGTAGCCCAGTCATTGTATGAAATCTATTTTCGAATAAGTGCATTCGGTCTTAGTTGTGTACCTATTATGCTGAAATTTAATTAATGTAACAATTTCGGCTATGTGAATTATTTATTTGAAAACCCTAGACATTATGATAATATCACTGGATTTCTATATACCGTGTTTTGGTTACCGTAAGGTAAAAACTCATCCGTGTTCAGGTGCAGTGTGGTCTTACGAGATACTTTTGATTTTCAAAATTGTTTTATAAAAGTAAAAATTTAGTTGTTTTGGTTTACTCACATCAGACCCACGTCTGACTCGAAGTTATATTTTCTTTTCCAAAAACTCTTGGGTACTCAAATTTATATGAGTAGCCAAGGGATCTAGGTTTCATATGGAAGCATTTTGAAGGAGCTGGAGCAGGTGGCTTCACCATTAGCTAATTATTATTTTATTCCACTGTGTTATGTATGATTTATGTATTTTGTATGGACAAGTAGCTATAACTGTCCAGTTGAAGGTTGTAATGTATTGACTCCGATGTATCATTATGGAAATGACAATGTAATATCCTATGTTATCTATTATATGTTGTTCTGATTCATGGTGAGATTCTATGATTCTACGGTTTCTTCGTATCTTTCTTTTTCTTTACCCTTAATGGCTCGTCTTTTGATGTAAGAAAGGCAGACTTTATAATTTTGGTATCAAAGCGAAGTTAGAGTTTCTGGCGGCTTAAGACTTGGATATTCTCTATACGCCATGGAAGGATAATGTGGTGGTAGATGCCTTGAGCAGGAATGCCGTTTTGACTCTTTTAGAGGTTACCCTGACTCTCTCGAAAAGGATAGTGAGCGAGCAAAGAGTGGACAGAAGCTTAGTGGCAATCTTCCGGAAGGTTGAGGAGGGGCGGTGTACAAGTTTTAAGATTGATTATCGTGGAGTTTTAAGGATGAATGGGCGGATCTGTGTACCAAATGTTAACGGTCTTAGGTATGAAATTTTCTCAGAATGCCATCGTTCTAAGTTGAGTGTCCATCCAGGTGTCTCAAAGATGCGTAGGGATATGAAATAGATGTTTTGGTGGAAGGGAATGAAGAGAGATGTCTCTACCTTTGTTAGCAGGTGTTCATGTTATCAACAAATCAAAGATGATCATAAGAAGACAACCGGATTATTGCACCCTTTAGAAACACCTAATTGGAAATGTGAGATGATATCAATGGATTTTATTGATGGTTTACCCAGAACCAGAAAAGGAAATGAAGGAGTGTGGGTTATCGTGGATCAGCTAACGAAGAGCGCACATTTTATTCCCGTGAAACCAATAAGGACCTCTACTTCTTTAGCTGAAATTTTTATGAGGGAGATAGTCAGGTTGCATGGAGTTCATGTGAGTATAGTAAGTGATCGAGACCCCATATTTACTAGTCAATTTTGGGAAGCATTGCAAACAACTCTAGGAACAAAGTTGAGCTTAAGCACAACATATCACCCCCAAACAAATGGACAAAAAGAGCAGGTGAATTAGATTCAACAGGATCTCTTAAGAGCATGTACTCTTGATTTTGGTGGATCATGGGAGGATCATTTTCATTTAGTTGAGCTCTCCTATAACAATAGTTACCAAGCAAGCATCGGGATAGCACCGTATGAAGCCTTGTATAGACGACCGTGCAAGTCACTATCATGTTGGGTTGAGACAGAAGATAGATTAGTTCTTGGACCGAACATGATCCGTGAGGCTACAGAGAAGGTTGTAGTGATTAAGAAAAGAATGAAGGAGGTCCAAGGTCGCCAAATGAGTTATGCTGATAAGATGCAAAGAGATTTAGAATTCATGGTTGGAGACTTGGTGTTCGTAAGGATTTCACCTATAAGAGAAGTTGTGAGATTTGGAAAGGCAAGGAAGTTAGATCCAAGGTACATTGGACCTTTTGGTATTCTTGAGAGGATCAAATCGCTTGCTTATTTGGTTGAGTTTCCAGAGAGATTGGGGGCAGTTCATAATGTGTTCCATGTGTCTCATTTGAAAAAAATATGTTCATGACCCATCTTTGATTTTACACCCATCGGTTCAGAGGAATTGGAAATAGAACCGAACCTGACAGTGGTTAGAGATCCAGTTTATGTTGTGGATCAGGATGAAAAGATGTTGTATAACAAGGTAGTGCGATTAGTTAAGATTCAATGGAGCGAGGTTCCTAGAGACTCTACTTGGGATACGGTGGATTGTATGGAAGAAGCCTATCCCGAGTTGATGTTAGGATAGTTTGTTGATTGTCTGTTGTATGTATAGTGTATGTTTATTTTCTTTAGATGCTTAGTACATGTCTTTGTATGTGTTTATGATATGAATATGTAGCTTTTTGCGTGGTCCAGATCATCTCCTTTATTGCTAATTTCGAGATGAAAATCTTTTAAGGGGAGAGACTGTAACGACCCATAATTTATCCCTATTTAAATGAATATTTAATTTATTTTAGATAATTAATAAATGGATTTTTATTAATAAATAAAACTATTTTAAATAATAACTAATGATGGTAAAATTGTTTTCAAATTTTTTTTAACAATATATATATAGCTTATAGAGAAATAGAAAATATGACCAGAAAATATTTTCTGAAATATCGATTTTTCATTGTTTAACAGCTATTCAAAATGTCATAACACTATTTAAAATAAATATTCACACACTACAAACTATTTATACATGAGAAATACATGTGTACATGTGCATGTATATGCTCTCTTTTAAGTGTATATATATAAGGATAAAAGAAAATAAAAAAATAAAGATATATATATATATATATATAATGCTCCTTTTCAACACAAGTACAAGTGCATGGATTGAATAGTGAAAGGAGGGGGGAGGGTACTAGAGAGGACGGATTTATGGGGGGAGGGATATGGTAATGCATGCTTATATAAATATATATATATTAATATAAACACTTATATATTTTCTGTTAATTCCCTAAGCCTATATACACCTCTTTATCTTCATATTCTCATTTTTATGACCTCTTTCTTCATTTTAAAATCCTAAAAGCTTGAGCTAAACATCCATCGCCTGCTCTTCATAATTTTCAAAGTGAGAAAATCCACTTAATTTTGCAAAAAATCCCCTTTTAGTCCACAAAATCACTTCTACATCTTCTACAACACCTCTTTTTTAATCTACAAGCAAACACCCACCCAAAAACCACATGGCCAAGCCTAAACTAGTCATGGCCGAGCTCAAAGTCCACTTGGCCGTGCCATTTCTAGTTTTCGAGCAACCAAAAGTTTCATATTTGTAAAGTTTCTAAAGTGCTTTCAAGTTTCGGCAAAAGATCACTTTGATTTAAAAAAATTCAGTGAGAAAAACTTTTTTATTTGGAAAAGAAATTAACTTGATTTTGATGAACTATTTTTTGTGAAAGTATAGTGGTTGTTGTGTTGAATTATCATGTTGTTTTAATAGTATGATTATGTTTGTGCTTGGATTTGTGATTTGGTAGTTGAATAATATGTTTGGATATGGATATGTGAATGGTTGGTTATGATATGATGGTAGTATGTTTGTGAAACAAATCCAAGTGTATGTGATGTAAAAATGGTGAAGTTAGCACCTTGAAAAGTCGCAAAGGACTTGAGATCCGATTTGAAAACAAAAGGCTCTTTTTCTAGTTTTGGATTTTGAAAATGCTTTCCAAGTTTTCACTCTTGTTTTTAAGTTTCAAAACTTTTACATTTATCTTTTTAGATATGTTGTAGCTAGAGTTAAAGTGAAGCATTCACCTAGAAACCAATTCTAGCGAACTGGGCTCATAGCATAGTCGCTATGGATGTAGTTCGGGAAATTTCACGATTTCAAGTTATAAAGTGTTTTCTTTTGGATTGTTTTTTTTAAAACTCATTTCAAATTAAATTAAGCAATTAAAAATCTTTAGGTTTTAATAATTTAATTATTTTAGTTACTAATTAGGGTAATTATTATTTTAGTTAATGAATTAAGTAATTAGGTTAAGTAATTAGATTTTAAGAAATTATTAACTAATTTAAATATTTTTAATTAAGTAAGTTTTAAATAATGATTAAATATGACAAAAGGAAATTAATTTTTATTCAATCAAGTTTAATTACTTTAATTAGAGTTGGTTATTTAATTAATTTTACTTAATTAAAGGTTAATTATCCACTTAATTAGGGTTAAATTTCTTAAATAAATGTTGTTAATTAAAGTTTAATAAGGTTTAATTATAAATAAAATTAGGATTGTTATTGATTTAATTTTGATTTAATTAAGATTAATTAAGGTTTAGTTGAATTTTAAATTTAAGATTTAATCAAGGTTTATTTATTTTAAAGTTCCTTTTAAAACTCTATCGGTTATTTACTTTTAACCAATTTCCTTGATTAAGTTAAAAAAATTAAAACCAAGGATCTCTTGTCCATGCTATTAAGTAGCCGAAAGAATTAAAATATTTGTAATAAAACGATGATACGTTTTATTGAAAGTAAGTCGACTTGTACTTATCATAAATACCAGACTAGGGGAACATGATGAATACGAGGGGGTTAATTTCGATAAGCGTATCATGATAATCTAAGCATATGAAACGTATGTCCATATGTAAACCTTCACACCCTAATAGTGGGATGGTTCACTATAAAAAACTTGACTTTTTAAATTATCAAACGTTAGTTTGGAGAGACCGGGGTCGGATATTGTTGTTATCCGAAAACCACTTCGAACCAACGTAAACATTCGAATTAGAAATAGTAAAGGCAAGGTACAAGATGAAGACTTTGAAGTGCAAGGGTTATTTGTTAGTAACCCTAAGGGTGACTCCAAAACGGGTGTAGTGGATGTAGTGCCTTCGGTTCATTCATCTCCTGAATGACTTGTTTGGATGGGTGCTGACACGGTGTCAACATATTGAAGGCAATGTTAGAATTTCAAATGGCAATGCTATAATAAAGATAAACTTAGCCTCGGGCCCCATGAATTGGGAATGACTAAAACAAAGGAGATGTAGCAAGGATAAGTGGGTCACTCCCATAAGGGTAAGTTCATCCCTATCTTGAATCCCTACTATTAACTCTTTTATGCTTCAGTTGCTGATCCCAACCGAGAGGCAATCTTATTCGATACTATCAAGTAAAGGGTAGGCCGGTCTTTTGTTGGCAGGGATCAATAGGTTCGACCTCGGTGTTATTTTATCTAGAGATGCACCATAACTGGCAGTGGCCTAGTCATTGTATGAAATCAATTTCCCAATAAGTGCCTTTGGTCTTAGTTGTGTACCTATTATGCATGAATTTAATTTCGGCTATGTGAATTATTTATTTGAAAACCCTAGACATTATAGTAATATCATTGGGTTTCTATATACTGTGCTTTGGTTACCGTAAGGTAAAAACCCGCCCGTGTTTATGTGCGGTGTGGTCTTACAAGATACCTTTGATTTTCAAAGTGTTTTATAAAGGTAAAAATTTAGTTATTTGAGTTCACTCCCACCAAGACCATGCCTGACCTGGATTTTTCTTTTCTTTTCCTAAAATCTTGGGTACTCAAATTTGTATGAGTAGCCAAGTGATTCCAGTTTCTTACGGAAGCATTTTAAAGGAGCTGGAGTAGGTGGCTTCACCGTTGGCTAATTATTATTTTATTCTGATGTGTTATGTATGATTTATGTATTTTGTATGGATAGGTAGCTATAATTGCCCAGTTGAAGGTTGTAATGTATTGACTCTGATGTATTATTATTATGGAAATGAAAATGTAATATATAACAACCCGCATATTTCACGATTGTATATTTAAATGTTTTATTTAAATATAACATCGTTAATCGGATTAAAGTCCGAAATGTTACTTTTTGTAAGCAGTCGAATTGGGACTCGAGACCACTTCCATTGAGTCCAAAATGGCGATTACAACTTTTTTGAGTATAAACTTCGATATGTTTGGAGTTGAGTAGAATTTTGCTATTTTTCTATTTTGGGCTTTGGGTTTGGGTTTCAGCCCACTAACCCAACATAACACCCTAACTCCACTCAACTCCTCTTCATTCATTCATTCCATTTCCTAACACTCTAGCTCAAGAGAAAATGGGGAAAAAGAATGGGAAATAGAAATCCAAACCCTAGTTTGATTTGGAACTCAAGTTCTTGCTCCAAAATCAAAAAGAAGCTTAGGTAAGCATCCTCTTCATCTTCTCCATCTCTATCTCTCTTCAATTTCAAAAATTCCTAAACCCTAACTTAGGAAATATTTTCTTAATATCTTAGATTGAAGCTTCTTGAGTTGAAGTTGAAGAGGAATTGGCCTTTCCTTTGTTGTTGAGCTTCTCGTTCGTTGTTTTTGGGTTTAAAGGTGAGTTCTTTAACTCACATCTACGTCTATAACTTTCTTTGTTGTTAGTTATGAATTCCTAACATTTGTGCATGATCATTTGCTTTAGATTTGAATTGATTTGGTGAATTTTCCAAATTTTGGTGTTTTGGTCCAATTTTATGAAAATCCTACTATGGATGTTTGGACATTGGTATTTGGGGTGTATCGAAGAGTCTATAAGGCTGGGTTGTCGCTTGGCGTAAATCCTTAGTCGTCGTTGCTCGTCCGATCGCTCCCGATACGTTTTGGCCACTTTGGCCTATGCAAATTGGTTCCCAGACTAGGTGACCAGACGTCTGGTGACCAAGTCCAGACGTCTGGTTTGGACCTGGAGAGAAAAATATAAGCACGCAGAATATAAAAAAAAGGCAGAGACTAATTCCAGACGTCTGAAATTTAGGATCAGACGTCTGGATGGGTCTCAGATGTCTGACTTGAAGTTTCAGACGTTTGGGAGTTCTCTGGATTATTTCCAAAGAACAAATCCAGACGTCTGGATTCTAAACCAGACGTCTGGTTAGTTTTCAGATGCCTAGATTGAACCTCCAAACGTCTAGAATTGAGCAGTTTGCCTATTTGCTTATGTTTTTGAGTGGATTTCCTAAATTTTAATCGATTGTTGTTGATCTGGATAGTTGTCATCACTTATTATCGAATTTGATGACTTCTTTCTTTGGATTTTTGGGAATATCCATTTGATGGATTTGATATCGATTTTTATGGTTTTGATTCACGTCTTCGAATGTGAATCTTTGGTGATTAATTGTTTTTACAATCATTTTTGTGATTTGTCACTTTTAAATACAAAGGTTTCTATACTAGTAGTAAGTACTCAAACTCTTTCTTCAAAATGATTTCGACATTATTTTAAATATAAAGCTCTCTTTTAAAACTGTTTTCCAATCTATTAGTATATACAAACCTTTACCTCACTCGTATGAGAAATCTAATTAAATGGCTTAGCAAAACAAGTGGTATGAAACGCTTGTGTTTACTTTGTCGGTTAATTCTTAGACTTGTTCGATTGAAATCTTGAGACAATTTTCGAGTGGAAATCTACAATCTGTTCGTAAATATTTAAGTTTAGCCAGTGGTTATGGGACATGAAGCTAAACTCATCTATTTACTAGCTTAGTGTAATTGACACTTCTTATTGATCAATGGTGATCATTTTGTGATTTAGACTAGCGATGTGCGATGTCTATTTGTTTGTGTGGGGACTAAAAACCCTATTTGTGGAACTTCGGTTCAATTTGGTGGGGTAGCGACCCATGGTCTTCGGGCCGTTTGTGGAGCTTCGGCTCAAACTTGATGGTTAGCGACCATGGAATATCGTTCCATTTGTGATACACGTGTTGGTGAGTTTTCATGCTCCCGTTTGTGATAGGCCTCTCCCCCTTTGTGATTTCTGGATTTCTGGTTGATGATTTCTAGAATTTGTGTTTCACCAATTTTCGTGGATTGGCATTGAAATGTTTTGTCAATATTTGTGTTTTAGTGAATTATTTAAAGAATATGACATTCTTTTATGTGTTTGAGTATATTTGAGATATTGTATGATTTTTGGTATTATCTGATGTATACTTGTCATAGTATGGCATTATTGTTATCATACGTTTTTGTGATATCTCTTATCCTATCTCATTTTATCTGATATTTATAGCTAGACTGATCCGTTTATTATTTTCTTTTTAAATAATACTTGGGTCAGACCGAGATATTTCAGGTGCTCCTGCTTGACTTCTTATCAGGGTCCGTCACCTGACTTTGGCTAACTACTTTAGCATAGTAGTTTTTGTTAGTATACATTTGAGATGGAGACTCCTTGTCGTATAATCATTCTTTTGTCTAGTACTTGTATCTATTCTTTTGTGATGTAGTGGATCTAGTTTGACCACTATTTTGATGTACACTTTTATGTGTTATATTCATATTTGTTTCCGCCTTTATGATATGAATATCTGTGACTGATTTGTGTTACGTTTATTTCTATATTTGTTTCCGAAGGCCTCATAGACACTGTGTGGTAGTTTTGAGTTTGTATCTGATATGTCGGATTTCCTCTTGAAATGAAATGTAAGTTATATTATCTGAAATATTGGTACTCGCACAAAGTAATTACACAAATGGTCTCTCCTCAACAGCCTTATTCTTCATGCTAGTCGACGGCATTACCCCGTAGTGTTCTTGGCTAGCGTGAGTATAGAGATGGGGCGTCACAGCTTGGTATCAGAGCCAAACTTCGGTACAATGTAGAATAATCTAGCAAGGATCATTGTCCTAAGTCTTTCTTAGGAATCATGCCATATGGTTTAATTCGAGTCTTCGTACCGTTCTATCCTGTTTATTTTTATGATGCCTTGTTTTATCAATCAAGTTTGTTGTATATTCATTCTGTGAATAACCTTTTTCCTCTTCTTTCTTTCTTCAAGAAGAGAAATGGTTAGACCAGGCCGTCCATGCGCCGGTCAATCGAGTGCTACTCCTTAGGATGGAGTATTTATGTCTGCTCAACAACTCTAAGATCTTGTCAAAAATGCTCAAGCTATCGGGCTAATTCCAGAGCCTACTCATCCTAAATCTGGGTTTGCACGCTTGTGCAGTGATTACACCAACTTGGGTGGAAGGCCTTTCAAGGGTTCTGAAAGCGTTATAGAAGTCCAAGCTTGGCTTAGAACATGTGATCGCATCTTTTCCCGCAGGAATCTTATTGGTCTACATCGAGTCCAAGTGGCTTCTAGCATGCTCCAGGAGAGAGCATTAGATTGGTATGAGCTTCTGATCTCGGAAATTATTGAAGCGGATCTTACTTGGGAGCAATTCCGGGAAAGGTTCAAATTAAAATTTATGCCAGAAGCTGAAAAAGTATCTCTAGCTCGACGCTTCATCGACCTTGTTCAAAGTGAATCTTCTGTGATGGATTATGTCGCATCTTTCGAATCTCTATCTAAATATGGGGTCGAGTATATTAATACCCCATTAAAGAAAAATCAGAGATTTGTTTATTGGTTGTATAAGAATCTCAAAATGTCATTACTTCTGAAATTAGAAGTTTCTTTCGATCAGTTTGTTGATATCGCTCTTCGACTCGAACAGGCCGATAAAGAAAGTGATGTTGAAGTTGTAGGGGCCAAACAAAACATCAATAAGAAGAGGCCTTTTAAGTTCAAGCCTTATCCCAACAAGAATGGGAAGCAAGAAACTTTGGTAGCAAAAACTCCTACCTCTAGTCGTGGAGAATGTTACAATTGTGGTTCTAAGGACCATTATGCGAACAAGTGTCCGAAGTCTCTTGCTTGTCGCTATTGCAAAAGTTTGGGTCATACTATATCTTCATGTCCCAAACTTCAAAGCAAGAAGGAAGGCAAGCTAAACATTATGCAAGCCCCTACTAACACTTCTCGTGGTCAAGGTATTTCTCATTCTATCCTTGATGGCATTATTATATTTCGTGATTTTCCTATTCGAGTTCTTTTTGATACGGGTGCATCTCACTCTTTTATATCAAAAGAACTTGTTGATGCTTGGTCTTTGAATGTTATTGGCTTGATGACTTCATTGAGAATTGAGAATTGCGAATCCGGTTGGTGGATCCGCAACACTCAGTTTACTTTGTAAAGATGTCGAAATTATTTTATGTGATTATGCCTTCCGAGCCGATTTGCATGGTATGTGTTACCTAGGTTTCGAAATGATTTTGGGGATGGATTGGCTTAACCGTTATGAAGCCAATATCCTATGTCCTGAGCGGACTATATATCTTCGACATCCTCAATCTATTAAGCGGATTTCTCTTGTTCTTAAAGATTCAGATTCCAATTCGAGAGCATCCTTGTATTCTCTAAATCCTCATGATGATGATGATGATGATGAGGAAGATGTCATTTCCCTCATTCACATTGTTTGTGAATTTCCCGATATATTTGAGCCCGTTTTAGGATTACCACCTAAGCGAGCAATTGAGTTCAAAATTAATCTAATCCCTGGAGCTCAACCTATTACTCGTCCTCCTTATCGTATGTCCAATAAGGAAAATGAGGAGATGCGTAAACAATTATCCGAATTGGAAGCAAAACAGTTTGTTCGTTCTAGTTCCTCTCCATGGGGAGCTTCGGCTATTTTTATGAAGAAATCTGATGGTACACTTAGGCTTTGCGTTGACTACCGCAAGCTTAATGATCTCACCATCAAGAATAAATATCCCTTACCTCGGATTGATGATTTATTCTATCAACTTAGTGGTGCTAGAGTCTTTTCACAGTTAGACTTAGCAACCGGTTTTCATCAACTCTGTATTGCAGAGGATAACATTCCTTTCACATCGTTCCATACTCGTTATGGATCTTATGAATGGCTTGTTATGCCATTTGGTTTGACGATTGCTCCAGCTTATTTCGTTGACCTTATGAATCGAATTTTCAAAGACTTCCTCGATAGATTTGTTCTCATCTTTATCGATGATATTCTAGTTTATTCTAAAACCGAGAAGGAGCATGAAAATCATCTTTGGATTGTGTTGGAAACTCTTAGGAACAACCAATTGAAAGCAAAATTTTCTAAATGCCACTTTTGTCAATCTCGTGTGAAATTTTTGGGGCATATTATTTTCGGATCTGGAATTTTCGTGGATCCTTCAAAGATTGAAGCGATTCAAAATTGGAAGAGACCGGAGAGTGTGACGGAAATTCATAGCTTTCTCGGATTGGCGGGTTATTACCGTCGGTTCATAAAAGACTTTTCTAAAATTTTCGTACCTCTTACTAATTTGACAAAGAAGGGAATTAAATACATTTGGTTAGGCAAATGTGAAGCTGCATTTTCAAAAATTAAAAGAACTCCTTTCTGATGCCCCTATTCTTGTGATTCCCGAAGGGAACCAAGACTTTATTGTTTATACCGATGCTAGTCGCATTGGTTTGGGTGCCGTTCTCGTGCAAAGGTAACGTGTTATCTCTTATGCTTCTAGGCAATTAAAGCCTGCCAAGACTAGATATGCCACTCATGATTTAGAGCTCGCAACTATTGTTTTTGCCCTTAGAATTTGGCGTCGTTATCTTTTGGGAGAGAAATTTATTCTTTACATCGATCATAAATCTTTGAAGTATTTATTTTCACAAAAGGAACTTAGTTTGCATCAATAACGTTGGCTCGAGTTCCTTACATCTTATGATCTTGATATTCTCTATACTCCCGGAAAGGGAAATCTTATTGCCGATGCCCTTAGTCGTAAGCAACAAGCGGTTGTTTCCATGATGATATCTGAATGGAATGATCTCGAGACTTTATCCACTTGTGAGATTCGAGATCGTGAATCCAATTCATGTTCATCTCTTGTTTTATGTAGCCTTGAGGCTCATACTTCTCTTTTAGACCGCATTCTTGAAGCTCAAAAGCATGATCCCGAATTGGTTCTTCTTAGCCAAAGTTGTAGGGATAAAATTGATATTAAAAGTTTGAAAGACTTTGATATTGATGTTCGTGGCGGTATTCGAAAATTTGGTAGACTTATTGTGCCAAATATTATTGATCTTCGTAAAGACATTTTAGAAGATTCTCATTGTTCTAAATTTACCATTCATCCCGGTAGTAGTAAAATGTACGCGGACATGAAGCGACTTTATTATTGGGATGGAATGAAATCTGATATTGCTAACTTTATTAAGCGTTGCATGACTTTCCAGCTTATAAAGGCCGAGCATCAAAGGCCCGGTGGGTTATTACAACCTTTAGACATTCCCGTTTGGAAGTGGGATCAAGTCTCCATGGACTTTATTGACGGTCTTCCCCGTTCTCGTTCGGGTCATGATAGCCTATGGGTGATAGTAGATAGACTTACAAAATCCGCCCTTTTTATTCCCGTTCGGTCCAATCGGACCGTACCTATTTTGGCTAAACTCTATGTCAAAGAAATCATTAAATTGCATGGAGTTCCTACTTCTATTGTTAGCAATCATGATCCATTGTTTCTAGTGGATTTTGGAAAGGTCTTCAAAAAGCTTTGGTAACAAAGCTTAATTTTAGCACCGCTTATCATCCTTAGTCTGATGGACAAACCGAGCGTGTGAATCAAACTCCTGAAGATCTCCTTCATGCATGTGTTCTTGATTTTGGTGGAAGTTGGGAAGATCATATTTCTCTTATTGAGTTTTCCTATAATAATAGCTTCCAATCTAGTATTGGTATGGCACCTTTCGAGGCACTATACGGAAGGCCATGCCGATCTCCTTCGTGTTGGCTTGAAGCCGGTGAGATGCTGGTTTTAGGTCCAGATTTTATTCGTGATGCCATAGAAAAGATTTACCTTATTCGTTATAGGATGAAAGAAGCTCAAAGTAGACAAAAATCCTATGTCGATACCAAAGGATGAAATTAGAATTTTCTGTGGGAGATTTCATGTTTATTCATGTTTCCCTATGAAGGGTGTTGTGCGTTTCAGTCGATCGGGAAAATTAGCACCTCGATATATTGGCCCATTTCGCATCACCGAACGCATTGGTTCTGTGGCTTATCGCTTTTTATTACCGTCTTAATTTTCTGCTATTCATGACGTTTTCCACGTCTCTCAACTAAGGAAATACCTTAGGGATTTCGATTCTATTAATGAGCCCGGTGTAATTGAAGAAATTGAAGTTTCACCAAATTTTACTTATGAGCAACATTCTATTCATATCATTACTTCGGAGGTTAAACTCCGTTCAAATAAAGATGTTCTTCTAGAGAAGGTTCAATGGTCCTCAAATCCTAAGGATTGCTCTTGGGAATCTTGAGAATTCATCGAGCAAACACATCTGGAATTACTCTTTCGTGCTCTTTATGGTGAACTTCTCATTTCAAAATTTCTTCTTTTGTGTTGTTATGCCTTAGTATGGTTGTTACTTTTTATCTTCCTCTTAATTATTGCGAGGACGCAATTTCTTTACGGAGGGGAGTCTGTAACAACCCGCATATTTCACGACTATATATTTAAATGTTTTATTTAAATGTTTTATTTAAATATAGCATCGTTAATCGGATTAAAGTCCGAAATGTTACTTTTTGTAAGCAGTCGAATTGGGACTCGAGACCACTTCCATTGAGTCCAAAATGGCGATTACAACTTTTTTGAGTATAAACTTCGATATGTTTGGAGTTGAGTAGAATTTTGCTATTTTTCTATTTTGGGCTTTGGGTTTGGGTTTCAGCCCACTAACCCAACATAACACCCTAACTCCACTCAACTCCTCTTCATTCATTCATTCCATTTCCTAACACTCTAGGTCAAGAGAAAATGGGGAAAAAGAATGGGAAATAGAAATCCAAACCCTAGTTTGAGTTGGAAACTCAAGTTCTTGCTCCAAAATCAAAGAGAAGCTTAGGTAAGCATCCTCTTCATCTTCTCCATCTCTATCTCTCTTCAATTTCAAAAATTCCTAAACCCTAACTTAGGAAATATTTGCTTAATAGCTTAGATTGAAGCTTCTTGAGTTTAAGTTGAAGAGGAATTGGCCTTTCCTTTGTTGTTGAGCTTCTCGTTCGTTGTTTTTGGGTTTAAAGGTGAGTTCTTTAACTCACATCTACATCTATAACTTTCTTTGTTGTTAGGTATGAATTCCTAATATTTGTGCATGATCATTTGCTTTTGATTTGAATTGATTTGGTGAATTTTCCAAATTTTGGTGTTTTGGTCCAATTTTATGAAAATCCTACTATGGATGTTTGGACATTGATATTTGGGGTGTATCAAAGAGCCTATAAGGCTGGGTTGTCGCTTGGCGTAAATCCTTAGTCGTCGTTGCTCGTCCGATCGCTCCCGATACGTTTTGGCCACTTTGGCCTAGGCAAATTGTTGCCCAGACTAGGTGACCAGACGTCTGGTGACCAAGTCCAGACGTCTGGTTTGGACCTGGAGAGAAAAATATAAGCACGCAGAATAAAAAAAAGGCAGAGATTAATTCCAGACGTCTCAAATTTAGGATCAGACGTCTAGATAGGTCTCAGACGTCTGACTTGAAGTTTCAGACATTTGGTGGTTCTTTGGATTATTTCCAAAGAACAAATCCAGACGTCTGGATTCTAAACCAGACATCTGGTTAGTTTTCAGACGCCTAGATTGAACCTCCAAACATCTGGAATTGAGCAGTTTGCCTATTTGCTTATGTTTTTGAGTGGATTTACTAAATTTTAATCGATTGTTGTTGATCCGGATAGTTGTCATCACTTATTATCGACTTTGATGACTTCTTTCTTTGGATATTTGGGAATATCCATTTGATGGATTTGATATCGATTTCTATGGTTTTGATTCACGTCTTCGGATGTGAATCTTTGGTGATTTATTATTTTTACAATCATTTTTGTGATTTGTCACTTTTAAATACAAAGGTTTCTATACTAGTAGTAAATACTCAAACTCTTTCATCAAAACGATTTCGACACTATTTTAAATATAAAGCTCTCTTTTAAAACTATTTTCCAATCTATTAGTATATACAAACCTTTACCTCACTCGTATGAGAAATCTAATTAAATGGCTTAGAAAAACAAGTGGTATGAAACGCTTGCGTTTACTTTGTCGGTTAATTCGTAGACTTGTTCGATTGAAATCTTGTGACAATTTTCGAGTGGAAATCTACAATCTGTTCATAAATATTTAAGTTAAGCCAGTGGTTATGGGACATGAAGCTAAACTCATCTATTTACTAGCTTAGTGTAATTGACACTTCTTATTGATCAATGGTGATCATTTTGTGATTTAGACTAGCAATGTGCGATGTCTATTTGTTTATGTGGGGACTAAAAACCCCGTTTGTGGAACTTCGGTTCAATTTGGTGGGGTAGCGACCCATGGTCTTCGGGCCGTTTGTGGAGCTTCGGCTCAAACTTGATGGTTAGCGACCATGGAATAGCGTTCCGTTTGTGATACACGTGTTGGTGAGTTTTCATGCTCCCGTTTGTGATAGGCCTCTCCCCCTTTGTGATTTTTGGATTTCTGGTTGATGATTTCTAGAATTTGTGTTTCACCAATTTCGTGGATTGGCATTGAAATGTTTTGTCAATATTTGTGTTTTGGTGAATTATTTAAAGAATATGACATTCTTTTTGGTGTTTGAAAATATTTGAGAAATTGTATGATTTTTGTTGTTATCTGATGTATACTTGTCATAGTATGGCATTATTGTTATCATACGTTTTTGTGATATCTCTTATCCTATCTCATTTTATCTGATATTTATAGCTAGATTGATCCGTTTATTATTTTCTTTTTAAATAATACTCGGGTCAGACCGAGGTATTTCAGGTGCTCCTGCTTGACTTCTTATCAGGGTCCGTCACCTGACTTTTGGCTAACTACTTTAGCATAGTAGTTTTTGATAGTATACGTTTGAGATGGAGACTCCTTGTTGTATACTCATTCTTTTGTCTAGTACTTGTATCTATTCTTTTGTGATGTAGTGGATCTAGTTTGACCACTATTTTGATGTACACTTTTATGTGTTATATTCATATCTGTTTCCGCCTTTGTGATATGAATATCTGTGACTGATTTGTGTTACGTTTATTTCTATATTTGTTTCCGTAGGCCTCATAGCCACTATGTGGTAGCTTTGAGTTTGAATCTGATATGTCGGATTTCCTCTTGAAATGAAATGTAAGTTATATTATCTGACATATCGGTACTCGCACAAAGCAATTACACAGATGGTTGCTCCTTAACAGCCTTATTCTTCGTGCTAGTCGACGGTATTACCCCGTAGTGTTCTTGGCTAGCGTGAGTATAGAGGTGGGGCGTCACATAATATCCTATGTTATCTATCATATGTTGTTCTGATTCTTCGTGAGATTATGTGATTGTGTAGTTTCTTCTTATCTTTATTTTTCTTCTACCCTTATGGCTCGTCTTTCGGTGTAAGAAAGGTGGTTGTTACATGGATATTATTTTGAAGTATTGAAAGTGAAATGTTTTGCGAATATACTTATGGCAATAAATCTATGAATGTTTTTCAAGTCTTGAAATGAGTAGTGAGAATTTGTCAATATACCTTTTGGAAAATGGTATTTCAATACGAGTATTTGTAAAGTGATTTAATTAATGAAAGAATTAATTAAAGAGGCTTAGTGGTTCCTTATGTGCTTAATCATGCTTGGTTAAATCTTTGATTGGATTGTTTGTTTATTTGATTGTTAAATAATTGACTATCAAATCTTGGTCAGTTTTGATAACTATCAATTGTTGGTCGAAAAGACTAAGATCGGATAAGTATGAGTTATCCAAAAACCACTTTGAACCAGCATAAGCATTTGAATTGAAGACATCTTAAAGATGATCGAAGACGGAGTTCTTTGAAGTGCTATGGCTACTTGCTATTAAAACTGAGGTGATTCCAAAATGGATGTAGTAAAAGTAGTGCCTTCGGTTTGTTCATATCCTGAACAACTTGTATGGATGAATGTTGGCATTTCATTGTTTCTTGGAGGGCAGTTTTAGGACTCCAAGTGGGGTTTGCTAAAAAGATAAAATGTAGCCTCAAAATTCACATTTGGTAATGAATAAAACAAGGGAGATGCGGTAAGGCTATATGGTTTGCTACCATTAGGTATTTCATCACCTGATCTATTTCAATATTTATGGATTGATGTATGCTAGTGACTCAATACGGTTGTCGGCCAGCAACCAGGGTGATGACATATTCGGTACTATCTAGGAAGGGGGTCCATGCTAGGCTCTCGATACATATTTCTAGAGGTATACCGTGACAAGCGGTGTCCTAGTAGCCTTGTTAATTCATGGAATCCATTCTCCAATGTGTGCTTATAGACTCAGTTATTCCCAAATGTTGAAATGTGAGATGTAAGTATTTTGGCTATTTTATATATTTATTTTAAACGCTAGACATTATTATAATATCAAGGGATTTCTTATAGAAGTGGTTTGGTTATTGTAAGATAAAAACTCATCCGTGTTCATGTGCGGCGTGGTCTTATGAGATACCTTTATTTTTGAAAGGTTTTATAACATTAAATATACATTTGATTTGTGTTTTTCACGCTGGTATACCAGACTAATTTGGGTGTTATTTTCTTATAATTATTGGGTCAGGCCAAGCATATTTCCAAATTTAGTTATGGATGCTTTAGAGCTTCAAGGGACGAGCTGGGTGCCTCCAAGAGTATATGCGTATATCATATTCTTACTACATTTGTTTTTTGTATTTATCATCATTTGTGAGGACATATTGTTTTAACTCTCCGAGCTGATGAACAGTTTGTTTACTCTGATTGACGTATGTATATTACAGTTTTTTATGCAATGATCATGTGTATATTATATATTACCCGCCATGATATGAGATTCTGTTATGTCTTTTCTTTCATCCCAATAATCTGTCTTTCTGACACTTAGATGCTTGGCACGTGAATATCGTGGATGTATTAATGTTGACTTTTTAGAGTTGAAAGGTGGGTCATTACATATTAAGTTCAAATATTATAGATTAAATAATTATGTTATAATTCTATTGGTTGAATTTTAAAATTTTCTGTTGTGATTGATATAATCTTTACAAATAACTCTTATTAATTTTCCTACACTTTCCTAATGATGAGATACTTAGAGAAAAATGCCGAGACTTCTTATTAAGTCTATATAGGGCATCAGAAGTTATTATATCTTCCTTAGTGTTACCTATGTTTCCCTAGAAAATGAATGTCCTTCACCCAACGTTGAAGTAAACCGGTGTTTGAAAGTAACTCATATCCTTGTCCTTTGGCAATATTTATGTTGTCTAAATTTGGGGTTATTTTATCTTTCTCATCTAGGCTTTCATATTCTAATTTATCGCAGAGAAGAAAACAACATATCATGGTATCGAAAATGAAAGCCTTCGATGGATCTTTCACAATCTTCACTGAGCTCTCAACCTCAACCACTTAGAGTTACCTTAAATGGAAGTAGGCAATAATCTTTACACTTAAAAAATCGTCATAATTGGTACCATTCTCCTATTTGCTATGTAAAAGAAAGCATTTTTTCTATTTTTAATATTATTGTTATACTGCCTATTTTCAGTCTACTAAAATTGAAACTAGAGAAAACATAAACAAGCATCTATATCCATAAAAGAAGCATATAATTCAGCATCAAACACATAAAGTGCTAGAGAAAAAAATTACATATTATGTGCTGAAATTTACCATCGTCAGCTCTATATGCAAGTAACTATGAAATGAAACTAATAATTTGAAAAATTAAGCTAAAGTCATCATTACAAAACTAGCAAGATCAACTATAAGGAAATCACGACTTTGTTTTTACAACAGAATCATCCTTAATACAACTCACTATGTAGCTGTTTGGAGTTAATATATTTTTATAAAGTGAGCTAAAGATGAGCTATGGAAATTTAAGTACTAGAAATCGAGTTTGAAGTCAAAGCTGAGGGAGTTACTGTGGCAGCCATTCCTGAGCCTTGCAAAGTAATAGGAAGAGGTAGAGGCAAGGATAGTGGTATAAAATCTCCAAGCATACCAAAAATGATGTTTTGTACTCCTATACGGCCCATTTCCCGAAGTTAAACACCAACTTCAAAAAATGTACCTTGAACAACCAATATCAAGGAATCTCGGGTACATAAGCAGTAAATAGAGAAGGAATACTCATACCTTTAAAGAAGAGGAATGGGTATTCGAAAAATGCAAGTAGCTTTAGAAATAAAAGGTAGAAATCCTTGTTGATGTTTTAGAAATGCCAAGAAATAGGTTTGCTAAATGTTGGATCGTCTTTTGAGCATAGAGGGCTACTATGAATATGCACTTGAAGCTTTGATTGCCTATAATGTTGCCTTGGAACTCTCTTCCATAATAGAGTAATGTGAACTTTATCGTATACTTTGAGTATCTTTAGGACATCAATTACGTATCACATCATACTAATAGACATAGGAGTATGCCCTATGGGCAATTACATAATTTGTTACATATATCAAACTCACCAGTCTTGTTCAAAATAAAAGGCATTTCCTTTCTATTATATACTTGCTATATAGTGATATAATATTTAAGTAATTAATTTGAAGTGCATTAAATAGAAAATCCATAAATGATATGTAATATGTACAACATGTTGTAATTATGAGAAATTTATCGCATTAATACAACATATTATTTTAAGTATTACTAGTCAAGATGTTTCGAGATGGGATATCGATACCACTGTTGATATAAGAGTGCATAGGGTTCTCTCAATGTTGGGTGGTGTATAACTTATGGCTTTTGAGGGAACTAATGGGTTACGTACTAATAGTTATTGGATAACTATGGAATGAATCACTTGAGAGTTCTCTATTGGTTAATATATGAAAGGTCAAACTGACAAAATGTAACTGATGATGTTACGTGGTTCCCTCAACTTGAGAATACTATGGAACTTCATTACGGACACTCCACTATTATTATAGTTTAGTCGCAGCATGACATCCATCTGAAGACTATTTTTGGGTTTGGGTTGAAGCATTGGAAGCGAAATACTATTTGATAGAGAATCTGTGTACTGACCCTATTGCTATACCCAGTTTAGCAAAGAACATTACAAGTAATGTCATTTGCTAATCCAGAGAATACAGCTAGTTAAGGGTGATCAAATGTGAATATATCTTTATACTAACACTGACACGTCATTTATACCAATTTCTTGATATCTGAACAAAAATTTGATGTGTAAAGTATTAATACAAAGTAATCAACACACCGATTTAAAATATTCATAACAGTATATAATATAGAAATAAATATTAGAGTTATATAGATCATAGTAGAATAATATACATCATATACATCATAAGGTGTGAGCCTACAAAATATATTAGTACTAGACCCATAATATATACATTACGTCAAAATATAGTATAGGTAAAACAGACTATCAAAATAATACATCCAACTAATCTTCCTAATATATATATAAATGAGTAAACTCTAAAGTCAAAATGTTTACTCCAGTGCTAGTCCAAAACATCTAATAATCCAGGAGTCCTTGTGAAATGACCCATAAATTAATCACTTTAAAATATGGTTACTTAATATATTTTTAATTAATTAATAAATGGATTTTATAACTCAAATAAAACTCTTTTAAATAATAACATGTGATTGTGGAATGATTTCCAAAATTTATTTGCAAAATTATTTAGTTCGAAGAAAAATCGAAAATGTGACCAGAAATTATATTTCGGGCTTTTGACTTATCTCCGCCTAAAAATTGTTCGAAATTTTGTGAAAACTTTAGTTTACATATAAACAAACATTTGTAAAAAAATTAGGATTTAAAAATTATAATAAATATTTATATATAACTTGAGAATGTTAAAAATTGTGATTGGACAATTTCCTAAATTTAAAATTTAAATATTAAAAGCATGTGTCACATTAGGGACATTTAGTATAATAGATCATTATATACATGTTGGCATGTTGGAAATGAAGGGGGACAGGGAAATTTCGAAAATTAAAGGGGAAGAGACAAGCTTGGTGATACAACATTCATTGAGTGGAGGTTATGTCCTTTATGGGTAGTTTGGTAATTTGATTTATCCATTAGTATAAAGCCAATTTCCAAATTATTTTCTCATTTTCCTCATTTCTATCTACATTTTCAAAAATTCATTCAAGTTCCTTCTTAAGTTCCCATGGTTTCCAAATACTTTTAAATTAGGAAAAAATAATTTTCTTTTCACTTCTTCTTTAAGCAAGTTCACTAAAAACAACTTCTTTCCCCACTACACTTCTTTTCTTGCCAATACAAGCCAATACACCTCTTATTCAACATAGGCCGAACCCAAAAGCCGCCTAGCCAAGCCTATTTTCACCCTTAAACTCGTAAAGTTATCATTTTTGGAAAGGCAAGGTGAAGTTCTAGGGAATATTCAAGTTATAGCGCAAGCTTGGTTTATTTCGTCGACTTTTGGTGAGTAAAATCTCACCTTTTAAAACCAAAAGTTTTTTACTTTAATATTGTTCATCCTAGTAGCTTTTAAATGCTTGTTGTATATGTATGTTAATGTGATAGTTCCTGATGTGGTTTATGCTTTGGTAAGATGATATCTCGGTAGTTAGTAAGCAACATTAAAAGTTGGTAGAAAAAGTTAAATATGTTATAAGTGATGCTCTCTACATGTTGTATGATTGGCTATGGACCTTGTATATATATATATATATATGCTTTACTTAAGTTATGTGATGTGATGCTTGGATGAAAATCAATATGTTATGAAAGTATTTTCCGAAGTGTCCGTATAACGACTATCGCTATATCGGTATTTCCGGAAAATACAATCTCTTCGACATCTTTTTTGTACTTTCGAGCTTGGGTTTTACTTTCAAATTTTAATTAAGTTTTTAAATAAGAATGGATTTAAAATTTATCTACCAATTTAATAATTATTTTAAATTTAATTAATTATTTTAATCAATGAGGATTAAGGTTAATTAATTATCTTAATAATGGTGTGTTTAAAATTAATTAATTGCTTTGTTAATGACGATTAAAATTAATTAACCATTTTATATATTGATGATTAAGTTTAATTAATCTCTTAAATAATGATAGACTAAAGTTAATTAATCATTTTAAGTACTGGTGTTTAAAATTAATTAATCATTTTTAATTAATTACTTTTAAAGTTAGTTAATTAGTTTCAATTTAATTACTCTTTTCCATTAATGATATTTTAAATTAGTTAATCCTTTTTAACAAAAGGTGTTTTAAAATTAATTAATCAACTTAATTAATGAGATTTAAAATTAATTAATCAACTTAATTAATGAGATTTAAAATTAATTAATTAATTTAATTAATGATGTTTTAAAGTGACTAACCTTTTTTAATTATTGGTATTTAAAATTAATAAATCAAGTTAAGTAACGAAGTCTAAAGATAATTGATCACTCTTATAAATGAACGTTAAAGATGATTAATCAATTTTAGAATAATGTTTAAGGTTAGTAAATCCTCTTTTAATGTTGTTTTAAAGTTAGTAAACCATTTTTACAAAGATGTTTAAAGTTAAAAACTTTTAATGAGAAGCCCAAGCACGAATTTGGTTTTAAAAGTAAAATTTCGATTGGTTATGAAAAAGAAGTTTCTGTAAATGACATCGCTTATATGGAAAGAATTTAACCATACTCTTGACACTAAACGTTGAGGTACGAAAACCTATCACTGTCTCGAAAGTTTTTAAGATTGTCGTCAAGGCAACGCCTAGAGGTAACACTAACACTACCTTCACTTGCCTGACTTCATTTTTAACTAAGAAACGCTACAAGTTTGAAATCAACAAGTGGTGGTAGAAATATAAGGTTTAATGTCCATATACGATCATTTTGTTATCTTCGATAGTCGGCTTGTAGACTATTGTTTACCTCAGCCTTCTTTATTTTTCATCACTCTAAGATGATTTGTTGCTCATTTGAGCTTTGTTATCCTTTTTCTGAAATGACTAAACCCAAAGAACGAGTGGAAGCCAAGCTATGTGGGATTGCTCCCGTTAGGGTATTATCACATCTACTCTAGATTTGGTTCAGAAATTTGTGCACCAAGATGTGAATTACTCGGATACTCAATAACCGAGTCAGCTGTCTGCGCAAGTCACCTTCTTCTATGCTCCGAGTCACCTTCTTCTAAGCTCCGCTGGACGACATGGCATTCTCGTTCTATAGGCCGGTCGTACTTGTGATGGTTCCCCAGGATCCAAGAAACCCACTTAGGTCTACGTTGCCACGATATTGTTCTATGGAAGCGGGCAGGCAGCTTTTTAGAAGTTCGGCCTGGTTTTTTGTTTTTTCACTAAAGAAAGGTGTCAGTATAAATGGTGGATTTACCTTTCTAACGCATATACTATCGTACCGGCATGGCCCCACTGATTTGTTTTCGATTGGAGCACTTGGACGTGTCCGAGAGCCATCAGAGCTCTCAATATTCTAGAGGTATACTTTCGGTAAGAGGGTGCACACTCCTTGTCATTGTTGGTGAATTTTCTTTTCCTTATTGTTTCGAACTTTCAAATTTATTTTACTTAATTGCATCGGGAAGAGTATAGCACTCTTCGCAATGTTAATTATTTGTATCCATTCTTTATATTTGGATGTTTTTCTTGTGAAAGGAAATCTATTCTGCATTTGGCAGTGTGGTCTCACATGTTGGTTTTTAATTACACTTATTGTTTAGAGTTTTACTCATAGCAGACGTATTGTCTGACTCGAGTTATTTGTTTTCCCTAAACTCTCGGGTACTCATTTATATTTGAGCAGTCTGAGAGTAGCAGGTCTTTATGGGCTCTTTTGAAGACGACGTTTATTTAATTTGTATGTGTGTGTTTTGTTTTAGCATGTGTAAAGGTAGATTGTTATAACTGCCTAAGCTGATTTTACTACTTTTGTGTAACTCTAATAACTCCAAGTTAGGGAGTAACCTTATGTAATGTACTACTGTTATGTTCTATTTAATAGTTTCATTGTGATATTTTTTTGTTCTGTTCTTTATTTTACCTTACGACAATTCATCTTTCGCATGCTTGGTCAACGGCATACAAATACCACTGATGTATTAAATGTCATTCCTAAGAGTCAGAATGGTGGGTCATCACATTTGGTATCAGAGCTTCGGTTGGGCAAACACCTTAGCCTTATTGGGGTAAACTCATTAGAGAAAAGGTGAGAAGAGCCTAGAATGAGTTAATCTTGAGAGTGCGTTTGTATCACCCATCCTAAAGGCTCATTTTAGATCCTTTGGTGTTGTTTCCCTTGAACCATTTTAGTCCTATCTTTGTATTCTAATAATGCCTTTCACTGTTCAGGTAATTGAAAATGAGTACAAGAAGAAGAGGGAGAGGATCTAGAACAAACATAGCTGCAAATGGCAGAGCTGCTAGAAATAAGCCAGTTGTAGAACTTGGTAGTACAAGTTCAACCGCTTCAGAACTTTGCTACTCTGTGCAAAAATTGTATGCTCTAGGTGGTAAACAGTCCTTTGGAACTGAAGATATTCTGGGAGTTCAGACATGGCTCCACTCTTGGGAAAGGATATTAGGGGACCTTCAGTTAGAGATACAAGGAAGTGATTTTTTGCGTTGCGACAGCTCCAAAAGTCAGCAATAGTTTGGTGGGATTTGGTGACAGTTAATACCCTAGAGGAAGATTTTACCTGGGCTCAATTTAAAGAAGTCTTCGAAACTTTGTTTATTCCGAAAGTGAGGAGGACTCAGTTGTTTGGGAGTTTCATAGATTTGAAGCAGGGAGATATGACAGTGGCACAGCATGAGCATCGATTCAATGTGTTCTCTCGCTTTAGACCAGGATTGATAGACACGCCGCTTAAAAAGAATGAGGTGTTTGTCGAAGGATTGAGGCCAGAATTCCATTATGAGATGACCGATCATGGTTATGATACCTTTAGCAATCTTATCAGCATGGCCTTGAGGTTTGAAGCTTTGGATATTAAGCAAGGAGTTCAAAAGGGAGTAGTGCCAGTAGTTAGTGCCCAACCTTTATTGGTTATCCCAGTTGCAAACAAGCCGAATTTCAAACACAAAGGAAAGAAGCGATGGTCGGGAAAGAAAACTGGAGGTGGAACTCCAACTCAGAAGAAGTAGCCCAACATGGCCAATGTTCTTTATTTCAAGTGCAACAAGAGGGCCACTTTGCAAATCAATATCCAAGTATCTCATATTCCAACTGCGGCCAATTGGGACACATGAAGAATGAGTGCCACTTCCAATGAAGAGGTCGCAAGGACAAGCTTTTGTCATTAAGGAAATACTATCTACTTCTACCTATCAAAAGGGAAAGTAGGTGTTGCAAGGTACATTATCAATTATTGATATTCCTATAAGAGTGTTGTTCGATACCAGTGCTTCCTGTAGTTTTATTTCATTTGACCTAATGAACCAGTTGAACCTTAAGTATGTTATTCTAAATAACCCTCTTTGTGTGGAAAACCCTATTGGGGTCCAATGAACCTTGAAACTATGTGTCTAAATGTGCCTATTTCTTATCAAGATTGGCACTTCTCCTTTAACTTGTTTATTCTTGGGTTAATGGGTTATAGGGTGTTGTTGGGAATGGATTGGTTCTCTATGTTTAAAGCTGTCTTGGATTGTGTTAAAAGAGTAGTCAAAGTAGCGGATGCAATAGGTAGAACCATTGATATATGTTGTGAAGGGCCTAATGAGCGTTTGAGCAGTTTTCTCTATTCGTTTGAAGTGGCTAAAGAGGAGATAAGAGGTATACCGATTGTTCGGGATTTCAAGGATATTTTTTATGAAGTGCAAATTTTACCTCTTCACCGTGAAGTGGAGTTTCGTATTGATTTGATCCTAGGAATGACACTAATGGTACAACCTCCTCGAAGATGGGCCCCGAAAGAGAGAAGGGAATTAGAGAAGAAGACGTTTGACTTATTGTAGAAAGATTTGATTCGGCGTAGCATATCAAGTTGGGGATCGTCGGTAGTTTTTGTTGCAAAGGTGGACAGTTCTCTTAGGTTATGTGTAGAATACTGAGAGTTAAATAAGAGAACTATTAAGAATAAGTATCATTTATCGAGGATCAATGACATGTTTGATCAACTCCTTGGAGCTCAGATATTTTCTCAACTGGATCTTACCACTAGTTTTCATCAATTAAGGGTAGTAGAGGAGAGTGTACCCTTAACAGCTTTTCATACCCCTGATAGTTTTTATGAGTGGTTAGTTATGTTGCTCTGACTGACTAACCCACCTGCTTATTTCATGGACTTAATGAATCGGGTATTTCAGGATTTTCTTAATAAATTTGTCCTCACCTTCATTAATGATATTCTTGTTTATTCTAAAATGAAAGATGAGCACAAGTATCATCTCCAAGTCATTCTAAATACTTTAAGAAGTCATATATTGAAAGCAAAGTTTTTGAAGTTCCATTTCTGGAAATCCGAAGTTAGGTTTCTAGGGCACGTAGTTTCGGGAGAAGGTATATTATTGTACCCAACTAAAAATAGTTGTGGTTCAAGGTTGGAAAAAACCCAAAAATGCAACAGAGGTCAGAAGTTTCTTAGGATTGGAAGGTTTTTATCGAAGATTCTTTGAAGATTTCTCGAAGATTGCTTCTTATCTGACGAAATTGATAAAGAAAGATGCTAAGTTTGTGTGAACACCTAAGTGTGATCAAGCATTCAATGTATTGAAGGAGAAATTGACTAGTGCTCATGTTTTAACTATTCTAAATGGGAGCGAAGGGTTAACTGTATACATGGATGCTTGTAGAACTAGATTGGGAGCAGTACTGATGTAGAATGGAAAAGTAACTGCGTATGCGAGTCGACGGCTGAAGCCACATGAGAAAATTTATGCCATGCACAATTTCAAGCTTTTGGCAATTGTCTTCGCACTAAAGATGCAGAGACATTATCTTTTGAGTGAAAAATTCGAGTTATACATAGATCACAAGTCATTAAAATATCTCTTCACCTAGAAGGATTTGAATTTGAGGCAACAAAGATGGCTGGAGTTTCTCGCTTCTTATGATCTGGATATTCTGTACACCCATGGGAAACGAATGATGTTGCTGATGCATTGAGTATGAATGTTGCGATGGTTGCCAACTTAGAAGTCAAGCCAGTGTTGATGGAGAGGATCACGGCTAGTCAAGAAGAAGATTCTATTTTAGGTCGACTTAAGAAGGATGTCCAAGAAGGTATTTTTTCTAGCTTTGAGATTGATCCCCGAGGAGTATTGAGAATGAATGGGCGTATCTGTGTTCCAAATATTAATGGTCTTAGAAGACAAGTGTTGGCTGAATGTCATCGATTAAAGTTATCTTTCCATCTAGGAGTTACCAAGATGTTCAAGGATATAAAGAGAGTTTTCTGGTGGAAGGGGATGAAGTGAGATGTTTCGATCTTTCTGAGTCAGTGTTCATACTGCCAACAGATTAAGAGTGACCCACAAAAGTCAGCTTCAACTACTTGAGATCCCAAAGTGGAAGTGGGATTTATGGACTTTATTGATGGACTTCCTAGATCAAGAAAAGGTAACGAAGGCATTTGGGTTATCGTCGATCGGCTGACCAAGAGTGCTCATTTCATTCTTGTTAAGCTGACAAGAACTGCTGAGAGTCTGGCTAGTGTATGTAAAGGAGATTGTGAGGCTTCATCGTATTCCTTGTAGTATTGTAAGTGACCGAGACCCAATATTCACTAGTAGATTTCGGAAGGGACTGCAAACTGCCTTAGGGACCGAGCTGAGTCTGAGTAGAACTTACCATCCACGTATAGATGGGCAGACAGAGATAGTGAACCAGATCTTGGAGGATTTTTAGTGTGCATGCATTCTCGACTTTGGAGTTGCTTCGCAAGATCATTTACCCTTAGCCGAATTCACTTACAATAACACCTATCAGGCAAGTATTGGCATGGCCCTTTTGAAGCTCTTTATGGTCTCACATGCCATTCTCCCTCGTGTTTGATTGAGTCTGTGATAAAATTGTTTTGGACCTGACATGACCTTAGAAGCAAGTGCGAAGGTAGCTGATATCCGAAGGAAGATAAAGGAGGCGCAAGGTCAGGAGAAGTGTTATGCAGATCGAAGGTGCAAGGATCTTGACTTCTCAGTTAGAGATTTGGTGTTTGTGAAGGTTTCTCTGTAAAAGAGTGATTTGAGGTTTGGGAAATTAGGGAAGCTAGCCCCTCGATTTATTGGCTATTTTCCCATTCTAGACTGGGTTGGTAGACTTTCTTATAGAGTGACGTTACTAGATAGTCTACTGGATGTGCATGATTTTTTTCACATATCTCATTAGCGTAAGTATGTACACGACCCTTCAACAGTAATAGAACTGACCAAACAGAAGGATTTGGAAATTCAGCATAACTTGACCATTCTTAGGCGACCTATTTGGACCATCAATCAAGAAATAAAGCGATTGAGGTCTAAGGTTTTGGACTTGGTCAAAATACAGTGGAGTGAAGATCCCAAAGATTGCACTTGGGAGACTGTAGATAGTATGAGGGAAGCTTACCTTGAGTTGATGTTAGGATAGTGTTTGTTTGTCTATATGAATTATGTATGCACTGTTTTGTGATATAGTTTCTTAGTGTGTGTATATGTTGTCTAGGTTTCATGATATATAAATATATGCCCTTTTGAGTTATTTCCTTAAGTGTTAATTTCAGGGAGGAAATTCTTTTAAGAGGGGAGAGCGCAACGACCCGTAAATTAATCACTTTAAAATTGTTTACTTAATATATTTTAAATAATCAATAAATGGATTTTATAACTAAAATAAAACTCTTTTAAATAATAACTAGTGATAATGGAATGGTTTTCAGAATTTATTTACAAAAACATTTAGTTCGATGAAAAATCGAAAATGTGACTGGAAATCATTTTCCGAGTTTTCGACTTTTTCTCACCTAAAAGATGTTCAAAATGTTGTGAACACTTTAATTTATATATAAACAAACATTTTTAAACAAATTAGGATTTAAAAATGATAATACATATTTATATACAACTTAGGAATATTAAAAAGTGTGACGTGACAATTTCCTAAGTTTAAAATTTAAATATAAAAAGAATATGTCACATTATGAGACATTTAGTACAATAGGTCATTAAATATATGTTGGCATGTTGTAAAAGAAGGAGGCATAAGGAAATTTTGAAAATTAAAGGGGAGGAGACAAGCTTGGTGATATGGCATTCATTGAGTGGAGGTTATGTCCTTTAAGGGTAGTTTGGTAATTTGATTTATCCATTAGTATAAAAGCCAATTTCCTACTTCTTTTCTCATTTTTCTCATTTCTATATTCATTTTCAAAACTACATTCAAGTTCCTTCCTAAGTTCCCATGGTTTCCAAATACTTTTAAATTAGAAAAAAATTCATTTCTTCTCACTTCTTCTTTAAGCAAGTTCACTAAAAACAACTTCTTTCTCCATTACACTTCTTCTCTTGCCAAACAAGCCAATACACTTCTTATTCATCATAGGCCGAACCCAAAATCCCCCTAACCGAGCCCATTTGCACTCTTAGAGCCATAAATTTATCATTTTTGGAAAGGTAAAGTGATGTTCTAGGGCATATTCAAGTTAGAGCGCAAGTTTGGTTTATTTCGTCGACTTTCCGTGAGTAAAATCTCTCCTTTTAAAACCAAAAGTTTTTAATTTAATATTGTTCATTTTAGTAACTTTTAAATGCTTATTATACATGTATGTTAATGTGATAGTTGTTGATTTGGTTTATACTTTGGAAAGATGACATCTTGTAGTTAGTAAGCAACATGAAAAGTTAGTAGAAAAAGTTAATATGTTATAAGTGATGCTCTCTACATGTTGTATGATTTGTTATAGACCTTATATGTGTGTATATATGTGTGTGTGTGTGTGTGTATGCTTTACTTATGTTATGTGATGTGATGCTTGGATAAAAATCAATATGTTATGAAAGTAGTTCCCGAAGTGTCTGTATAGCGACTATCGCTATATATGACGTCTTGTGTTTTACATTCGAGCTTGGATTTTACTTTATAAAGTAAACTAAGTTTTTGAAAAAGGACGGATTTAAAATTAATTTACCAAATTAATAATGATTTTAAATTTAATTAATTATTTTAGTTATTGAGTATTAAGGTTAATTAATTATCTTAATAACGATGTGTTTAAAATTAATTATTTACTTTGTTAATGAAGTTTAAAATTAATTACCATTTTATCTAATGATGATTAAGTTTAATTAATCTCTTAAATAATGATAGATTAAAGTTAATTTATTATTTTATTAATGGTGTTCAAAAATTAATAAATCATTTTTAATTAATTCCTTTTAAAGTTAATTATTTAGTTTCAATTTAATTAATCTTTTTCATTAATGATATTTTAAATTAGATAATCCTTTTAAATAAATGGTGTTTTAAAATTAATTAATCAACTTAATTAATGAGATGTGAAATTAATTAATTATTTAAATTAATGATGTTTTAAAGTGGTTAACCCTTTTTAATTATGGGTATTTAAAATTAATTAATCAAATTAATTAACGAAGTCTAAAGATAATTAATCATTCTTATTAATGGCGGTTAAAGATGATTAATCAATTTAATGATAATATTTTAGGTTAGTAAATCCTTTTTATAATGGTTTTTTAAAGTTAGTAAACCATTTTTACAAAGATGTTTAAAGTTAAAAACTTGTAATGAGAAGCCCTGGCATGAATTTGTTTTTAAAAGTAAAATTTTGATTTGGTTATGGAAAAGAAGTTTCCATAAACGACATCATTTATATGGAAAGAATTTATTCGTACTCTTGACACTAAACGTCGAGGTATGGAAACTTGTCACTATTTGGAAAGAAAAGATTGTCGTCAAGGCAATCTCTAGAGGTAACACTACCATCACTTCCCCAAATTCATTTTTAATCAAGAAATAGTAAAAGTTTGAAATTGACGAGCAGTGGTAGGAATATGAGGTTTACTATCCATATACGGTCATTTTGTTAACTTCGACAACCGATTTGTCGACTATTGATTACCTCAGCCTTCTTTGTTTTTTCGTCACCCTAAGACGATGTGTTGCTCATTTGAGATATATTATCCTTTTTCGGAAATGACTAAACCCAAAGAGCGAGTGATAGCCAAGTTATGCGGAGTTGCTCCCATTAGGGAATTATCACTGGTTCATATATTTGTGCACCATGATGTTAATTACTCGGATACTCCGTACCATTGGCGGGGTCTGGGTTAGTCGTGTTCAAGATCCATTGAAGTTCTCAAATATATATTCTAGAGGTATACTTCCGATAAGAGCGGTGCACCCTCCTAGTCATTGTTGGTAAATTTTCTTTTCCTTGTTGATTCTAACCTTCTTTGTTTTACTTAGTTGCATCGGGAAGATTATAGCACTCTCCGTGATGTTAATTATTTGTATCCATTCTTTACATTCGGATGTTGTTCTTGTGAGACAAAACCCATTCAGCATTTGGCGGCATGATCCCACATGTTGTTTAATTACACTTATTGTTTAGAGTTTTATTCATACTAGATGAATTGTTTGACCCGATTGTTTTTCCCAAACTCTCGGGTACTCACTTATATTTGACCCGAAGGGAACCAAGATTTTATTGTTTATACCGATGCTAGTCGTGTTGGTTTAGGAGCCATTCTCATGCAAAGGGAACGTGTTATCGCTTATGCTTCTAGGCAATTAAAGCCTGTCCTCACATGTTGTTTGGATTTTCATCATAAAATTGACAAAAGCCAGTTTTCGATAAAATTTGATATTCAATTTTTTTAAGGATAAATAATTCTTTTTAAATTTTTATTAAATGATAGTAATTGGTTGATAAAAGTTTTATAAAAATATATATAAATATATATATATATATATATGCTTGTTTTATAAAGATAGACAAACTTCGTCGCACTTCGACAATCAACGTCGTATTTTAATAATTGGATTTTAATATTATTAAATATGGTTTTATCACTAAAATACACTTTTTTAATTATTTAAGGAGGATAAAAAATCAATTTTCAAGTTTTGTTTACATAAATTGTGACGACCCCACCGCTATGCCCAGTTTAGCCAAGAACATTACAAGTAATGTCGCCTGCTAATCCAGAGAATACGGCTGGTTAAAGGCGATCGAATGTGAATATATCTTTATACTAACACTGACACGTCTTATTTACCTTTTTAAGGATCTGAACTGAAATTTAGACATGTACGGTCTTATTACAAAGTAATAAACACATCGATTAAAAATATTCAGAACGGTATATAATATAGATAAATCAGAATCAGATTCGCCGATCACAGCAGAATAATATACATCATCATATACATAATAAAATGTGAGTCTACAAAATATGAGTATTAGACCCACATAAATATATACATCATATCTAAAATCTTGTATCAGGTACAAAGTCACTACTATATAGTATAAATGACATAAACTCCTCACTTTCAATATATACAATTATGAAGTAAACTGAAACTATCAAAATAGTCTACTTCAATGCTAGCCCAAAATCCAAAGGTCAATGGGTCTCTGTACCTGTAAAGTCTCGGCTTGACCCGAGTATTAAAATAATAAACGGGTCAGACTATATCTAAATAATAAGGTGAGATATTAATAATATTATGACTTAAAATAATAAGTCATATAAAATATGCCAAACAAACAATCATAATAAGGCATATTAATTAAATTTGTTACTTTATATCCATGAATGACTTAACTCTAAAATAAGTCATCTCAAAATATGCCTAAAACCGAAAAATCCATAAAAGGCATATCAAACCAATAAATACAGATCTCACAATTTTGACTTAACAATAAGCAAGTAAGTCATAATTAAAATATGCCAAAACAAATACTCAAATAATGCATATCTAACAAATCACCATTTCATAAATACATATCGGGTCTCAATAGACCATCATCTCAAAATATGGTGATAACCAATTTAAAATTCCTCATAACATAAAGGATACAGAATATCCATACTAAAAATCTCTGAAGAAATAATCATCAATAATGAAATAATAATGGTAGTCATCTATCAGTTTAATACAGTGACACAAAATCTACCGAAAGAGACCCGCTACATAGAAAGGAAGCCTTCCGAAAGAGACTGCAGATTAAGGACACCGCTCAAAAAAAAGAGCAGTCATGTACCTAATCTGTCCTATGCAAATTTACCTTCCGAAAGAGGTAAACATAGTTTAATTGTATAAAAAAAATAAACTGATAGGTTGTAGTATCTATAGACTATGATGCAAGTAAAAATTTGCCTTCCAAAAGAGATAGCCGTATTTACACCATAACAAATCTTTGAAAGAGATCTTCCAACACAAATCTAAAAATGTATCGATTCTCAAATCGATGAAAAATGAGTTATCTTCTCTCGGGGATCTATCGGACTGAAATTCGAACACCCTACGATAATACAACTCTAAGTGTTAATTACTGTCACTCTAGTAATTATAAGAATTTAGCTAACTGTCCAATACCAGAAAGTAAATTCAAGTATTTACTAAAAGCTAGTAATTTCCACTCAAACTCTATTTAACAAATTAAAATAATAATCTAAAGAACTATAAATCATGAAATTCAACAAAGAATCAATTCAAACTTGCATAAAATAGCTACAAGCTAAATACAATAAAGGCCAATAATAGTTTACAGATTGAAAGTAATTAAGATAATTTTATCATACAGAAAATGATATCTAAAATATTTTATATATAATTCACCTTTAAACTTCTCACCTTTGTTACTCCATAATATATAAATTAAAAGAGTTGTAAATTAGTTTTTTATATATACCAAGAAATAATTTTTCCAAAATCGCTTTTAAAATCCAATAATTAATATATATATATATATAAAGAAAAGAGTTACAAAGTTTTAAGTCTTAAAATAAAATTCCTTTATTAGGTCTTTAAATAAAAACAATATTTAAATAATTGATAATGCACTTTAATTCAAATCTATATAGTTATATATATATATATATATATAATATCACTTTATAAACACTTTAAACCATAACCTATTTGTAAACTAAAAAATCTTAGTTAAATTTATTTTAAAACAAATCTTTACTTTTCATAATTGATAACTAACTTTATTTTGAAAATCTATTTAAATATATATACATACACATAAAGATAAAATTTTCCACAGGCTTTCAAACTCTTTCAAAATTATTTAAATAAATTCTATAATCAAGATTACTTCAAATAAGGTAATTTCTTTCGTAATATCTTTTATAAAAGAGTAACATATTCTACTTTCCTTTAAAATAATCTTATAAATTAAAATATAATTGAAATATTAGTTTCTAGTGGATTTTGTAAACAATAAAATTAGTTTGAAAGTTTGAAACAGAATTTGGAATTAATAATCCAGTTAAAAAATTTAAAATGGTTTGATAAAATTTCCAAAATGACTTTTAATAAAGAAGACCATACTTATGAATTTAAAAATATTTAAAACCATCAATCGAAACCATTTATCGAAATTTAAAATGAATCAAAACAACAAATCAGTCAAAATCAAAATTTCTAAATAAATTTCTCCAGATAATACTGCTCATCAAATAGAGTTAATTTAACAATCCAAGTCGCTATTTAGCAAACTCCAATCATATAATTAATGCCAAACATTTTATAATTAAGCTACGTAAAACAAATACATTTTTATGGTTTCTAATGTGCATGCAACTGCCTAATCAAACATTGATTCCAATTTAATATTTCAATCACACAATACAGTTCATTCAACCATCAAACCAAGGAATCCATAGCATAAAATTGCATTTCACTAATTTCATTCAATCAATCCAACTATATGCATACAATGAGTATTTGTGTTCAAATAAGAACTAACAGTGTTAGGTTTCTAAATTTGAAAATTTACCGATTCGTTTTAACGCAATAATTCATCCATTCATCAATTCATTTAAAACAATAATCATTTCAGCGATATCAGAACATATAGATATAAATGAGTGAGTGTTATAACTCACCTATATGATGCGAAGAACCCGCTATGAGCAGGCGTTGGCCTGCTCCTTCGCCATGCCCAAACCCCCACATGACTGTCGCTTGAATGTCATCCTTCGGCTCCAATCTCGCTAGTCACGGCTATCGGGTCCCAGCACTCACAGTGAATGCATCATTCAAGTCCACTCGCCTTTAACCAAAACACCATGCTTCAGCCTCGCCGCCTTTAAGTTGTGCTCGTCTCCAAGATCGAGCGTCACCATATCGATGTGAATCCCCATGCCAATAATCCTACGTCACTTGCGATCAATCTTTGGTGCCAACTCCCCACGTCGCTCACACGTGTCCTCTCCAACCGCCACCTCCAACTTGAAACTCTTGTTCGTGTCTTGCCGCCATCGACCACGCGCATCTCCAATCACCATCATAGTACGATCACTGACGTTTTTTTTTGGAATTTGGTTTTGTGAAATTAGGGCAAAAGAGGCTGTTCGAATTGGGTAGAGGAACAGGTCTGGGAATAGGGATAAAGAGTAGCTTGGGTTTTAGGATTGAAATGATTTTGGGCTAACTTTAATTATATACCTGTACATATTTCCATTTCTTTTCATTTGAATAGCTCCTTCATAAATTTGTAAATAAATTTTGATTTAGTTAAATTGATCTATGCTTCATTTCACACAAGATGTTTCGGTAACTACATGATTCTAATGAATCTGTTTAATTGATATTATCCTCTCTATTTAAATATAATAAGACAAAAAATTTATTTTCAATTATTCGTTATATTAACATAGAATAAATTTATTCACCTTCATCGACATACTGATTTAACTAAATTATAATCAAAATCTCTTTTAATCTATTTTGATTATATATATTTATTTACACCTTAAATATTACATATTTAACAATAACACTTTATCTAGTTTTATATGTTATTTTCCAAAAAAGAATATATCAATTAATTCGATTTGTTAAAGCAAAAATCTATTATTAAATAGACTTCAATTCAGTAAGAAGTAAATTTCAAAATAATAATTATCAAAATAAAACATAGACAGTTTATTTTTAATAAAATTAATTTAATATTACAGCTATTAAAACAGGGTTGCTACATAGATATATAGTTTAAAGAAAATGTCAAAATCTGACCGTAAAGCGTTTTGTTGAGAATTAAGTTTTGTTGAGAATCAACGTTTTGTTCAATATAAGTTGTCGTAATGTTGTTGCACCTTTGTTAATATGTTTTAACATATATATATACACATATTTTAAATAACTAAACAAGTTTATTTTTACTAATCATAATTAGAAAATTCTAGAAAGTAATTAGTAAAAGTAATTAAGAAAAGTCAAAAAGCACAAATCAAATTAAGTCAATGCTTTACTTAAATGATAGGTAAAGGGACAAAGTACAATATGATGTTTGATGGTAAGTATGCTTTTGGTGATGTGATGGTCTTGAAAATATCCAAGGGTATTTTGGTAATTTGGTAAGGAGTTAATTTGGTAATTTACCACTTATTACTTTTTCTATAAATACCACCTTCCATTCACTCATTTTCTCACACTTCTCATTCTTCTTCTTCATTTTTGAGCTTTCTTATGCTCATTAATGACTTCTCCTCTTTAAGAGAGGTAGGAGGGTTAAAAATACTGGAGTGCTTGAGCACCAATCCACTTGTTACTCCCAAACCTCTTCTTAGTCTACTTCTTCCTCTTCTCTTCTTTATTGGCCTTAGGCTGTGAGCAATATGAGGGGGAGGCTATGGCCAAGGGCAATGGTGAAGGATGAAGAGTTGCGTGAGTAACGGAAAAGATAGAGGTGTGTTTAGGTGGTGGTTTGTGAAGTGCTATTAGATAAGAATGTTGGTATGAAGAATTAGTTAGAGACAAAGGTGATTACTCACATTTAAATTTACTAATTAATCTCTAAATAATTCCAAGTTTAATGACATGAAAATCTAATATATATATATATATATATATATATATATATATATATAAATAAACACACATATATTGGATGATTAAATGTGTGATTACAAGGTCGATTACTTGTTTGAATGTATGGATGTTAATATGGATGATTACATGGTTTGATAAATGATAAGAGAAATGGTTAGCAATTAACCAAAGTCAATTAAATGAGAATTAAATCTATATAATTATGTGTATGGAGATGTTTAGCCTCTTATTGGTATTAAACATCTAAATAGGTTGAAATAGATATTATAATAATATAATATTTTAATAAAAATGAAGTGGAAATTGAGTTCGAAATATGGGAAGAGTTTAAAATGGTTTAGAAATGTTTTGTAAACATATAAAAGAGTTTCCATGAAGTTCCAAAAGAGATTGAAAAACAAGTCAAAACTAGGCGCATCGCGTCGCGTAACGGTAGTTCGCGATTTCACACCAAAGATTTCAAATGAGTACAGAGAATGAAATATAGCTCGGAATTATTCAAGGTAAGAATTTTCCAGACTATTGTATCTTTTTTAAATGAAGAAATAAAATCAAGATTTCATCTTGTAAATTTTTAAATAAGTCCAAAACAAATTTTTAGAAAAATCGCGGTTTTGTAGTTTAAAACCCGAATTTGAAATTGATTTGAAGTGAAAAAATTTAAATATTTAAAAATATGAAATAAATTTTATAAATCTTTTAAAATGTTTTAAAATAGATTTGAGTTATATAAATGAATTTCCAAAAGATAGAAAATTCGTTTTGATCAATATAGCTTTTAAAACACTTTTCGTAGCACTTTTCACAGCAGTTTTAAATAACTTATGAAATATGATTTTAAACTTAACCACTCTTTTTCATATCTTTTATAAATGGTTTCTAAAATAATAATTAGGTATTTTAAATAATTATTTTAAAGTTTTATAAATCACTTTAAAAAAATGAAAGGAGTATGCGGAAAAGAATTTGTCCTATTTGTGAGACCTAAACGGTAAAACAAGGTGTGTAACTAAGGTTAGGAATGGAGCAACCAGTGCCCTGAACTTAAATGGCTTTTGTTTTCTATTTTACATGAGGGGTGGAACACATCAAAAGGAAAGCCCGGATGCTCTAAAAAAGATCTCATTTAAGTTTTTTCAAAAGTAAGAAATTTTCAAAAGAGTTAATTAAACTGGAATTTAAATAGTATAAAGGATATTCTAATCAAACTTTGTATTAAAGTCCGAAGAGGAAACTTGTACTATCTGCATGAATATAAAAGGTGGTTCCATCATTATTCCATGAATAGTAAGAGTTAAATACGGAAGTTAATCTAGGTATGATTAGTCTAATCTTTTACTTAATACAAATTGGTTTGGGGTTTACAGTAAACTATGTCTTGAATAACACTGTTTTTTACCCATTAAAATGTTATGATATGAATATAAGAAACCTTCGATTTAGATTTAAATAAGTAATTCTGAAATGTTTTTCCAAGTAAAAAGTGAAACAATTTAGAATTATTCCAAGATTTAAAAAGGGGTTAATTAACCAAATTATTTGATAAATGAGGCTAAATGATTTCATATACCGTTAAGAAGATAAATGGAATAATTTGAAATAATATTTCTCTCTAAGATATTTATGAATAAATAAAAAGATGAATTAAATTGAATGATGATTGATAATCATATATGAACTAAACAACTTTTTAATCGACGATTGGTTTGGAGGAACCGGGGTCGGATTTGGGTAAATCCTATCTGAAAACCACTTTATACCAATGTATATGTTCGGAAGTGAAGACATATTAAAGATGATAATTATTAAAGACCGGGGATCCTCAGAATGTAGGGATTGTGTGACGCCCCACCTCTATACTCACACTAGCCAAGGACACTACGGGGTAATGCCGTGGACTAGCACGAAGAATAAGGCTGTTGAGGAGCGACCATCTGTGTAATTGCTTTGTGTGAGTACCGATATGTCAGATAATATAACTTACATTTCATTTCAAGAGGAAATCTGACATATCAAATACAAACTCAAAGCTACCATACAGTGGCTATGTGCACTTCGGAAACAAATATAGAAATAAGCATAACACAAATCAGTCACAGATATTCATACACAAAGGCGGAAATAGATATGAATATAACACATAGAAGTGTACATCAAAGTAGGGGTCATACTAGATCCACTACATCACAAAAGAATAGATACAAGTGCTAGACAAAAGAATACGTATACATCAAAGAGTCTCTATCTCGAATGTATAATAACAAAAAACAAGCTAAAGTAGTAAGCCAAAAGTCAGGTGATGAACCCTGATAAGAAGTCAAGCAAAAGCACCTGAAATACCTCGGTCTGACCCGAGTATTATTTAAGAAGAAAATAATAAACGGATCGGTCTAGCTATAAATATCATATAAAATGAGATAGGATAAGTGATATGACAAAAACGTATGATAACAATAATGCCATACTGTGACAAGTATACATCAGATAACAACAAAAATCATACAATATCTCAAATATTCTCAAACACTAAAAAGAATGTCATATTCTTTAAATTATTCACCAAAACACAAATATTGACAAAACATATCAATGCCAAACACAAAAATCGATGAAACACAAATTCTAGAAATCATCAAACTGAAATCCAGAAATCACAAAAAGGGGAAGGCCTATCACAAACGGGAGCATGAAATCTCCCCAACACGTGTGTCACAAACGGAACGCTATTCCATGGTCACTAACCATCAATTTTGAGCCGAAGCTCCACAATCGTCCCGAAGACCATGGGTCGCTACCCCACCAATTTGAACCGAAACTCCACAAACGGGGTTTTTAGTCCCCCACACCAACAAAGAGACATCGCACATCGCTAGCCTAAATCACAAAAATGATCATCATTGATCAATAAGAAGTGTGGATCAAACTAAGCTAGTAAACATAAGAGTTTAGCTTCATGTCCCATAACCACTAGCTTAACTTAAATATTTACGAACTAATTGTAGATTTCCACTCAAAAATTGTCACAAGATTTCAATCGAACAAGTCTAAGAATTAACCGACGAAGTAAACGCAAGCGTTTCATACACTTGTTTTGCTAAGCCATTTAATTAGATTTCTCATATGAATGAGGTAAAGGTTTTTATATACTAGTAGAGTTGGAAAACGGTTTTAAAACCGGGCTTTGTATTTAAAAGTAGTGTTGAAATCGTTTTTGTGAAAGAGTTTGAGTATTTACTACTAGTATAGAAACCTTTGTATTTTAAAGTGACGAACCACAGAAATGATTGTAGAAACAATCAATCACCAAAAATTCACATATGAGAATGTGAATTAAATCCATAAAAATCGATATCAAATCCATCAAATTGATATTCCCAAAAATCCGAAGAAAGAAATCATCAAAGTCGATAATAAGTGATAACAACTAACTGGATCGACAAAAATCGATTAATTTTGGAAATCCACTAAAAAAACAAGCAAATAGGCAAAATTGAACAGTTCCAGACGTCTGGTTTAGAATCCAGACGTCTGGATTTGTTTTCTGGAAATTTTCAGAAAACCTCCCAGACGTTTGAAATTTAGAAGCAGACATCTGAACCCTAATCAGACGTCTGAAATTAGTCTCTACCATTTTTATTTTTTTCTACCGTGTATATTTTTTCCTCCAAGTCTATACCAGACTTCTGGACTTGATATCCAAACGTCTGGTCATCTGGCCTGGGCAACAGTTTGCCAAGGCCAAGATGGCCAAAACGTTTCGGGAGCGATCGAACGAGCAATGAAGGCTAAGGATTTATGCCAAGCGACAACCCAGCCTTATAGGCTCTTTGATACACCCCAAATATTATGTCCAAACATCCATAGTAGGATTTTCATAAAATTGGACTTCACAAGCCAAAAATTTGAAAATTCACCAAATCAATTCAAATCAAAAGCAAATGAACATGAATAAATGTTAGGAATTCATACCTAACAACAATGAGAATTATAGACGTAGATGTGAGTTCAAAAACTCACCTTTAAACCCAAAAACAACGAACGAGAAGCTCTAAAACAAAGGAAAGGCCAATTCCCCTTTAACTTCAACTCAAGAAGCTCCAATCTAAGCTAATAAGCAAATATTTCCCAAGTTAGGGTTTAGGAATTTCTAAAATTTAAGAGAGATAGAGATGGAGAAGATGAAGAGGATGCTTACCTAAGCTTCTCCTTGATTTTGGACTTGAATTTGAGTTTCCTAATCAAAACTAGGGTTTAGGAATTTCTATTTCTCATTCTTTCCCTCATTTTTCTTTAGCTTGAGTGTTAGAAAAATAGAATGAGTGAATGGATGAAGAGTGGAGGAGTTAGGGTATTATGTTGGGTTAGTGGGCTGAAACCCAAACCCAAAGCCCAAATAGAAAAATAGAAAAATTCTACTCAACTCCAAACATATCGATGTTTATACTCAAAATAGTTGTAAACGCCATTTTGGACTCAATGGAAGTGGTCTCGAGTCCCAATTCGACTGTTTACAAAAAGTAACATTTCGGAACTTAATTCGATTAACGATGCTATATTTAAATAAAACATTTAAATATAGAATCGTAAAATATGCGGGTTGTTACAGACTCCCCTCCTTAAAGAATTTGCGTCCTCGCAATACTTAAGAAGAAAATAAAAAGTAACAACCATACTAAGGCATAATCAACACAAAAGAAGAAACTTTGAAATGAGAAGTTCACTATAAGGAGCACGAGAGAGTAAGTCCGGATGTGTTCGCTTGATGAATTCTCCGGATTCCCAAGAGCAATCCTTAGGATTTGAGGACCATTGAACTTTCACAAACGGAACATCTTTATTACGAAGGCATTTACCCTCCGTAGCAATGATGCGAATAGGATGTTGCTCATAAGTCAAATTAGGTGAAACTTCAATTTCTTCAATAATACCGGGCTCAAGAATAGAATCGGAATCCCTAAGGCATTTCTGTAGTTGAGAAACGTGGAACACGTCATGAACATCAGAAAATTGAGCTGGTAATAAAAGGCGATAAGCCATGGAACCAATGCATTCGGTGATGGGAAATGGGCCAATATATCGAGGTGCTAATTTTCTCGATCAACTGAAACGCACAACACCCTTCATAGGTGAAATACGAATAAAATCTGGACCTAAAACCGGCTTCAAGCCAACACGAAGGAGATCGGCATGGCCTTCCGTAGAGTGCCTCGAAAGGTGCCATACCAATACTAGATTGGAAGCTATTATTATAGGAAAACTCAACAAGAGAAATATGATCTTCCCAACTTCCACAAAATCAAGAACACATGCACGAAGGAGATCTTCAAGAGTTTGATTCACACGCTCTATTTGTCCATCGGATTGATGATGATAAGCGGTGATAAAAGGGAAGGATGAGCCTCAAGGCTACATAAAACAAGAGATGAACATAAATTGGATTCACGATCTCGAATCTTACAAGTGGATAAAGTCTCGAGATCATTCCATTAATATATCATCATTGAAACAACCGCTATTTGCTTACGACTAAGGGCATCGGCAACTCGATTGCCCTTTCCGGGAGTATAGAGAATATCAAGATCATAAGATGCAAGGAACTCGAGCCAACGTTGTTGATGCAAATTAAGTTCCTTTTGAGAAAATAAATACTTCAAAGATTTATGATCGGTGTAGAAAACAAATTTCTCTCCCAAAAGATAACGACGCAAAATTCTAAGATCGAAAACAATGGCCGCGAGCTCTAGATCATGAGTGGCATATCTAGTCTCAGCAAGCTTTAATTGTCAGGAAGCATATGTGATAACACATTCCCTTTGCAAGGGAATGGCGTCCAAACTAATATGACTAGCATCGATATAAACAATAAAGTCTTGGTTCCCTTTGGGAACCACAAGAATAGGAGCATCGGAAAGTAGTTCTTTTAAATGATCTTCTTTCCCGAAAAGCTAAGACTTCCAAAATTATAATTAACTTTGTGTAATCATCTTTTTAGAAAAAATTTACTTTTTAAAAGTCAATTTATTGTGTCTGACTGTCTCATCATTGCGTTTAGGAGATTCCTATCGATAACGTTGATCAGGCACATCGACCAGAATTCTTAAAGCACTCAATGGGCAAAACAACACAAAATCATCTTCTATATGATAAACATGTCTCTTAAAAATTTTACGAATATTCTTTGCTCGTTTTAAGAACAAAATCCAATTATACTTATAAATATCTTATTAAAAGATTTGCAAATTTTAAATTGTTGCTTTCATCCATAATCAATGAATACAAGGATGGACACATCGAGATATTCACAGGATACTCGATTCATAAGATGGATGAATTAAGGTGAAAGGCTTGTCAAATCGAATGACATAACGAACCACTCATAAGAATCATAACGAGTACGGAATGCAGTAAGTAGAACACTATCCTCCGTAACTCGTAGCTGATGAAAACCGCTGGCAAGGTCGAGCTGAAAAGACCTTAGCACCACTCAATAAATCGCTTAGGTGGTAATCCTAAGAAAAGCTCAAAAATACCGGAAAATTCACAAACTACTTAAGTGAGGGAAATAACATCTTCCTCGTCATGTGGGTTTACAGAATGAAATGATGTCATAGAATTGGAATCAAAATCATTAAGAACAATAGAAATATGCTTAACAGATTGAGAATGTCGAAGATGGATAGTCCTCTCGGGACATAGGATATGGGCTTCATAATGATTAAGCCAATCCTTTCCCATAAATCATTCCGAAACCTAAGTAGCAACCGGATCGGAAAGCATAATCACATAAAATAATCTCGACATCTCCACAAAGTAAACTGAGTGTTGCGGATCCACTAATCGGATTCGCAATTTTCAGTGAAGTCATCAAGCCCATAATATTAAAAGAAAAAGAATCAACAAGTTCTTTTGATATAAAAGAGTGGGATGCACCCGTGTCAAAAAAAGAACTCGAATAGGATGATCACGAAACATAATAATGCCATCAAGGATAGAATGAGAAATACCTTGACCACGAGAAGTGTTACTAGGTGCTAGCATAACATTCAGCTTTCCCTCTCTCTTGCTTTGAATTTTGGGACATGAAGATATATAATGATCCGAACTTTTGCAATAGCGGCAAAAAATAGGCCTTGGACACATATTTATATAGTGGTCCTTAGAGCCACAATTGTAGCATTCTCCACGATTAGGGATTGGAGTCTTTGCTATCGAAGTTACTTGCTTCACTTTCTTGTTGGGATTAGGACTTTCAAACTTAATAAAGGAATGCCTCTTCTTATTGATGTTGAAGTTCTTATTGACACCCACAATCTCAACATCACTTTCTTTATCGGCCTCTTCAAGTCGAAGAGCGATATCTATAAGCTGATCGAAAGAAACTTCAAATTTCAGAAGTAAAGGCTTTTTGAGGTTCTTATTCAACCCATAGACAAACCTCTGATTTTTCTTCAAGGGGGTATTAATATACTCGACCCCATTTTTAGAGAGAGATTCAAAAGATACGACATAATCTACCACAGAAGATTCACCTTGAACAAGTCAATAAAGCGTCGGGCTAAAGTTACTTTTTCAGCTTCTGGGACAAACTTCAATTCGAATCTTTCCCGGAATTGCTCCCGAGTAAGATCCGCTTCGATAATCTTAGAAACCAAAAGCTCATACCAATCTAATGCTCTCTCCTGGAGCATGCTAGAAGCCACTTGGACTCGATGTAGATTAATAAGATTCATGCGGGAAAAGATGCGATCGCATGTTCTGAGCCAAGCTTGGATTTCTATAACGCTTTCGGAACCCTTGAATGGCCTTCCACCCAAATCGGTATAATCTCTACACAAGCATGCAAACCCAGATTTAGGATGAGTAGGCTCTAGAATGGGTCTGACAGCTTGAGCATTCTTCACAAGATCTAAGAGCTGCTGGGCAGACATAAATACTCCATCCTGAGGAGTAGCACTGGATTGATCGGCGCTGGGACGGCCAGGTCTAACCATTTCTCTTCTTTAAGAAAGAAAAAAAGAAGACGAAATAGGTTATTCTCAAAATGAATATCAAACAAACTTGATTGATAAAACTAGGCATCACAAAAGAAAATAGGATAGAACGGGTCCAATGACTCGAATTTAATCCTAAGGCACGACTCCTAAGAAAGACTTAGGACAATGATCCTTGCTAGATTATTCTACATTGTTCCGAAGTTTGGCTCTGATACCAAGCTGTGACGCCCCACCTCTATACTCACACTAGCCAAGGACACTACGGGGTAATGCCGTCGACTAGCACGAAGAATAAGGTTGTTGAGGAGCGACCAACTGTGTAATTGCTTTGTGCGAGTACCGATATGTCAGATAATATAACTTACATTTCATTTCAAGAGGAAATCCGACATATCAAATACAAACTCAAAACTACCACACAGTGGCTATGTGCGCTTCGGAAACAAATATAGAAATAAGCATAACACAAATCAGTCACAGATATTCATATCACAAAGGTGGAAAAAGATATGAATATAACACATAGAAGTGTACATCAAAGTAGGGGTAATACTAGATCCACTACATCACAAAATAATAGATACAAGTGCTAGACAAATGAATATGTATACATCAAGGAGTCTCTATCTCGAATGTATAATAACAAAAAACTACTAAGCTAAAGTAGTAGGCCAAAAGTCAGGTGAAGAACCCTGATAAGAAGTCAAGCAGAAGCACCTGAAATACCTCGGTCTGACCCGAGTATTATTTATGAATAAAATAATAAACGGATCAGTCTAGCTATAAATATCATATAAAATGAGATAGGATAAGAGATATGACAAAAACGTATGATAGCAATAATGCCATATTGTGACAAGTATACATCAAATAACAACAAAAATCATACAATATCTCAAATATTCTCAAACACTAAAATGAATGTCATATTCTTTAAATTATTCACCAAAACACAAATATTGACAAAACATATCAATGCCAATCGCAAAAATCGATGAAACATAAATTCTAGAAATCATCTACCTGAAATCCAGAAATCACAAAATGGGGAAGGTCTATCACAAACGGGAGTATGAAATCTCCCCAACACGTGTGTCACAAACGGAACGCTATTCCATGGTCACTAACCATCAATTTTGAGCCGAAGCTCCACAATCAGCCCGAAGACCTTGGGTTGCTACCCCACCAATTTGAACCGAAACTCCACGACGGGGTTTTTAGTCCCCCACACCAACAAAGAGACAACGCACATCGCTAGTCTAAATCACAAAAATGATCATCATTGATCAATAAGAAGTGTGAATCACACTAAGCTAGTTAATATAAGAGTTTAGCTTCATGTCCCATAACTACTAGCTTAACTTAAATATTTACGAACAAATTGTAGATTTCCACTCAAAAATTGTCACAAGATTTCAATCGAACAAGTCTAAGAATTAACCGACGAAGTAAACGCAAGCGTTTCATACCACTTGTTTTGCTAAGCCGTTTAATTAGATTTCTCATACGAATGAGGTAAAGGTTTGTATATACTAATAGAGTTGGAAAACGGTTTTAAAAACGAGCTTTGTATTTATAAGTAGTGTTGAAATCGTTTTTGTGAAAGAGTTTGAGTATTTACTACAAGTATAGAAACCTTTGTATTTTAAAGTGACGAACCACAGAAATGATTGTAGAAACAATCAATCACCAAAAATTCAGATATGAGAATGTGAATTAAATCCATAAAAATCGATATCAAATGGATATTCCCAAAAATCCAAAGAAAGAAATCATCAAAGTCGATAATAAGTGATAACAACTAACCGGATCGATAAAAATCAATTAATATTGGAAATCCACTAAAAAAACAAGCAAATAGGCAAAACTGAACGGTTCCAGACGTCTGGTTTAGAATCCAGACGTCTGGATTTGTTTTCTGGAAATTTTCTGAAAACCCCCCAGACGTTTGAAATTTCGATGTAGACGTTTGAGCCCTAATCAGACGTCTGAACGTATATTTCAGGCGTTTGGAATTAGTCTCTACCATTTTTATTTTTTTCTACCGTGTATATTTTTTCCTCCAGGTCTATAACCAGACGTCTGGACTTGATATCCAGACGTCTGGTCACCTGGCCTGGGCAACAGTTTGCCAAGGCCAAGATGGCCAAAACGTTTCGGGAGCGATCAGACGAGCAACGAAGGCTAAGGATTTATGCCAAGCGACAACCCAGCCTTATAGGCTCTTCGATACACCCTAAATATTATGTCCAAACATCCATAGTAGGATTTTCATAAAATTGGACTTCACAAGCCAAAAATTGGAAAATTCACCAAATCAATTCAAATCAAAAGCAAATGAACATGAATAAATGTTAGGAATTCATACCTAACAACAATGAGAATTATAGACGTAGATGTGAGTTCAAAAACTCACCTTTAAACCCAAAAACAACGAGCGAGAAGCTCTAAAACAAAGGAAAGGCCAATTCCTCTTCAACTTCAACTCAAGAAGCTCCAATCTAAGCTAATAAGCAAATATTTCCTAAGTTAGGATTTAGGAATTTCTGAAATTGAAGAGAGATAGAGATGGAGAAGATGAAGAGGATGCTTACCTAAGCTTCTCCTTGATTTTGGACTTGAATTTGAGTTTCCTAATCAAAACTAGGGTTTAGGAATTTCTATTTCCCACTCTTTCCCCCATTTTTCTTTAGCTTGAGTGTTAGGAAAATAGAATGAGTAAATGGATGAAGAGTAGAGGAGTTAGGGTATTATGTTGGGTTATTGGGCTGAAACCCAAACCCAAAGCCCAAATAGAAAAATAGCAAAATTCTACTCAACTCCAAACATATCCATGTTTATACTCAAAAAAGTTGTAAACGCCATTTTGGACTCAATGGAAGTGGTTTCGAATCCCAATTCGACTGTTTACAAAAAGTAACATTTCGGACCTTAATCTGATCAACAATGCTATATTTAAATAAAACATTTAAATATTAAATCATAAAATATGTCGGCTGTTACTGATTGCTATCACGAGTCCCAGGGGTTTACCACACATTATATTTATATGGCAGTGGTGTCTGCATTCTGAAATCGTCATCATATTGAAGACCAGAGATCTTCATGACAGATGGACTACTTGTCGGCATTCTTAGGTAGCTCCTAATATAGAGACATTTATTATAGTAGTGGTCCTGTCATGTTTTGAAATCTTTGGATTATAAGGACTACTCACTACTGATCCTAGAGCTGATTCCCAAAAAAGGATGTGGTAGGAGGAGCGCCTTCGGTTTCGTTCAGTCCAGAACGAACTTATATGGATGAGTGTCTAATAGTGCATTAATGATTATATTCATTGATCTCTATCAACGTATTATCTTCTTGGTGGCGGAGAAGGCAACTTCTCTTAGCTTAATACCCTTTCCTAAGACGTATGAGCTCAGGAGTTATATGTTTGTAGAAATTTGTTGTGTGATTACGAAATGGCAATGTGGCATTCTATGTGGAATGTGCTTTGTGGAAGAATAAAGCGTGACTTTGTTAAAAGCAAAGGGTGGCTTTGAAGAAATTAAGCGTAGCCTCACGAGCCTCACATCCCAGGAATGATACAGGATAATGTGGTCTACTAAACATATTTCGGGCTATCAGTTATGAGGAATGAAAAACATTTGTTGCCTTATGATGATGAAATGGACAAGTATGGAGGCTAATGGAGATCCTGTAAAGCCACCGAGTAATACTTAGTTCCATGGTAGTGCAGCGATATAGTTCGGAGGCTGACGGAGATCATGTAAAGCCACTGTTGTGAACTAAGACGGTTATACGTAGATTTTCAGGTCCGTATGGTCAACAGTTCCCTATCATGTTGGAACCAATTCCAAATACAATCTTTACGGTTTTGTTTGTAGTCCTAAAATAGCTGTAATGCTTTGCAAATATTCCGCTACCCCTTGTTAGAATTTAATAATGGTAACAATTTCGACTATGTTTATATATATTTATTTGGAAAGGATTTTCAAAATAATGTTTTTAGAAGGTTTTGATTGACATCGGCATGATCCTACATTAAATTTTTTGAGTATCTCACGCTGGTTTATCAAACCTGATCCGGGTATTTTATTACTCGGGTCAGATCCGAGTAGTTTCAGGGTTAGTTGATGATGCTTGGAGTTTCCATAGGAGAGCTGGAGATCTACATCTACATATGGATGTATCTTATTATCCGCTGCATCTATTGCATTTGTTTTTACATTTATAAGGATAGAGGGTTTATAACTTTCCAGGATGAATCCAGGTTAGACTTTGTATTGTTTTCAAATCTATCAACTATAAAGATTATTATTGAAATAATATATGTTATTCCATTCGTGTGAGGTTCTATTCTATCTTTATTTTCTTTTTCCCCAAACAATCGGGTATTTCGGCACTTGGATTTGCCGCACGTGGATGTATTACTGTCGATTTTCGAGGGTCGAAAATTCTGGTCGTTACATTATACCTCTTAAGGATTTATCGGCCCTCGATCAAACCCTAAAAAGAAATACTCTAAAGTGTCAAATACTATCACTTTCAGTAATCACTAGAACTTAACCAAAACGTCTCATACCGCATGGTGAAATTCAAGTATTTACTAGAAGCTAGTAAATCTCACTCGTTATAGATACCACTGGAAAATCTGAACTATAATCTCTTAAGATTCTAACAGTCCCATCATACACCAAAAGAGAATACAACTCTAAAGTGTTAAATACTTTCCTATAAGCAATCATTAGAATTTAACCCAAGTATCCCATACTACCCGGTGAAATTCAAGTATTCGATAATGGGTTAGCAATTTCCACTTAAACATTTTATTCAATGAGTTGTACCATATTTCAACGAAGCGTTATTCGAGGGCAATTAAACCAATCGGTAACACTAAGTCGATCATTAGTATTTCCCAAATTATAGAATTAAGGTTCTTAAAACATTTTATTTTTCAGGCTTCTTCAAAATCAAAAATCATTCAAAATTGACAAATTATCATTTAAATGGCCAAGTTTAAATCCAATGGAAATCCGATAAGAATTTATAATCTTAAAATGGATAATATTAATTTATTCTACATGAATTGATTTCTAAGATACTTTATTTATTAATCTATTTTTACCTTCTTATTTAAAATCAACAAACATGTTTATTTCTCAACTATATAAATATAACTCGTTGTTAAAATCATTTATAAAAAGATCCGAGTTAATTTTAGAGACAAGTTTGATATTTATAAATTTAAACAAACTCTCTTATATAAATGGATTTTCAAATTATTAAGTGTATGTATATACATACATACATACATATATATATATATAATTTTCCAAGAAATCCATATTAATATATTTAAAGAGCAGCTTTTCAATTTCTTTCAAACTATACATAAAAAAGGGGTTAAATTTTTAAAAATAAATTACCACTGAAATTCAATAGGTAACATGGTTCAAAACAAGCATAAGAACTTAACAAAAAACACTTGAACTAACAAAACAAGTGCAGGCAAGAACTGGGCAAAACTGCCCGTCTTACATCTCACCGGTCGACATGTACAAGGAATTGTGGATAGGTTGTTGCGTTTTTTGGGCATTGATTGCCCAGTTAATCGCTATTTGAGCTCTGATGGTTGAACTTCGTTGACACTTGTGAATTGCAGATAAAAGTATAAACAATCTCAGGTCTATCTAAATATTCAAACACAATCCATATCATAGCATAAGCATTCAAAGAGGAACTGTTGATCAACCAAACATTAATGGTGATTAGTTTTTTCTTAAACAAACTACATTCAGATTTTTGTTTAACGACTATTTATTCATAGTTAATATTCTAGCAAACAATCATCTCAATATTCATATTAAATATAATTTGTGTGAGAGAAAACTCTCACCTTGAATCCAAAAAGGAAGAAAGAACTAGAATAGGCTGAAAGTGATAAGATAAGCTACTATAAACACTGATTCTCCTTCAAAACTCCAAAACAACTTCAATTCAAACAACCCCTAATTCAATTTTCGAGATGAAGTAGTCATTCAAAACCCTAACTTGATAGTATACAATGATAGATAAGAAGGTAATTAACACATACCTTATTTTCTAATGATTTGTAGGATTTTCCTTGATTTTATAAAATCAAACCTAGGGCTTGGGATGAACTTCTGCTTATTTTCTTTTGCTTGGTTGAAATGAACGTTAATTGAATTGTGATAAGTTAGAATAGGAATTGGATAAGGGTTTAGAGTATTAAGTTAAGTAATTTGCTAGTTGTCTTAAATTACTAAGGCCTAAACCTTATAAAATGTTATTACATTGCTTGGTACACTTTATACACTTAACTAATCTTTCTAATAATAGATTCCTAACAAATTACAATAGAATTAATTTCTTTTTAGCTTAAACACATTTAACAAAGAATTCTACTCCAAAAAAATTTCATCCATTAATTTATTTCATAGTTAAATCAATTTATTTACAAAAATTTTAGATCTCTTTTCATTTCAAATAAGAAATCTCAATTCTTATTTATTCAAATTTCCAAATTGTTTTTTATTTCATATTCTAAAATCTAAAAATTGACTTAAACAATATTTCGACTAAATCAAAATCCATAAATTAAATCAATTAGCTAAACTAAATTAAATTTCATAAGAAAATTTCCAATTTCCAAATTTAAATTAATCAACCCTAATTAACCGTAATTAATTAGGTCATTAACAACAGGGTTTTACAAGCTCCCCCTTAATAAAATTGCATCCTCGTAATTTCCTTAAATGAAAGTAATCTATAACACAATATATATATATATATATATATATATATATATATTTGAATTCTCTAAATAATTTACCGTTTGGTTTCAATTAATTCTCTAATTATAAACCAAATTTATAGCCATACTTTACTTAATCAAAGAATTTATTTTTTCACTCTTACATTATTAATTAAAAAAACTCATTCTTCTAAATAACATTAAGCCATGAAAATTTTATGGTCCATTTTGTCGCCACAAAGTTGATCGCCTAAGCATTCAACATTGCCTTACCAAGTTTCTCCGTTCTACACAAAGGATTCATGGAAAAAATATTATTTAAATTATCTTTAAACACTCAATTATTTTCAAAATTTCCAAAACTAATTATTTCTCATGTCTAAATGTCTCATTCAATGTTCAAGAACTCCTATCGATAACATGGTGCCTCATATATCGACCAGAATCCTTAAACATTTCGGACAAGTCAACACAACAAATAATCCAAAAAAAATTAGTTCTATTTATTTATCTATAAATAACATCCATGTATCCACTGTGTAAAAAATAAATAAATACAATCAAGTAACTAATTTCTAACAACCCATCAAGCAAAACCAAATAATTTACTTTCTAAAACTAAAGGAGATATACCTTAATACTACTGCTAAGCTATGCCTCCTGTTGCACTAGCTGTGTTTCCTTGTCCTTTGCCCTTCTGCTACAATGCGAGACAAGATGGAATATAGTATGCCCAAGCTTCTTGCAATAATGAAAGAACACCCCAAGAGATGCATGGCGAGGCTTAGTACAATCCTTAATCAGATGACCCTGCTCTCTACAATTATAGCATACACCTTATCTGCCCTAGAATCTGAGTCGCTATTCTTTCTCTCTTGATGTCCATTCTTGCCATTATCCTAAGGTTGCTTCCTCTTCTGAGAAGAATCTGACTGAGCCTGAGGTGCCCAACCATCTTCACCATCCCTATCCTCTTCTTCGAAACAATATACTGAATCAACTAATGACTCAAAAGATACATCAAGCTGGAGCAACAAAGCCTTTCTCAATGGCTTGCATAATCCATAAATAAACTTATGATTCTTCTTTCTTGGAGTGCTGATAAACTCGAGGCCATACTTGGGTCATCGCTCGAACATGTCACATACTCCGCTTCAGACATCTGACCCTGACTAAGTTCTATAAACCTCTTAACCATGGCCTCTTTCTCAGCTTCTTGAAGAAACTTCAGCTCGAATCTTTGTCTAAATTGAGCCCAGGTAAGGAGTGCCACTACAATCTCTACCTCTACTAGATCGTACTAGTCTGATGCTCTCTCTTATAAATGACTGGTAACGAGCCTAACTCTCTATGAAATAGTAAGATCCATATTCATGAATATTCTCTCACAAGTCTTCAACCATGCCTAAACCTCACTAATCATCTTTGTACCCATGAAATTTTTGCTTCCAAGACATCCGAAATCATTACAGAGTTGGGTGAAGTCGGAACGAGCTGGTAGGCAACAAGAGCCTGAGTATGTGTAGTCCTAACCATCTCAGCTATCTGCTCCGAAGTCAAGAGTATCCCTCCAATATCAAGACCCCTAGTCGATCCGACAGTAGCTCTAGTGGGTATTCGACCTCCAACCAAAACTCCAAACTACACATCCAAATTCTAAACGAGAAACGAATTCCAAATATTATCTAATAATATTTCAATACTTAAATAAAATCTTAAAATAAGACCCAGTTGATTACACCGGTAATCAATTTATATTCCTATCCCTAATAGTTAATAAAAATTAGTAACTACAACACACCCAAGGGATGGGGCATCTAGGTCATCAAGGTTAAAATATGAACTTTGAAAATTTATATTCTATAATGTTATGAACACACCTCCGATACTAAGCTGTAACAACCCTATTGCTATACCCAGTTTAGCAAGAACATTACAAGTAATGTTGTCTGCTAATCTAGAGAATACGATTGGTTAAGGGAAATCGAATGCGAATATATCTTTATACTAACACTGAAACGTCATTTATACCTTTTCTTAATAACTAAACTGAAATTTGACGTGTACGGTAATAATATAAAGTAATAAACACACCGATTTAAAATATTCAGAACGATATATAATACGGACACAAATATTAGAATGATACATATCACAGTGGAATATTATACATCATATACATCATAAGGTGTGGGTCTACGAAATATATCAGTACTTGACCTACAACATACACATTATGTCAAAATATAATATCAGGTAAAACTGACTATCAAAATAATACATTCGACTAGTTGTCTGAATATATTCAAATGAGTAACTCTCAAGTCAAAATGTATACTTCAGTGCTAGTCAAAATTATCTAACAGTTCGGGAGTCGCTACACCTGTAATGTCTCGGCCTGACCCATTTATAATAAATGGGTCAGACTATATCTAAATGAAAGGGTGAGATACTGATAACATAAATATATGACTTAACAATAATGAAATAATTAATGGTATAAATATGCTCAACAATAATCATTATAACAAGGCGTATTAAATAGATCACCATTTCATAAATTCATCTTAAGTCATAATTGACTATGATCTAAAAATATGGTGACAACAATCAAAATTCTTCAGAGCTCAAATGATAATAAATTATCTAACTATAAAATCTCTAAAGAAACATTTAAATAATGAATTTAATATGGTAGCCCTCATTAATCTGACACTGTATGACATAAACGCCGACCCAGAACAATATAGACTTACGTATTTATATAAGAGCTATCAAGAACAATGTAGAAATATCTATCCAAAATAATATAGATATTATATCCTATGTATACTCTATCCAGAACGATAGAGATAATGTCGAGACTACTTAATAACAAAAGAGTTGTAGTCTATCCAAAACAATATAGAAACGATGCAAGTAAATATCTAACCAGAACAATATAGATAATACATCATCACAAATCTATCCAAAACAATATATATTTTCCTACCCAAAAAATATAACTTGAAAATCTATAATATCTATTATTACAATATATCTCGATCGACCACAAAGATCATGAAAATTAAGTCTTGACCCGTCATAAGGATTGAGGGAAAATCCAGGAGTATACCTCTTAAGAACTTATTGGCCCTCGGCCGAACTGTAAAAGGAAATACTCTAAAATGCCAAATACACTTTCAGTAATCACTAGAAGAGAACCAAAATGTCACATACTGCATGGTAAATTTCAAGTATTTATTAGAAGCTAGTAAATCTCACTCGTTACAGATACTACTGGAAAACCTGAACTATATTCTCTTAAGGATCTAATGGTCCTACCGTACACCAAAAGAGAAAATAACTCTAAAGTGTTAAATACTTTCCTATAAGCAATAACACTTAACCAAAGTATCCTACACTACCCATTGAAATTCAAGTATTCGCTAATGGGTTAGTAATTTCCGCTCAAACATTCTATTCAATGAGTTGTACAATATTCGATGAAGCGTCATTCTAGAGCATTTAAACCAATCAATAACACTAAGTCGATTAGTAATATTTCCCAAATTATAGAATTAAGGTTCACAAAACATTTTATTTTTTAAGTCCAAAAATCGTTCAAAATTGACAAATTAGTATCCAAATAGCCAAGTGTTAAATCCAATAGAAATCTGATAAGAATTTATAATCTTAAATGGATAATATTAATTTATTATATAATAATTGATTTCTAAGACAACTTATATATTAATCTATTTTTAACTACTTATTTGAAACCCATAAAGCGTTTATTACCCAATTATATATATATATATATATATATATATATCTTGGTTAAAATCATATATAAAAAGAACTAGGTTAATTTTAGAAACAAGTTTGATATTTATAAATTTAAACAAACTCTCATATATAAAAGGATTTACCAATTATTAAGTGTGTGTGCGTATATATATAATTTTCCAAAAAATCCGTATTAATATATTTACAAAGTTGCTTTATAATTTCTTTCAAATTATTCATAAAAATAGGATTTAAAATTTAAAAATAAATTATCACTGAAATTCAAGAGGTAACAAAGTTCAGACCAAGCATAAGAACTTAACAAAATAACACTTGAACTAACAAAACAAGTGCAAGTAAGAACTGGGCAAAACTACCTAGTTTTACGTCTCACCGGTCGACCGGTACGAGGAAATAGTGGACTAGTTGTTGCGTTTTTTTCTAGGCAATGATTTCCTAGTTAATCATTATCAGAGCTCTGATGATCGGACTTTGTTGACACTAGTAAATTGCAGATGATAGTATAAACAATCTTAGGTCTATTTAAACATTCAAACACAATCTATATCATAGCATAAGCATTCAAAGAGGAATTGTTGATCAACCAAACATTAACAATGATTAGTTTTCTTAAACAAACAACATTCATATTTTTGTTTACCAACTAATTATTCATTAATTAATGATCTAGCAAACAATGATCTCAATATTCATATTAAATATAATTTGTGCGAGAGAAAACTCTCACCTTGAATCCAAAAAGGAAGAAAGAACTAGAATAGGTTAAACTGATAAGCTAAGATACTACAAACACTGCTTCTTCTTCAAAACTACAAAACAACTTCAATTCAAACATCTCCTAATTCAATTTCAGATACCAAGTACTCATTCAAAACCCAAACTTGATGGTATACTAAGATAGATAAGAAGATAGTTAATTCATACCTTATTTTCTAATGATTTGTAGGATTTTCCTTGATTTTATCAAAACAAAACTAGGGCTTGGGATGAACTTCTGCTTTTTTTTTCTCAGTTGAAAAGAACATGAATTGAATTGTGAGAAGTTAGGGTAGGAATTGGATAAGAGTTTTTAGTATTAAGTTAAGTAATTTTCTAGTGAGCTTAAATTACTAGGGTCGAAACCTTATAAAATGTGATTACATTGTTTTGTATATTTTAATTTAAGGCTGAAACCTTATAAAATGTTATTACATTGTTTAGTATATTTTATACACTCAACTAATCTTTCTAACAGTAGATTATTAACAAATTACAATAGAATTAATTTCATTGTAGCTTAAACACACTTAACAAAGAATTCTACTGTAGTTTTCATTCATTAATTTATTTCATAATGAAATCAATTTATTTACAAAATTTTAGAATTCTTATCATTTCAAAAAAGAAATCACAATTCTTATTGTAACGACCCGGATTTTTGGCCATCGAATATTGGGTAATTAACTAATTTTAATTGTTGAAATATTGATGAATTTATGATAATTAAAATGTCTGAATGTATATAAATTTAAAAACTATATAAAATATTGAATTATAAAATCTCTGGATGTGATAAATCTTATAGAAAAATAAATTATATGTATATATATAGAAACTCCACCATTTAATTGAGATAAAATATCCATAAATATATATATATACACAAAGCTTTGAGATGTTTGATAATATATATATATATAAGTATATAAGTATAGATATATATATGTATGTATATATACCCATATGAAGTAAATGTATATATGGATAGGAGATAATGTGAAAATATATGAGTATATATGATGACGAATATAAGCAAATGTGTGTGTATATATATATATCTATTTATTTTAATGAATGTAAATGCATGTGTATATGGCAACAACAATATGTATAAATGCAAGTAAAATAGGATAAAAATTCTTATGCATAACTATATACATATATATATACATAAGTATATGTATACGTATATATAATAGTGTACATGAAGAATGTAAATACATGTGCACACAAATGTGTACATATCCACAAGGAAGCACAAACTTTATGGTAACAATTAAATGAATATATGTAAAGATATATATGTATATATGTATGTATATACACATTATTATAAAAATTGAAAGGGGCTAACATATACACATAAGGATATATATACACATATACATATCAGTTCATACATATGTACATGTAAACACCTTAGGGAACATAGAATTAAATACCTATCCTCTCAAGCATATATTATATCAAATCCACCTTTCAAATTATCAAATCTTTTTTTTCAATTTTCAAATCAGGTCAACAAAACCTCAGATCAAAGAAAATACAAAGGAAAAATAAAAATAAAAATTACTGTACCTGTTAAGACTACAGCTCTTCCCCCTCTCTCTATATATACCTCTACCCTTGTCTCATTTTTTTTCATTCGAACAAACTAAAGTAAAAATAATACAAACTGCCACTTAGAAATCAAAACAACAAAAGTTCAGGAGATCAAAACAAAAGCTAGCAGTTTCTTTTCCAAAAACATTGCTCTGTCTCCAAGATAATAATCAGGCGAGTAAAAACTTTTTAAAAACCTCTTCTGTAAACAATTTATATGTGAGTGAACTAAAATCTTTTTATGCTAATCTATAAGTATGCCTGATAGAAATAGCAGTGTTTTGATAAGTTTGTTTGCATAGAAATATATGTATATGGATGCATATACCAGCACTTGTACAACATTCTTGCTTCTGCTCTGTTTTTTTATGTCATGCTTAGCTTTAAAAATCCCTATCTCTTCCTCTAAATAGTTTTAGGTTATGATGTTTGAAGAAGTTCTGTTCGTATTCGATTATACTTTGTTTTAAAAATGATTTTGAAAACTGTTATCAAGTATAAACGTTGGAAAGTAAAATTTACAGTAAGATAACCCATCGCCATGTGAAATGACGAATTTTAGAGGTCGTTTCACGATTTTAGTTTTGTATTTGATGGGATAGGAGGAGTTGAACGTGGATTGGTCTTTGACGAATTTACGGCGATCTGGTCATAGTTGAGGGTCGGGGTTTTGGTCAGAGGAAGCTGGGTGGAAGGGCAGCTCAAGAAAAATGGCGGAGCAGTTTATAGGGCGGCGCGGTGGAGGGTCAGAGGTGATATAGGGTTTGGGTGTCGTGTTTGGTCGTGTTCAGTTTTATAGCGACGGCGGCGTCGTGGAAGGGTTTGGGTGCTACGGTATGGGGGGGAAAGGTGGAGGAGTGAGTGGCGAAGCATCTGGTGAAGTGGAGAGGACTCTGGTGGTTGGATATGGCGGAACGAGGTAAAGGAAGGGGGGATCGGTTCGTTCCAGTTTTGGGCTCGGGGTCGTTTTTTTTTTTGAATTAGGATGGTCGTGGAATTTTGGGTGGCCAGGGAGGCTACAAAGGTCGAAGGCGATGTGGGGAAGGGGTTGAAAGTGGTCGACGAGTCAACGTCGGAGCGTGCACGTGCACGGTGGAGATCTGGTGCAGGTCGAAAGGAAGGAAGGAGAGTAGCAGGTGAATAAAAGAAAAAAAAAGAAGAGAGAAGGGGTGTGGCCTTGTTTTGTCTGGTTGGGCCGGGTTTTGGGCCAAGAAAAATAAGAAAGGAAAAGGTAAATAAAAATATAGGAAAAAGGAAAAGAAAAGTAAAAAAGGGAAAATAAAGATAAAGAAAACGAAAAAGTAAAAGATAGGGAAGAGAAAGGAAAGGGGATAAGAGGAAGAAAGTGGAATTAATATATATATACATTCATATGATAATTTATATTTCCTTCTTTTAACTAAAAATCTATTTCCATTTTAAAAACCAATTTTAAGGCTCAATAATATTTCATAATTTAAATGGTAATTAATTACATTATTATCTGATTTAAAACTTATATAATTAACTAAGAAGACATTAAATAAAGGGGTAAACTTCTATTAACTAATAATAGATTGTGTTTATAATTTCTTTAATCGTAGTTAATTTGGATAAAGATATAAATGGATTTGGTCAAGTAAAGTTAATAAAATCCAAATGTGTGATTTGTATGATATTTGTTATCAATCGTTAAATTGGAAACAATCTATATCTTACCTTAACCCTATTAGAGGGTTAATTCAATTATTCTTTTTTGTACCATTAAGTGGTCGGACAAGTTAAATAGTAGGTTAAAACGATGATACGGTTATTTGAATAAAGATCTGTAATAAATCCTCATATTTAAATAGTGTCACCCAAAATAATAAATTGTTTATTTTAAAAAATTTACCCTTTTAAATTTGTTACTTGGATTTGAAGAGACCGGGGCCGGATATTAATGTTATCCGGAACCACTTCAATTTAAAAGTCAGGACAAACTTTTATGGGTTTGGTTATTGAGTTTGATAAACCGGAATTAGATTTATTTAACAAAGTTTAACCATTTCAAATAAGCAACCGTATTTAGACATTATTATAATATCAATAGATTTCAAAAAAAGTGTTTGGTTATAAATGAGATAAAAACTCGTCGTGTTGTATGAGTTACCTTGGTTTCCAAAGATTTTGATTACCCAGTATTTCAAATTAAATATGTTTACTCACGTTGGTTTCCAGCCTGACTCGGGTGTTACTTTATTGTAATGCTCGGGTCAGACCGAGTATTACAGAATTTCAGGTTAGGATGCTTGGAGCTCAGGAGACGAGCTGGATGGCAGAGATGTGTTTCTCGTATTTGACTATATTCCGCTTTGTATTATAGGCTGTATAGACAGCAGTTGAGGACAAGTTATTACAACTGTCCAGATTTGTTGTACTCTGATATCTTGTATGTGTATTAACGGTTACAGCTTTTCTTTGTATAAAATGCTGCTATTGTATATTATATTTTATTCTGCTGCGATTGTGAGATTTTGTGCTGTTGTTTCTATTTCTTCTTCTATCTCTTTTTCTTCTTAACCCTAACAACCTGGTATTTCCGGCACTCGATTGCTTGACACTCTATACAGTGGACGTATTAGTGCCGATTTTCGGGGTCGAAAATCACCCGGTCATTACACTTATTTATTCAAATTTCCAAATTGTGTTTTATTTCATATTCTAAAATCTAATAGTTGACTTAAACAATATTTCAACTAAACTGAAATCCATAAATTAAATCAATTATTCAAGCTAATTTAAATTTGATAACAAAACTTCAAAATTCCAGATTTAAATTAATCAAACTTATTAACCATAACTAATTAGGTCGTTAACAATAAAGTTTGTATAATTTGTCTCATCAGTTATATGAGATTGGTATCACGGTCAACTGTAATCAACTCAATGTCAAAGTCAATGGCCAGAGTAGTATAGTTAATAATAATTATTACTATTGAACAAAGGATTTTGTGATTGGATTTTCAAAGTTGGATATGGACGATGTTGGAATTTTGATCAAAACCAAATTCTATAAGTACTTATGCGATATAGTTTTGACGAAGAGAATTGATGTAAATAATCATTACTACTAGGTACCGCTTATAATAAGTAAAATTGGATATTACCAAAAGATACATAAGTGATCAATTCAGCCAAAATGTCACAAGACTAGCAAAGTTGACATGTGAATGTTAATATTTGAATTGTTCAATATGAAACGCTAACTAAATTTACCACCGAGTCGCACAGCTGAAATGATGAATACGTCGAATGTACCGCACGGTTTATGTAACAAACCAGAATTTTAGTCATTCGAATTTGGAAAATTTAATTGATTTTAACTGTTGAAAAGTTAATTTTATAAGTTAAATAACTTATATTTCAAATATAATGATTTATTTGATAATTAAATTGCTAGATTTAATATTTGAAATTGTTTAAATAATTGAATCTTGAATTTAAAATGAATGAAAAATATTTCTAAAGTCGATTTAAAATTTATTTGAACAAGAATGAAGTCAGTAAACTTTTAATTTGGATTTAAAAGTGAATAAATTGAAATTGGAAATTACACTTTTTAATTAACGTATAAAAATAGTCTTTTTAGACACTCTCTCGGATTTCGACGAAACCAGTTTCATTGGATCCGTAATAGTGAATTATTATATGTTGTCAAATTTCATAGCGATTGGATGTATTGTTTGGTTGTGCGAGTTCAAAACGCATAGAAAATTATTAAAGGAATTTAAATTAAAATAAATTTGATTTTGAAAAGCTATCTTCTGGATATGATGGAATTGGCTTCCGATACAAATCCCATTGTCCTCGGAATAGGGAACTAACATATACAACACCAGGCGACATGCTTCATTTGAAGTTCGAAATTTTAACATGTGAATAGTGCCGAGTTTATTTTCTATAAATAGCCCTTAACTTTTATTTGCTAACCCTAAAACAAATTTCAACCGCCATTAAAACCTAGAAACCAACGGCACATATTTCTTCGGTCGATCAAGGTGTTTTAAGGCTTCGACTCCAACATGAAAGTTGGAGAGCTCAGTGAGGGTAATCGATCCATGGTCTTGGATCGTCGTATGGATGATGACGATGGCGGTGAGGCTCGTCCAAACGCGAGCAGCAAAATTGCACGCGTGGCTTGGCTGGGTGAGGTGGCGTGCATAGGAGGGGGAAGGTTGGCAGCGTGGTCGACTGGGTCGTAGGTGCAGGTGCAAGCGACGTTCGAAGAGAGAGAGAGGAAAAAACAAATGTCATGCCTGTAACTATGCGCGTGAGCAAAGAGAGGGAGGGAATAGGTTAACTTTTTAAATTTTATTTTATTTAGTTAATTAAATATTAATTATTTCGAATGCTAATTTATCCATAACTTTCTCGTACGAGGTCCGTTAGAGTGCGACAAGTTATGTTGTGTTCGTATCAGCGAGCACTACGTTATGGATTTGGATTGGACAAATTCGGAGCTATTTGGAATTTTGGGTTAAACTGAACGACCGTACAATTTTAATTCAAACTAGAGCGCTTTGGCGATTTCTGGCATTTTTGTGACTTAACTCACCTCTCTAGCCTTCTTATATTTTTATATAAGTATGAATAATTTTATTTATGTTATTTGTTGCATGTTTGGATGATATACTATATTTATTAGTTGGTTTGGATATATTCCCCCTTATTGGAGCATATGAGACTCTATTGTGTTCCCTTGTAAGAGTGGATGACCCTTTGTATACGAATCCCGCCTCGAAGTGGTTGATTTATAGTTTTATGATTATATGATGTATGTGATGCAGAGGGACAGGTTGGAGGTTTCCAACAGGATTCCTTACCAATTTAGATTTTATTTTTCATATGTATGCTGATATATGATGTGTTGGATGTTATGTTGATGGCATTGATGCGATTTGACTTATTTGGTGATATGGTACTACTGGGCGTTATTTTTGGTATTTTGGAAATAATAAAAAAATGAAGATTTTGATTTGAAAAGAATTTCGAAGTAATTTTGAACGTATGTATGTTTTAATAATTTTTAAATTATAAAAAGGATTGAACTTATTTCTAATAAATAAAAGTTATGATTTTTGATGTTATAAAAGAATAGTTTTGAGAAATATTTTGATTTAGAGATTTTTGAATAAGTTTATAAAAAAAATATTTATACGATGATATTTTTATGAATAAAGAAGTTGATCTATAATTGAAATTTATAAATATTTTGTAAATGATTTTGGAGTTGATTTGGCAAAATGGATTTATAAATGGATTTATAAATAAATTTGATTTATAAAGAAATGGATTTAGAAATGGATTTTGATGGTCAAATTGGTTTTTATAAAAGAATGGATTTATAAATAGAATTTTGTAAATAAAGAAATTTTATAAAATAGAAGTTTTATAAAATAGAAGTGAAATTTGTATATGTAGTTTATAAATATGAAATGACTTATGTTGAGATTAAAATATGGATTTGTTTTATTTAAAGGAATGTTTGAAAGAAATATTTTGATGGAGTTAATGGTTTTAAAGCTAATTTATCTTTTTTAAAGTAAAGGTTTTGGAAAGTAATAATTTCAAAAGGAAATTAAAAGGTTTGAAAAATGTTTTAAAATGTGATAATTATCCGAAATATAGATTTCAACATTTATTGTTGTAATAGACGTTTATGGAGAAGTATGGAAGGCATGGACTATAACACTATTGTTATAGTAAATGATTTCCGAAAGGAAATGTTTAATATAGTATGTGGGATATATATATATATATATATATATATATATATATAATTAATCGAATCTCTATACTAGTATTTGGGTTGTCATAACGATATTTTACGCAACATTCATTTTGACTCAAATAAAGTGAGTTAAGAATACTTTCCTTAAGATTTGAATATATACTTACTTCTATTTTAAGTATATGGAGATATTTTCTAAGTGTTGAAAATGAAACGATTTGCGAATGAGCTTATATCGTTAATATAAGTCTATGGAAATGTTTTCCATTTATCGAAGATTTGAAATGGTTTTGAGAATATATCTTTTTAAAGATAATTTGAAGCAAATATTTAAAGATTGATTTAATTAATGAAAGATTTATTAAATGGGCCTAGTGATTGCTTTTGGTGCTAGATATTATTGTTTGCATTGATAGTTAAATAACCGATTATCAAATATTTGGCCTCTTTATTGTTGTTGATCTGGAGAGACCGGGATCGGATTTATCCGAGAACCACTTTGGACCAGTGTATATGCATTCGAATGTGCAGATTTGGAAGATATTGATATTTGGGATTTTCATAATGAAGGACTGCTTATTGATCATTTGGGGATAAACTCCCAATATACATATAGTAGAAATGGTCTTTTCATTATGAAATATCCAATGCAAGGACTAATCACAACTAATCCTAGGGGTGATTCCTGATAGGATGTAGTAGGAGAGTGCCTTCGGTTTGTCCTATTTCTGGACAACTTGTATGGATGGATGTCGACCTTGCATTTTGAGATTACATCATTGACTTTTATAAACATACATCTGTTTGGTGGCGGAGAAGGTAACTTCTCCTAGCTTAACACCCTACTCTAAGACGTACAAGCTCAGAGGTTGTATGTTTGTGAAATTCAATAGTGATCGAAGGAATGGCAATGTGGCATTCAAAGAGAAAAGATGATGTGCTATGTGAAAGGTAAATGTGGCCTCAGGCCTCACACCCGGAAATGACCGAAACATGGTAGATGCGGCAAGGCTATGTGGTTCGCAACCATTAGGATATGATCTCCCCTTCTAGGTATATTTATTCCCACTATGACGTTCGGGTTTTAAATTATTGTAGATATATGTTATAAGGGCCCTCGAATAGGTCGGTAACGATCGAGGTGATGACATATTCGGTACTATCTAGGAAGAGGTGGGTCGGCCTTGTGTTGGTAGAGGACCATCGTTGGGCCTCGGTACATTCCTCTAGAGATGCACTACCGGAAGGTAGTCCCTTCACCTGGTCATCTGTATGGAAATTGATTCTCCAGTACATGTCTGCCATTTTGGTTGTAGAACCCACGATTGTGGCCAGTACACTGGAATTTAATCAATGTAACAATTTTGGCTATGATTAATATTATTTGTATACTAGACACTAGTATAATATAACAGGATTGGATCTAGCACCTACCCCTCGTGTTGGGGTATGCTCCATCAATTGGAATGTGCAGCATGATAGGGGGTTCTCGCTTTCTGTTTGGTGGTGAGCAAGAGACTCTTACCCCTACATGTCCTTAGTGATAAAGGGTTGGTTGTTGATCGCAAGGCTGGTCGTAAAATCAGATTCGAGGTACCAATGTATTCCACGGTGGTGCTGAGATGGTTGAAAAGCCTACCGATTATCACTGTCGATGGTTGAAAAGCCTAAACCTTCTCATTTGGTATCAGAGCTTAGGATTTTGTGATTCGTCTAGGCTTTGATGGGTACTCATTATAGATAGGGTTAGTAGAACCCTAGATTGAGTTTGAGTGTGTGTGTGTGTGTGTGAGAGACTGTATTTGTTAGTGATTATAAAAGTGTTTTATATTATGTTAATTTATCAGTTGAAGTGGCTTATGAATTCTAGTCGATATGTGGGACACCATGTTATCGATAGGGATTTCTAAATGCTTGAACAAGGCAAACCGACATGGTATTGTTTTAAAGTGGGTAAATGAAATGATTTTACCTGAATTATATTTTATATATAAAGGAATGATTTTTCAGAAATTATTATAAGTTATATATGGTGTGTTTGGTTGTTAGTGAATGGTAATACTTGATTATTATCATTTATCATTTGTTGTTTGCGCTATAATATAAAGTTGTTATTATTATAAATATAAACAAAGATAAGCAAATACGAAATGATTTTATATAACCAAGGTGAAATAATTAAAATTATATATATGCATAAATTTATAAATGTGATTTATAAATAAAAACGAGAATTTAAGAGAAATAATAAAAACACTAAATTCACTTTAGTCACTGGGAAATAATTCGGGTGATGACTGCAGCATCATCGGTATTAATTTTTGAGTTTCTAAGTGATGAATTGCTAACTTAATAATTTTCTATTGGAGTTTTGTTTTAATAAAACAAGTTTTAATCGTAAAATTCCAGGTATACTTTGATGAATATATGGGAAAAAATGTTTTTGAACTTATAATTTGAAAATAGTATAGATAAAAATAAGTTTATAACTTATGAATTTGAACAGGAAAGTAAAACCAAATTTTAAAATGGTTGAACATTTTTGTTAAACGAACAAAATTAAATTTGAAATTGAGATATATGAAATAAAAGAATTAACTTGGTTAAAGTTAAATAAATTGAGTAAATGAAATGAAATTTAGCATAAGAAAAGTTGAATTTGAAATGAATTAGATAAAATAATGAAATTTAACTCAAGTTGAGTGAAGTGGGATGAAACGAGTTAAATAAATTAGAATTCGACTTTTGAAATGAAGATGAACATAAGTTATAAAATGCAATTCAATTGGAGTTGCAAAATAAATTGAATGTGTTTTAGAATGTTATTTGATAGAAACAAATATGAATTTAAGGGTTGAAGTGAAAATAAAAAATAAGAAGTGTTGTATAACATGTTTAAAATAAACTTAAGAAAATAATTTTATGGAATGGTTGTTAAGTGTTGTTTGTATTAAGAAAATATCCTAAGTAAATTGAATATATGGAATGAAATGTTGTTAAATATAAATTGAATTTGAAGTGAAGATAAATAAGTGAATATTAATGAATTGAATGTAAGTAAAATGGATATGAATAATTGAATTTGATTTAAATTGAATGTGGATAAAATGAATATGAAAATGGAAGTAAATTAATAAGTAAATAAAGCAAGATGAATAATGATTGTAAATAAACGATTGTAAATAAAAGAATCGGGAATAAGAATGGGATATAATAAGAAATCAATTGAAATAAATATATAAGCTATATGTATATTATTTTATTCGCATAATTGTTGATCCAGATACGAATATACGATTTCGAGGAGATTTACACCGATTCGAGTTGGGATTTTTCACTCGATTTCTTAACGGCGAAACCTGGATATGGATTTTTATTGATTCGGATATTTTATGGCTATGCAAGGAGAATGGCGGTTTTCTAATCAAGGAATCGGAACTGAGTCCACACTAGAGTGGTCGTATGAACGATACTAGTTCAGAAGTGAAATTGTGTGATCGAGCGAGCTATCAGGTATGGTTTTGCATATGGATGATATATGTACATCGTACGGGCTTTAATAAATTAGATGTTGACATTATAAAATGCTAACTGATATATGAATTAATTAAATGAATATTAATTGTTTGATGGTTTCTTTTGTTGCATTTGCTATATTTGCATATAGTTGTTGTATTAGTATATGTTATATATTGATACTACTTCCTATATACATGTTCTTATTGGTTGTTGAGTGTTTAGTAGGTGCGGATGGCTTCGAATTTTGAGCTTGCTTTCGCATTATATTCATTGTATATGCTTGCTAATATCATAAAAGATACACATCTCGGATTATGTATCATACGTTTATATTTATTTTCCCTATGGTTCCTTATCCTCGAAGATGAGATGTATATTTATGATATGTATATACTGTGATTTACTATGATCGAACCGCGCAAAGGAGACGTTGGTGAAATTTTCCAGAAATTTAAGACGCTAGAAAATTTTTGAGAATTTTGAAAAAAAAAATGATTTTGAGTTATAAGTCGGGATGAATGAATAGATCTTATTAGTTGTTTTTGGAAAGTTAATTATGAATTTAAAAACTTAGAAAAATGTTTTTATAAGAAGTTTAGCTAATTGATTTCAAAACGTTAAAAGGTTTAAATGAATTTGGTAATCTATTTCAACTAATTGTTTTGAAAAGTTAATGGGTTTTGTGACATTTTTCTTACTTCGTAATTTCGATGACGGAATTTTTTTAAGGAGGGGAATCTGTAAAAACCCAGAATTTTATTCTTTCGGATTTGGAATATTTGATAGATTTTAAATATTGAAATGTTAATTTTATAAGTTAAATAACTTATATTTCAAATATAATGATTTATTTGATAATTAAATTGTTAGAATTAATATTTGAAATTGTTTAAATAAGTGAATCTTGAACTTAAAATGAATGAAAATGATTTCTAAAGTCGATTTAAAATCTATTTGAATAAGAATGAATTTAGTAAACTTTTAATTTGGATTTAAAAGTGAATAAACTGAAAATGGAAATTACTCGTTTTAATTAACGTGTAAAAATAGTCTTTTTGGGCACTGCCTCGGATTTCGATGAAACTAGTTTCATTGGATCTGTAATAGTGAATTATTATATGTTGTCGAATTTCGTAGCGATTGGACGTATCGTTTGGTCGTGCGAGTTCGAAACGCATAGAAATTTACTAAAAGAATTTGAATAAAACTAATTTGATTTTGAAAAGCTATCTTCTGAATATGATGGAATTATCTCCCAATACGTATTACATTGTGTTCGGAATAGGGGTATAAGATATAACGTTAGGCGACACGCTTCCTTTGGAGTTCGAAATTTTAACATGTGAATAGTGCCGAATTTATTTTCAATAAATAGCACTTAACTTTCATTGGCTAACCCCAAAACTAATTTCAGCCGCCATTAAAACCTAGAAATCAACGGCCCATATTTCTCCAACCGATCTAGGCGGTTTTAGGCTTCAACTCCAAATGAAAGTTGAAGAGCTCGGCGAAGGGAGTCAATCCATGGTCATGGATCGTCGTATCGACGACGACGGTGGTGGCGAGGATCGTCCAAATGCAAGCAGTAAAATGGGTTGCACGATCTCGAGTTTCGCAAGACACGCGCGCAGTGAGTGACTTGGCTGGGCGAGGTGGCGCGCGTAGGAGGGGGCACGTCGGCGACGATGGTCAGCGGGGTCGTTGGTGCCAGCGCGAGCGGCGTTCGAAGAGAAAATACAAATGTCGCGCTTGTAACTGTGCACGTAAGCAAAGAAGGAGGGAACAGTTAACATTTTAAATTTTATTTTATTTTGTTAATTAAATTTGAATTATTTGGAATGCTAATTTATCCGTAACTTTGTCGTATTTGGTCCGTTTCGAGCGCGACAAATTGCATTGCATTCGTATCGGCGAGCACTAAGCTATGGACTTAGAATGGAAGAACTCGGAGCTAGTTGGAATTTTGGGTTAATTTATACAACCATTCAATTTTAATTCAAACCAGAGCACTTTGGCGGTTTTTGGCATTTTTGTGAGTTAATTCACCGCTCTGGTCTGCTTATATCTTTATATAAGTATGAATAATTTTATTTATGCTGTTTGTTGCGTGTTTGAATGGTATACTATATTTATTAGTTGGTTTGGATATAGTCCCCCCTATTAGAGCAGATGAGACCTTATTGCGTTCCCGTGTAAGAGTGGATGGCCATTTGTATATGAATCCTGCCTCGAAGTAGTTGATTTATATTTTTATGATTATATGATGTCTGTGATGCAGGTGGACATTTTGGAGGGATCCAACAGGATTCCGTACCACTGTTGATTTATTTTTCATATATATGCTGATATATGATGCGTTGGATGCTACGTTGATGACATTGATATGATTTGACTTATTCGATGCTATAGTAGCACTGGGCCTTATTTTTGGTATTTTGGAAATGCTAAAAAATGATGATTTTGATTTGGAATGGATTTCGAAGTAATTTTTAAAGTATATATGTTTTAATAATTTTTAAATTATAAAAAGGATTGAATTTATTTCTAATAAATAAAAGTTATGATTTTTGATGTTATAAAGTATAGTTTTGAGAAATATTTTGGTTTAGAGATTTTTCAATAAGTTTTAAAAAAAGATTTGTAAGGTGATATTTTTATAAATAATGAAGTTGATCTATAATTGAAATTTATAAATATTCTGTAAGTGGTTTTGGAATTGATTTGGAAAATGGAATAATAATGGATTTATAAATAAATTTAATTTATAAAAAATTGGATTTTGATAGTAAAATGGTTTTTATAAAAGAATGGATTTATAAATAGAATTTTGTAAATAAAGGACTTTTATAAAATAGAAGTTTTATAAAATAGAAGTGAAATTTATAAAAGTAGTTTATAAATATGAAATGAATTATGTTAAGATTTGAATATGGATTTTTTATTTAAATGAATGTTTAAAGTAAAGGTTTTGGAAAGTAATAATTCGAAAAGGAAATGGTTTGAAAAATGTTTTAAAACATAATAAGTATTGGAAATATAGATTTTAACATTTATTATTGTAATAAAAGTTTTTGGAGAAGTATGGAAGGCATGGACTATAACACCGTTGTTATAGTAAATAATTTTCGAAAGGAAATATTTTATATACTATATGGGATATATATATATATATATATATATAATTAATCGAATCTCTATACTAGTATTTTGGGTTGTCATAACGATGTTTTACGCAACATTCGTTTTGACCCAAATAAAGTGAGTTTTGAAGAATACTTTCCTTAAGATTTGTATATATACTTATTTCCATTTTAAATATATGGAGATATTTTCTAATTAATGAAATGATTTGTGAATATGCTTATATCGTTAATATAAGTGTATGGAAATGTTTTTCATTTATCGAAGATTTGAAATGGTTTTGAAAATATATCTTTTTAAAACTAATTTGAAGCAAAATTTTGGAGATCGATTTAATTATTGAAGAATTTATTAAGTAGGCATAATGATTGCTTTTGGTGCTATATATTATTGTTTGCTTTAATAGTTAAATAATCGACTATCAAATATTTGGCCTCTTTATCGTTATTGATCCGGAGAGACCGAGGTCAGATTTATCCGAGAACCACTTTGGACTAACGTATATGCGTTTGAATGTGCAGGTTTGTAAGATATTGATATTTGGGATTTTCTTAATGAAGGACTGCTTGTTGATCGTTTGGGGATAAACTCCCAATATACATATAGTAGCAGTGCTCTCTTCGTTATGAAATATCTAATGCAAGGACTAATCGCTACTAATCCTAAGGGTAATTCCCGACAGGATGTGGTTGGAGAATGCCTTCAGTTTGTCTTGTTCCTGGACAACCTGTATGGATGGATGTCTGACCTTACATTTTGAGATTACATCGTTGACTTACATCTGTTTTGTGACGGAGTAGGCAACTTCTCTTAGCTTAACACCCTTCTCTGAGACATACGAGTTCAGAAGTTGTATGTTTGTGAAATTCAATAGTGATCGGAGGAATGTCAATGTGACATTCAAAGAGAAAAGATGATGTGCTATGTGAAAGGGAAACGTGACCTCAGGCCTCACACTCGGAAATGGCCGAAACTTGGTAGATGTGGCAAGGCTATATTGTTCGCAACCATTAGGTTATGATCGTCCCCTTCTAGATATATGTATTCCCGCTGTGACGTTCGGGTTTTAAATTATTGTAGATGTATGCTATGAGGGGCCCTCTGATGGGTCGGTAACGACCTGGGTGATGACATATCGGTACTATCTAGAAAGAGGTAGGCAGGTCTTGTATTGGTAGAGGACAGTCAATTGGGCCTCAGTACATTCCTCTAGAGATGCCCTGTCGGAAGGTAGCCCCTTCACTTGGTCATTTGTATGGAAATCCATTCTCAGTTACGTGCCTGCTATTTTTTGTAGAACCCACGATTGTGGCTAGTAGGCTGGAATTTAATCAATGTTACAATTTCGGCTGTGATTAATATTATTTGTAAGACACTAGTATAATATAACTGGATTTGATATGAAATATTTCGGTTAACGTAAGGTAAAAACTCGTCCGTATTTATGTGTGGGCGTGGTCTTACGAGATACCTTTGTTTTGATAAAGGAAAATTTTTATAACTTTAAAATTCAATTGAGATGTGTTTTGTCACGCTGGTTTACCTGATTGATCCAAACGTTCTTCCCTTTCAATGCTCGGTCAGACCGTGTATATTTACATATGTAGATTTGGATGATTTGGTGCTTCAGTAGGTGAGTTGGAGATTATATGTTTTTTTCTGCTGTGTTATTGTTTAAATTATCAGCATTTGTAAGGACATGTCATTATAACTGTCCAAGCTGACGATTAGTGATTGATTGTTGTACTCTGATGGATGTATATATATATTACAGTTTCTGTTTTGTAAAGATCATTATTATATTATATGTTGTTCCACTGCGATCGTGAGATTCTATGATTGTTTTAGTTTCTTCTGTTTTTGTCTTCTGTTTCTCTTCTTTTTCTCTCTTTTTATTTTCTTCTCCTCTTCACTCTTCTTTCTTTCTCATGATTATCCGTCTTTCTGTTCGATTTGGGTTGGACATGTGTGGTTTATTGTCAGCTCTAAACGGGTGGAATTTGCGAGTTGTCACGGTTTATTTAATTTATAATCACTCTAAATTAACTAATATTTATGAAATACTAATTATTAAATTTTAATAACTTGAAAACTCTTTTTCAAAAATAAAATCATAGAATCATGGCTACCCAACCGCCATCGGCTTCTATGCCCCCTCCCTCCAAACAGCCCTTCTCCACCCCTCTACCTCACCTAATAGATATTCTACGTAGTGGATCACCTAAAATAGACGAAGATGAATTAAAAGAAGTAATCATAAAGAAATCTTACAAAAAATCAAAAGTAAAATTTAGGTTATTTTGAATTTTAAACCGTATTATCAATATTTTAAAGCTTATATTGAATGAGTATGGAAACCAGAGGGTAATTTCAAGATTTACTCAAAGGAAAACAGGCACATTATAAAATTTAGATCGAAGCTTACTGTGACAAGGTATTGGAAGGTGGTCTTTAGTTTCACGACCATGGACTAATGACAATGAAGAGATGGTCCCTAAGATTAAAATTAAATAAAGAACCTCTCCAAACTATCACCATCTGGGTCAAATCTCCAGGTTTGAAACTCGATTTTTGGTCCGAAGAGGGTATTAGTAGGATTGCCTAAGTCTTAGGTACCCAATTAAGATGGACACATACACAAAGGGTATGATTAAGATATTCTTTGCTGGTGTTCATAATGAGACGAGTAACAATTTTAATTAAGCTAATGAAGTAATGATTGTGGATGAAAACAAACAAATTCATATGCAACAAGTTATTTATGAATGGCAACCAAACGTATTCCAAAAATGTAATTTTTTTGGCCACTCGTAAAGATTTCGCTCTATTGAGAAAATCTAGAATCCTTGACCACCATCTAACGAAACAGTAATCAATAGTTGCATGGATATTGATTCACATAATATAGTTACTAATACTTCTTTGGACAATTCAGTAAATATGAGCAAGAAAGACATATATGAAGCAGAAATTAATATTACAACAGATAAAGTTCAAAGTCCAGTTAATACAGTCCAAAAAGTTCTGAAATTTTCACTACAGATATACAAGCAGGCCAACATAAGCAATCAAGAAAATGGTATAGGCATCCAAATTCAAGTTGATAATCAAATAAAACCCCAAACAAACAAAAAGAATATGCTACATTACAAAGCATGAATGAAGATGATCCTAGTTCCAAACCTTCCCACCCAGACTGCATTGATGTAGAGAATTCGAACATTGTTCTCTCCTCGCCACTAGTGAAGCTAACATGGAGCTGGAAGATGATCATGCAGCGCTTGCATCATTCCTCATGAATCTAATTCACCTAATGAATCTCAACAAAATACAAAGGAAGTTAACAATTCAGAAAAGCTTCAAATTTCTACATAGGCTAACAGTGGAAAAAATAGATTAACAAGGACAAATAGAAGCTATAAATCTATTTTTTTTCTTCACTTCAACTGTTGATAAAGCAGTAATTGATATCCCATAGTGGGAAAACTACACGATTCACTTAAAGGCCAAAGTTAAAAGGCTTAAGAAGGCGAGGGCGAGCAACACTACCCCAGGCAGCTCTAATGCCAAGGGTAAATCAGGTACTTAATGTGGGGGTCTAAATCCACTCATAAGAAAACAAGATGCTAAACAACATCTTAACAGTTATAAGACTGAGATTATGGTACTTTTGGAGCACAAATTAAATGATGATAATGTTAACAAATTTTGCTAGTATACTAGTTCAAGGTGGAGAGTACTTCGTAATAAAGATAAGGATGATAGGGGCCGTATAATGGTGTTGTGTATAATGGTGTTGTGAAACTGCGCAAACTGGTTTGTCAATCTAGTTAGCAAATCTGACCAACATATGACATGTGTTATAGAAAATAAGGAAGCTCTTAAGTTTCTTGTTACATTCATATATGCATGGCACTTAGATGTAGAAAGACTCAATTTGTGGGGTTATATTTCTAACACAGCAATTAGTATGTCCCTGCCTTAGCTAGTAGTAGGAGATTTTGACCGTATTCTTAAATATGGTGAAAGGATATCTTCTAGTAGCCAAACTAACACAGATGCCAATTTTCAAAACTGCATTAACTCCGCGGGATTAATTGAGATTAATAGTCAAGGAAATTATTTTACTTGGCGAGGTGGACTAAACCTTTTCCATACATAAAAATTGATAGGGTGTTCGGAAATTTTAAACTTGTCAATAAATTTCCACATCCTTTAGTCACTTCCTTAAACCGCTCATCAAGTTATCATGCTCCGTTATTAATTTGACTTCTAATAAATTTCAAAGAGGAGGAGAACAAACCTTGTAAATACAACAATTCGTGGTATGGAGGAAGACTTGTTACAATCAGGCACTATAGAGTGGTCTATCTACTAATGCTAATAGCAACCCAATGTTCAAATTTATACGGAAGCTGAAACAAATTAAAGCACATCTTAAAGAGTGGAATAGGAAAACCATAACCACTAGGAAACTTTGTGATAATTTAAGAGATAATAACAATGTCTTATACTCATAAATGATTGCTAATCCCTTTGATGATGCATTAGTTGATAGGTACAGACATAATAGGAAGCTACTTCATTCACTAATGTGTGCAGAAGAATTACAGAATAGGAAAAAAAAGGGAAAATTGGCTTACACAAGGGGACTAACCAACCAGACATTTTCATGCAATAAGGCAAAAGTGACATAATGCAAATTCACAGTCTAATCAATGACCAAGGCATGCCTGTGACAGACTATCAATAATTGAAACAGGAAGCAATTAATTATTTCATGGAGTTATACAATTCTACAAACAACCAGCATAATTTCCAAAATTTGATATGCAAAAATGGTGTTGTGTAGAAGTACAAAAACTGCACTTATTCAACCTATCAACATGGAGGAGTTGAAGAGCTCAACAGTTCAGATAGAGGACAATAGCAATCCGAGGTCGGATAGGTTCAATGCAAATATTATAAGATTTACCGAGAGCAAATCAAGGAGGAACTCCTACAGGCCATGAATCATGCATTCACAAAAGAGAAGTTTGCCAAGGAAATTAACCACACTTTCATTACCTTATTCCCTAAATCCCAGCATGTTAACAATATGAATGAGTATATGCCTATAACCTATTCTAATGTTATCTACAAAATTCTAGCTAATATTATTTACAATAGGATGAAGTACCTAATGAATGAACTAATATCTCTTAATCTACAAAATTCTAGCTAATATTAATACAATGTTAACTTTATGTTTTTTCCCTTGCCACTCCAATTTTTGCCCCTCATCTACCATGCATTTCTACCCCTAACTTATTCTACCATCATCAATGGCACTCCTTGGAATTTTATGTATAGCAATAGAAGCCTCAGACAAAGAGATCCACTGTCTCCTTACCTGTTTGCCATAGAAATGGAATTCCTGTCTATTAGAATGGACAGTGAACATCTTCTAGAGAGCATCAACCCAATATACAACGTAAATCCAGTGCTTAATCACTTAATTTACGCTGATGATCTTCTGCTGTGCTCTAGAGCCAACATAAACAGTGCAAAATCAACTAGCATGTCTTTGTAAACTTAGAAAAAAGTGCAGGCCTTTCAATAAACAGGAATAAAACAAAACTGTTCTTTGGTAAAGGAGTCTTAAACAAATCAGAAATTATGCGGGAACTGGAGCTACAATGTGCAAACCTATCTATTAAATATGTGGGCATCTCCTTGTCAGCAAATAAACTTAAAAATTCTAACTTTGGTGAGCTACTGTATAAAATTAACAACAGATTTGATGCATGAAGGTCCAAGTATTTAAGTACTACTGGTAAATTAGATATAATCACAATAAAAACTTATGGATTATCCGTGTTGACAACGACGCCTCGTTCATATGGAAATTATTGTTGAAAACTAGAAAAACTGGGAAAAAGCTGATAAACAGAGAAATTGTAAATAGTAAGAGAACTAGTCTATGGTTTGACCCTTCGTTGAATGGAAGATCCATAGTGAATGAGGTTGAGTGGTCATACATGGCACTATATCAAGCACAAAACCTACCAGTATAAGCGAGAGCAAATCCCCTATACCCAAAACCCCATGTTCCCCCTGTCCCCAACCAATCGGGCACGCTGATTTTCAATTATTTTACAATTAAACCCCCAACAGCAGGAGAGAGAAAAAGAGTTTAATTGTAAAATAGCTAAAAATCGACGTCCTCGATTGGTTGGGACAGAGAGACGGGAAGGTTTGGGTACAGGAGATTTGATCTCCCAGTAAGCAACATTATATATATGGCACGTGGAATCTAGACACGGTATGCTTGCTTAGGAAGATTTGCATCACAATCCATCAAATCAAAATACATGACAACTACATAGAGAACTGCTAGAAGTGGATTCCTAACAAAGGGGAGTTCTCAATCAAATCAGCATGGGAATCGATAAGAGTGAAAGGAGAAACTAAAAAGTGGAAAAATATAATATGGAAAGGGTGTTGTTCGCTTAAAATGTCTTTAATCACCTACTTGGCGGAACTAAACAGATTACCCACTAAAGTCAGAATTAGCCAATGAAGTAATTTATCGGATCTAACATGTTATTTATGTTTCACAGGAGAGGAATCAAATAATCATCTATTTTTGACTGTGCATACTCAAATATGATATGGGAAAAGATCAAAACATGGACAAGTATTCAAAATTACGACACATGCTTTAATGAAATCAAACCAATACTAGAATATTTGTTATTATTGGAACTAGGCCAGCCCAAAGTGGAAGTTATGGTGAATTTAAAAAAAAAATCCCTTGTTCGATTTTTGTTAGACCTAAGAAATCTAATTTATTTAGAACATTTCTAAATTTTATTTAAATAAAATCTTCTATTTTATTTAAATCTATAAAATGATATTGTTTTATTTGATTTTTTTGTTGTATTATGTGTGTGTGTCACATACACATATATAAATGTGTGCATGTGTAACATATCAATCTGTGCAAGGTATAACATGCTCGTATATAGATGATGGGGTTTACATCGCAATGGATACGTTAGCTCATCCAATATGTAAATGTATTGTCCAAATGTATGGATATATAAATACTTTTTCTGTTATAATAAAATAGTTCAATATATATATAAATATATATATATATATTAAAATTTATTTATTTATAAGTTTGTACAAACATATAAATATTTATATATGAATATAAATATATAATATTAACAAAATGTATATAAGTTAATTTATATATATATATATATGTTTATGTCATTTAAATATAATAAATAATTTTTTTGCTGAAATGTTGAAAATGGTACTTATACAAATACATTAAAAAATTATATATATATTTATATACATATGAATGAATATGTTAAATAATTCTATATATATGTGTATATGTATGTATATATGTATAATAGAATATATGTAAATTAATATAAATAAAATTATAAAATAATTTTTTATCTAAATATATTTATTAAACTGCCCTTGAGCATAGACCAAGTTTTTATATTTTTAAATTTTAAATATAAATATATATATATATATTAATGAAACCGAATAAAATTATTTAAAATAAAAAATTATTATTTTTGAAACAAAATTTAAGTTTAAAATTACCAGCAAATTTTGCATGAAATTTTATAATTTGAAATTTTTAATATATAATTTTATAATTTAAAACGATTTTAAAATTCAATTTTAAATTATCGGTTTTTAATTTAATATTTAAACATCAAAATAAAAAATATTTTTTACTTTCTCCCGTGAGCTTAATATGCATTAATAAAATTTTATAAAATATTTAATATATTTTATAATAGATATATGAATTTATATAATTATTTATATGGTAAATTGATTTAAATATTATTTAAAAATAATATATAAAAAGTTATTTTTTTCTGACAAAATTTTTTATTTATTAAACATCATATATAAAATTTTATTTTTTTATTTTACACACGTATAATACGGTATTTAAATTATATACTATGTAAATATATGTATATATTACATATTAAATTGATTAAATAATAAAAAAATTGTTTTTTATAATTTAAAGTCATGTTCACTACGCCATAGATTGCATACTGCAACACCAAAGAAGTGATGCAGGAAGTGCCAAAAAATGTTGCTATAGGCTAAAAAAGGGCAAAGGCAACACTTTCTCGGTGATGCATTTTGCCGCGTTGCCGCAGACCTCAAAGGCAACATTTTGACTATCTAAGGCAACATAAGAAATATTGTTGCAATAGAATCCTATTTGGGTCTATAGCAACATCCATAGGTGCATGTAACAACATTCAAAAATGTTGCTATAGATATTAATTTTCTGAATTTGTGGGGCCCACAATGTAGAGCATATTTGATTTTTTAATAGAAATAAATATTTATTTAATAAAATGCTATTGCACAGAATTTGATATTCAAACAGTAATTTATTTAAATAAATATTTTATTTCAACATTTGAAATAGTACAAATTCCCGACTCCACTATTTTACAATTCAATGATATATAACACTGATATTTACATATACAGATATTCCTTACTACATCACTCAGTTCACTCATTACATATGCAGTTTCAATTTATACAGACACCGACACTGACAAATATATGACGAGCCGAGTGCCGAGCCGAAGGCGAGCCGAGTGCCGAGCCGAAGGCGAGCCGAGTGCCGAGCCGAAGGCGAGCCGAGTGCCGAGCCGAAGGCGAGCCGAAGGCGAGCCGAGAAGCGGGTCCGGGCGCAGCGCCGGGTCCGGGGCACCGCCCGATTCATCCGATTTCGGAAGATCGAGCCTTCTTTGAAACCTGTCTTCAAGCTCATGCATTCATACACTCATGCACATTTGATTTGACTCTATCTTCAAGCTTGTATCCAGCTGTCCAGTCTTCAATACCTGTCACATATAATTCAAAAGCAGTAATCTGGAAAATAATATTTAACTTGAACAGAAAATGAAAATATTTTTGTTATATTATTTGCCTCAGGTATTTGGGTTGTTTCTTTTCATATTTTTTTCTGACAGGGACCAAATATTTGCACGGACAACCTGTGATATACACAGTATGGAAGACACCAAGCAACAGTTCGGGCAAAAATGCACAAAGGAGAAGCCAAGTGCACAAAGTAGTACTCAACACAGCAAGCAACATAACATGATCAAGAAATGCATGTACATGGATGAACATACATGCATCATAGGACTTGGTACAAGAAACTACTCAAGTGCAACTACTCAAGTGCAAGTTCATACTCAAGTGCAGCCAGATATGTAGACAAGCCAAAAAAATGGACACGGCACAAGGTCAAACCCGAGTCATCGACTGGATTCAACTCAGGGCCAAGCAACCAACAAAACAAACAAGAACCAGGTTCAGCAAAATGTAGACAAGCCAGTGCAAGAAACACAGCAGTACACATAGGCAGCCCATCAAGCAAAAACAGTGAATGCATCAGGAATGTACAAGAGAAACATAGGCAGTAATATGATATACATAGGACTTGGAGCATCAGTTCATGTTAAAGAACAAGGTTAGCATGGTACCAGTTCAGTCCAGACCAAGAAAAACCAACAAAGCTCAACACACATATGTTTGTATATATCGTGGAAATCAAAACTCAATGTTCAGATTAGTCAACAGTTTTAGAAAACCAAAGATCACTTTCAAAGTTCTGATTTTCAAAAATGCAGAAGTTTTCAAGTGAAGCAGTTTTCTAGAGGACAACAGAATACAAATACTTCAAGTTCTGGTTTAACAAATGCAGCAAGGTACAAAGGTATGTGAACAAGTTTAACAAAGGTTCAAGTTCTGGTTTAACAAAGGTTCAAGTTCTGGTTTAACAAATGCAGCAGAAAGGAGCTAACAAGCTCAGATCAGAAATCAAAAACAAGCCAGTGAACCAAAATCCAACATACCAAATAATATCACATCGCAATTCATCATCGGCAAAGCAAAATCAAGCCAGTGAACCAAAATCCAACATATCAATACATCATCGCAATCCAACATACCAGATTTCTCAAAGTCCAACAGAAAGATTAAACTCGAGATTATAGGAAATAAAGCCTATAAATAAATCCCAATTCATCATCGGCAAAAGCGTGCGAGTGTAACCAAAATCGAGAATAATCAAGTAAACCAGAAGGCAGAAAACATACCAAATAATATCACATCGCACCGGACGACGAAGTCAAAGCAATTCGAGCAATCAATCAAGGAGAATGAAGGAGCAAGCTACCAGAAACGTTTCTCACACTAGATTCGATCAATCAGAGCATCAAAGCAACTGGAATCGCGTGCCCTAGTTTTCACAGAGTGGAACGAGAAAGAAAAATGTCGTGCCCTAATTTTCACACAAAGAGGAACGAGAAAGAAAAGTAAAGCGGGAAATGGAAATTGCTAAGGTGTGGATTGATGGTTGAGATTTTGTTTTAAATGATGGTGTGGATCGCTGAGGTGTAAAATTTTATTAATTTTATTAATTTGAATATATTTATAGCTACTGCAACATTTTGCTGATATCTATGCTAACACATTGAAGTGAATGTTGCAATAGACAAAAATCAGCATAGCTATCGTTACATTGTAGCTAGCAACACCTTGTAATTTCGTTGCAATAGGCCATCTATGGCGTAGTGGTTATACATAAATGAATATTCAAAAAAAATTATAATCATATATACATACAACCAACTAAATTTGTGACAATATATCTAAATATTGAAATCGTCGCCTAACTAATAATATTATATGCGATAAATGAACATTATAATTGTAAATTAATGTTTGTAATTATATTAGAACTGTAACTTGCAGGAAAAGCCCTTAAACACACCTTGAAACAATTTTATATGCTCTTAGAAATGATTTCTGATTCAATAGATTGCTAGTCCTTAAGCCGTCGACCACTGGCTATCGAATAGCAATTGAATTTACTTAATTTGGGCTAGATTAAAAAGGAAAGACGGGAAGGATTTTCGGCCTATAATAAGAAGAAGTGGAGGCTGCAAAAGATCATGATCAAATAGTGAAAGAGATGCTTAAATAGAGGATGGAAAGGGGAGAATTTAGGATCTAATCTTTTATTCTATATCGTTTAATCTTGCCCATCCACTTTCAAACCGTCTAACCCATATCCTAGCCACCCTTAGCCCCTTTGTTTTAGTTGACCCTATAAGCCCCATGATAGGCCATAAACCCATTTAGAGCTCGAATGAATATTTTTCATTTTAAATCTAATTTAAAACGCTTATCGATATTGTATATTGATTAATGTATTTATAACCTTTTATAAATACGTCTAATATTCATTTATCAAATAAAAATCAAATTTATAAATAATATTTCATAAATTTTATATAATTTAATTAATTTAAAAACAATTATAAGTTAATTAAATCATTTGGTCAAAGGAGAATTCATCATTTTCAGTTGTGTGAGTCGTCAGGAGTAAATTTGGTCGAACTATTTAAATATTAACGTTCATACGTCACTTAGCTGGTGGTGTGACATTTTGGCCAAATTTATCACTTGGTTTCGGTGATATCCAATTTTACTTTGTTAAGCATTACCTGGTTTGTGACTTCTATTTACACCAATTCTCTTCATCAAAACTATATCACTTTGGACTTATGGAATTTGATAATGGTCAAAATTCCAATATTGTCTGTATTTATCTCTTAGTCCAAACACAAAGTCATTGGTCAATAATAACAATTATTATTAACCGATACGCTATGGCCAGAGACTTTGACTTTTAGTTGACTTGAGTTGACTATGATACTAATCCCATATAACTGAGGAGACGATTACTCTCTTGGATAGTGATTCACTTCCAATGCTTCCACTCGACCCAACTATAGTCACTCAATGGACACTGTGCAATGACTTGACTATAATCAAATCGAAGCTTTCATGTTGAAGATCGACAGTATTCTCAAGTCAGGAGAACTATGTAAACTAGTCGCATCGATATTTTCTTTTTGACCTTAGTTGTATTAACCAACAGAAAACTATCCAGTGAGTCATTTCATAGTTATCTAAAAACTATCAATACCTAATTCCTTGGTTCTCCCAACAGCCATGAATAATACACTACCCAACATTTGGAGAGCATTACGTACTTTAATCTTAACGGATATATCGATATCTAGTCTCGATACATCTTGACTAGAATATTTAAAATGGTATATTTATTTTCATTGTGATAAATTACTCATGGTTATAACACTTTGTAACTACTATCACAAAATTATACCATTTATGGGTTTTCCATTAAATATAATATTAATTAATATAACAAATTATATCAAGTATATAATAGAAAGAAAACTCCGTTTATTTTGAACGAGATTGGTTATCAAGTTAAATATATGTAATAATTTATTAAATAATTGCCTCTAGGGAAAACCCCTTACTCTATCACAAATAATAACCAATTCAGTGCCATCTAAGATTTCAGAGACATTCTCATCACCACGACAATGTGGCATATCTGGTAGGAGAGGAACCAAATGAAATTTTAAGGAAAAATCATACCAGTAGAGCTTTGTGCTAAGCTCATACTTATAGCTGTGAAAAGCTTGATGTCAAAAGTTAGATCCTTATAGCAGAATTCTCACCTAATAACACAACTGCATGAGAAAATTAACCGTGAGTTAGCAAATGGAGTAGAATCATTGCTACCAGAACTAGGGTAGTAGAAGCGGTGTTGGTAAAGAGAGTGCTCGGTTCTAGCTAGATCAAGAGTTTGTTGAAGTATTAGAGGCGATTCTCGGGAGTCATGAAAGCCATTAAATGAAATTGCTGAACTTCAAAGAGAAATGAGTAGTAATTATTTCTACAAAAGTGGCTTGAGTTAGTAGGTCCCCGTAGGGGTTTCAATTTTTTATCTTGTCTAGTTATATTATCGGTTTACCCAATTGGGGTCCCTTTATTATACTCAAACTCTACATTCTATAAAGTACCCATTTTCTAAAAAATTCATATACACTGTCTTAAAACAGTATCATAGAATAAAATTTTCAAACCGTTAAGCCAAAAAAAATCTCTCTTTTTGTCAAATGGATGAAGCCAAGTGAAGATTTCTAACTTTGATGAACATAGAGAGGTTAGTTTACTTTTATTTCTTAAAGTCTATTTTTCTTCTGCATGTCAATTTTTAAATTTATTATTTGGGCTTTTTATTCTTACTTTAGGATGAGTTTAGTGGTCTTAGGGCTAACATTAATTTGGATAATATAAAGTACGATGATGTTGTAATTGAAATCTCATAATAAGGTATTGAATCGTAATATTTTATCATTTAACTTTTATGTCATTTTTTCTTCCTTATATTTTTTTCATTTTTTATTTATTGGATATAGGATACAATCACAATAAGATTGAGAATGCACTATCATTTTGAATAAAAAAATGTTTAATAGTGAAAATATAGAAGAAGACGATCAATGAAATGTTTCAAATGGCATGCAAGTTGATTTGACAAACCATTTTTTAACCCATCAAGTAAGCATTTATTTGAATTTTCATTCCACTAAATATGGTTAGGAAATCTTTTTATTGTTTTATTTTTGATTTATTGTGTATATCATGTGATTTTACTATGTTTTGAAAAGAGTTGAATTTGGTTCAGGGAATAGGAAGGATAAATGTTGAGTATTGGAATATTAGGGTGCCTATTTACTTAAGATAAAATTATAATTTGTGTTATGATGTAGAGAACTTAACTTTATACGGTGGCCTTTAGTTCTAGGAGCTAGAAGCATTTTTCAAAATGCCACTAGTAGGACACTATATCTTATAAAGTACTGATATCGATGTACATTTCTTCTTGATGGTGCCTTTTCATGATATTCTATAATAATACCTAGTAGAGATTTTTGAGATCAACATTATGTGTGGTGAATTTGAAGGCATTCCATTTGTACTACGCTCTAGTGAAAACTGGATTAAGAATGGTGGATCTGACTTCTATATGAATTCAGTATGAGAGCAAAAAATATCATAAAGGTTTCTTTACATCTTGTGACGACCCACCTTTTTGACCCCTCGGAACGACACTAAATACATCCACGGTATTCATGTGCCATTGCCCAAGCGTTCGAAAGTTGAATTGTCGTAGGGATAAAAATAAAGAACGGAACAGAAAATCTCACAACGAAACAGTTAAATAGAAAATTTCAATATAGTATATAAGGCTACTCCCTAACATGGAGTTATCAGAGTTATATAAAAGTACTACAATCAGCTTAGGAAGTTGTAACAACCTGCCTTTACGTATGCTGAAACAAAATACACTTACAAGAACTAAACAAACAGCGGAAATAGACAACTAAATGGATAAAGGCCTCCTGCTCGGATGCCATCTTCAAAAGAGCCCATAAAGACCTGCTACTCTTGGACTACTCAAATATAAATGAGTATCTGAGAGTTTAGGAAAACAAATAACTCAGGTCAGACAATATGTCTAGTATGAGTAAAACTCAAAACAATAAGTGTAATTAAACAACATATGACACCACGCCGCCAAACGCGAAAAAGGTTTCCTCCTACAAGAACAACAACCAAATGTAAAGAATAGACACAAATAATTAACATCACGAAGAGTGCTATACTCTTCCCGATGCAATTAAGAAAACAAATTCGAGGGTTCGAATCAATAAAGAAAAGGAAATTTACCAACAATGACTAGGAGAGTGCACCCCCCTTACCGAAAGTATACCTCTAGAATATATACTTGAGAACTCCAATGGCTCTCGGAAACCTCCAAGCCGGAACCCGCCAACTTTTACCAATATCTGATTATTTCACATCTCAATATGCACAACCGAATCCAATCTAGAGTAGATGTGAAAATACCCTAATGGGAGCAACCTCACATAGCTTGGGCCCCACTCGCTCTTTGGGTTTAGTCATTTTTGACAAAGGATAACGAAGCTCAAATGAGCAACACATCATCTTAGAATGACGAAAAACAAAGAAGGATGAGGTAATTGATAGTCGACAAACCGACTATCGAAGATAAAAAAATGATCATATATGGAAATTAAATCTTGTACACCCATCACCACTCATCGATTTCAAACTTGTACTATCCCTTAGGTAGCAATGATTCCAGACAAGTGGAAGTAGTGTTACCTCAAAGTCTTGTCTTGGCGTACAGTCTTAACTTTTGGGATAGAGACGAGTCTCCCTCTTTGATGTTTTTTTGAAGTATACAACTAAATGCTTTCCATATAAGTGATACCGCTTTATGGAAATTAATTTATTTCCATAAATAAATCAAACTTTTACTTTTAAAACCGAATTCATGCTTGGGCTTCCGATTAAAAGTTTTTAACTTTAAACATCTTTGTAAAAATGGTTTACTAACTTTAAAACACCACTATAAAAGGGTTTTAATAACCTAAAACATTATTATTAAATTGATTAATCATCTTTAATTGCCATTAATAAGAGCGATATATTAATTATCTTTAGAATTAGTTAAGTAATTTGATTAATCAGCTTTAAATACCCATAATTAAAAAGGGTTAATCACTTTAAAACATCATTAATTAAATTAATTACTTTTAAATCACATAAATTAAGTTGATTAATTAATTTTATACATCATTTATTAAAAAGGATTTGCTAATTTAAAATATCATTAGTGGAAAAGATTAATTGAATTGAAACTAATTAACTAACTTTAAAAGCAATTAATTAAAAATGATTAATTAATTTTTAAACACCATTAATTAAAATAATTAATTTACTTTAATCTATCATTATTTAAGAGATTAATTAAGCTTAATCATCATTGATAAAATGGTTAATTAATTTTAAACATCATTAACAAAGTAATTAATTAATTTTAAACACATCTTTATTAAGATAATTAATTGACCTTAATCCTCATTAATTAAAATAATTAATTAAATTTAAAATCATTATTAAATTATTAAATTAATTTTAACTATCTTTATTCAAAAAAACTTAATTAACTTTGAAAAGTAAAACCCAAGCTTGAAAGTAAAACAAAAGATGTCTAAGAGATGGTATTTTCTAAAAGTGTCGATATAGCGATAGTCGCTATACGAACACTTCAAGAACTACTTTTATGTCATATTGATTTTCATCCAAGCATCATATCACAGAACATAAACATGGCATATATATAAGGTAAATAATATTCATAAACATAAGAAGGCATCACTTATAAAAACGTTACTTCGAACTTTATAACTAATTCTAAGGGTTTACTAACTCTAAAGGTGTCATCTTTTAAGGCACAAACCAAGTCACAAACTTTACATCCAAAATTACTAAAAAAAGCAATAAAATAGTGACTATAATATGAAGGAAATAAAGTTCAAAACTTTATCATAAAAAAATGAACTTTACTCACAAAAAAGTTTGCAAATTCAACTCTGACTTCCACACAAACTTGAACATGACTGAGATCTTTGCTTCTAACTTGAAAAAATGGATATTTTGATGCATTAAAGTTCCAAAGTGGTTCATGCTAGGAGAAAACAAGGCTCGTCCATGTGATATATGGGTGTGTTGGCTTGAAATTGAAAGAAGAAGTGGTGAAGAGGAGGAATAAGGTGTAAACAAGTTAATTTAAAAGGATATAAAAGGAAAAGCTTTGATTTTTAACCTTTTAAATTAAAATGGAAGCCATTAAAACACTTTGAAAAGCTTAAGAAGAAGGTGTAAAAACTTTGAAAAAGATGGAAAATGAATAGGTGAAGGAGAGAGAAATTTTGAATTTGTTTTATATAAAATGGAATCATAAAATTACCAAAATGACCCAAAGTACAAATATCCTCCATTCATATCATGCCAAATCATCATCCCATCACTTCCTCTTCTCTCTTACACTTTAGAATGAGGAGGAGGTCTAATATCCATCATGTAATACCCTTAAGTGTACTTATGTGTAAATATGAATATGACATTTCACTCTTATCTTATTTATTTTAATTTTATACCTTTGAAAATTGTCACATTACTTCTTCTCTTTAAGAATACATATATTTATAATTTTAACATACCTAATTAAACACTCATTATTCATATAAGTATGTGTTTAAGTTTACTAAGGTGAACACAATATTTTTATAAAAAAAATAGATGGTCAAAAATCAGGATTTTTGAAAAAGCTTTTCGATCACATTTTCTATTTTCTTTTGAACTAATTATTTTTGTAAACACATTTTAAAAATCACTTTACCATCATTAGTTATTATTAAAAATATTTTTATTTTAGTTATAAAATCCATTTATTGATTATTTAAAATTGTATTAAATATTCATATTTTAAAAGGGTTAAATTACGGATCGTTACACATCTTCATTGGTTATTTATTCTCATTTTTTAGTATAGATAGAAAAGAATTTTGTTCCACCTTTATTTCTATATAATGTATAGTTTTCCTCTCTTTTTGAAGAACGCTAATGGTGGAAGTGGCATTGCAAAAGCTCTTTTAGATAGAACGGCTAAGCTTGAGCTTGAAGCCTAAAGAACTTTTATGCATATGTATGGTCACATTTGCCTTTTTGGTTCTAAGTATATTTCATGTTTATTCGGTTTCCATTTTTGATAGTACATGCATATTTATTTTATTCTTTGGTCAAGGCCTTTGTTAAAGTGGTCATGCCTTTTGAGTTTGAATTAGAGATCTTGGACTCTGTGATCAAATCTTCTAGATATACCAAAATATCAAAAAAAATTAATATTGCTAGTACTAGTACTACTACTTCATTTTATGCACTTTGATATTATTATTTCTTATGGAATAAATTCAAAATTGCAACAGACCTTATGGACGAGAATGGAGCTACTAGGAAATTAGGTTTGTTAGGAATGCTGGTGTGGAAGCGATTTATGGCAACAATACAACTTATATGAAATAAGAACTATAATGTGAAACCAAGGCATGAGTTATTATTTTAAAGGTTATTCTTCTTACTTAACCAATTTTCGATTCTAGAAAATAAATTTTCTCTTATTAACTCTTCCTAATAAGAAAACTAAGTTCTCTTTTATAGTGAAATCAATAAGGCTCGGGATAGGCTTACAATCATGCTTGAGAACTTATAACAAAATAATCCTTAGAGTAGAGAGATATTAAGACTCGTTATGTATATTGTTTGTTGTGAAGGCAAAGGAGATGTTGGATAGCTTGTAAGACATGAGATATTAGTTATCCAAGTGCTTTCTTTATATTTTTGGAAAACTTGTTATTTTCATTTGACTATTACAGAAATGCTAGCAGCACTCTCTTTTGGGGAGAGTATTGTTGCACTTGCCTTCCCATTGATGAGAATTAGTAGGTTCCATAATGCAATAATTAATTTCTACCTAATTACTTTGTATGACCCATTGATTTCCACCAATGGGAGAGCAAGTATAGTAATACTCTCCTAAGGGGAGAGTGTTGATAGCATTTCCCTGAGTATTAATAGAACTACATTTATATCTGAATAACTTGCACAGTAACTATTTATTATTAAATTACGGCCATATTTAGAGGAACAAAGATTGCAAGGGTGGGATAATAGAGGAATGGCATCAAAAACTACATAATAACACAAGTCTAGATGATGTTATAATATGTCAGGTAATTTACTTGATTAGCTATGTTAGACTAATTGACAAGCTGTTGTTGGCAATTGACTTATCGACGTAGTTAAGAATATATCCTTTTTTGGGTTTTATCATCATAAATATTATAAACACTATTAAGTGCTAGTTTTGTAAATTTGTTCGAATGATCGTGAATTTCATGTCACGAGTTAGTGATAAACATATGTAGTTTTGTATGAATTGGGTGCAAACTACTATATAGTAAGACAATGACTATATTATGTGAAATGTTTATGTTATTGTTGCATTTTACTAATTTTTTACAAGTACGAATTAGATAATTAGATATACATTATGTAATCTGATATGAACAAACTGTAGCAAAAGGTATATTAGTAGTATACAGGTAAATGCATATGATGCACAAAAGGAATGATACAAAAAAGAATGATGTAGTTAAAAACCACTACAAAAAATATGTGTAACATAAAACAAAAAAAGAAAAAATTATGGCAGCAGCTAAAAACACTACTAAAAATTTGGTACCTTGGTAGCGTTTATTGACCATTACAAAAATTCTTAGTCCATGGTAAAAACCTCTACGATAAATTTTTGGTAGAAAAAATAAATGCTACAAAATCATTTTTTTACCAAAAGAAAACTCTACACTATGTTAAATTTTTGGTAGGGTTTATTGAAACGTTACAAGAAGAAATATACTTTTAGTATCATGTATGTTGATTTGAGATTTAGCCAACCTTGGAATTATAATAATGCGCAAAGGTTGCTTGCTAACACTATGATTAAAGTGAAAAATGAGGAGTTGAATACATCGTTGAAAGGTAAATAACACAAGATATAAAGTGATTCGGCAAAGCTCCCAACGTCCAATGTGAAGTTCTTTGACTATATATTTCTCTTACAACTATAAGGGACCACAAGAGAATAATAAAAAAGAAGGAAGCACTTGAGACTAATAAAGCTGTGGAATCTTAAGGACTTGTGGTATCAAGAACCTTGAATTAAGATTAGTATACAGAATCCTTGTTTGTTCCAACCTTTTTGATGTTGCAATGCAGGGGATATTTATAGTAGCTGAAGTGGATGATGGATGGTTGAGATTGAGTTGTAGAACTGGCAGGAAAAATATTAGACCTTTGATCTGCCTACAAGGAAAGATGGACGAAAGTTGTAATAGGTGTAAAAAGATGTACGGTGGATGAAAATATACTCATTGCCCCTCTGCACTTGGCATGGGCTTTGCATTTAATGCGCAGACTTCGCATTAAATGGGCATTTAATGCTGATGGTAAGCTACATCAGTTCAGCCACCCAGCTACACTGCTTCGGATAGATAGATGGATATCTTGTCGTTTATTTAAGTGCTTACATAAAAAATCTTGCTGAGCTGGTCGATCGGATGTCAAAGATATGACAGAAACTAGGAACCGTGCCAAAGACCAATTTGGGAAGATGGTGCATAGCCGGGTGTGAGGCGACCGAGAGAGCTACCTGGGACCGATCGAAGGTGGTTGCACTGAAATCGAACCATGGACGGGCCATGCTTGAGCCTATCTTATTTGTTATGCCGCTTATTAAGGCGGTCTTTGAGAGGTGTCAGCCATCAACTGGAGGAACATTGGGTGACCTTTTTGACGAGGAATGTAGCGATCCTAAAATTCGAAAACTTCATCTTCGAATATCGAAATGTTGAAATATAATTAGGTGTTATATATATATATCATTTTATAACCTTGTTTAACATCATATAATTGATAATTAATAATGAGAAACTTGTTTTTGAATTTTTTTTACAAAAATATATTCTTTGTTAACTCCCTTTTAGCAACGACTTACGAGTTAAAAAGCTTAAAGCCTGTGTACTCAACGACTCACGACTTAGTTGCTAAGAAGGAATCTACGGCTTGAACGACTTACGACCTACCGGGTTAAGCAGCTTGCGACCTAAAGGAACTTCGCGACTTAACTACTCAACGGGTTAAAGTCTCTACGACTCAAAAGGATCTTACAACTCACAAGGTCTGTACGACTCATCAAGCTAAGCCGCCTACGACTTAGGAGCTTTACGACTCATCAAGTTAACTCTTCTACGACTTAAGAGACTCAGCGACTTAACTTGCCTAGCGACCTAACTATCTGGAAGGCCTTAAGTCGTCTACGACTCATGGTTTGCTATAAGTCATCTACGACTCATGGTTTGCTATAAGTTGTCTACGACTCATGGTTTGCTATAAGTCGTCTACGACTCATGGTTTGCTATAAGTCATCTACGACTCATGGTTTGCTATAAGTCGTCTACGACTCATGATTTGCTATAAGTGGCCTACGACTTAAGAGCTTCATGACTCAACGAGACAAGCTTCTTACGACTCATGAGGTCTTACGACTCATCAGTCTTACGACTCATCAGGTTCAACGAGTCAAGAAGGTTTACGACTCATGAGGTCTTACGACTCATCAGTCTTACGACTCATCAGGCTTACGACTCATGGAGATTTACGACTCATGAGGTCTTACGACTCATCAGTCTTACGACTCATCAGGCTTACGACTCATGGAGATTTACGACTCATGAGGTCTTACGACTCATCAGTCTTACGACTCATCAGGCTATCAAGCTGGAATCCAAAGCCCTTGCCTGTGCTACTTTGATCTGATGAGCCGACTACGACTTAGCACTTTTCTTCCAATTGAGCCACAAGATGGACCAAATATGGCGCCCACGAGACATCTTAAGTCGTATACGAGTTAACACTTACCATGAGTCGGTCACGACTCATGACTTGGCCAAACCGAGAGCTCAGAAATTTGCTCCTATAAATAGGCCACCACTTCCAACATGAAGAGGACTTTTGGGCAAATCATTTCTACAGCGCTGTTACTCCGTCGAACTCTCCTCTCATTCAGCAATCAAAGATCTTCAAGCATTCGAGACACTACAACAATCTTCGAGAAGAGCTCCTTACATCCAATACGGATTCGTCGAGTTTTATCATCGAAGATCGAGCTAGTAGTCAAGAGTGCTTTCATGATCAAGTTGTATTGTATTTTGAAGGATATTGTATCAAATTGTAACCAAATCAGCAATAAAAGACTATAAAGTGGACGTAGGCTCAATTACGGGCCAAACCACTATAAATCTGTTGTTCATTTACTGCTTTTCTGCTATTTTCAGCTTATATTCTGTTCCCGTACCAACGGGTGGTGCTTTCACAATTCTATTACACACACCGGGTGTTAGCGTTCATATTTTAACGTTAACATTTTGGTGCTTTCACCGAGAACCCAACTCAGGCGATCATCCACCATTGCTTCGCAAAGATTCATAAAAAGAACCTCTCTTAAAAACCAGATCCGAAATAATGGCTCCTGGAAGAAGAGGTAGACCTATCAGATCCGGAAATGCTCACGAAGGGACTTCCGCTTCCCCAACAACAGACCAAGCAACTCCAACCGTTGGAGTCACCAGGGCTGAATTGGATGACGCAGTTTCTGGATTATACCAACAAATTGAAAATCAAAATGCTTTGATGATGGATAGAATAACTGCCCTGCTCGGGGCAAATCGTCAACCAGAAAACCATCAAACCACCCTTCCTGAAATGCCACCTTTCCAAGCTGATGGTTCTATGCCGCAACCAACTTGTCATGAACATATGCCTGGGCAAACTTCCGAGGGAAGAACTGGTGCTTGCCCGGAGGTGTCTTTGAACAATAAAGAGTACCTGTCTGAAATGGTTGGCCGCATCATGAAAGAGAGCATGCAAAGGGAAGAAGATGAGGCTGACTGGGGATTTGCACCAAGCAAAACTCCGTTTACTGAAAGGATCCTGAGAGCGGAGTTTCCAAGGAAATTCGCACCTCCTACTATCCAAGCCTATAGGGGAACCGGTGATCCTAATCATTTCCTATACAAATACGATTGGCATATGACCGGTGCAAGAGCATCAGACGAGATCAAGTGTTGATACTTTCCAGTATATCTGGAAGGTGTGGCTTTACTTTGGTTCACAAAGCTTCCAGTTCGGTCTGTAGATAAGTTCTCCGACTTGACACAAAAGTTTAAAGAACAGTTCAGATTGTATGCTTCAAAAGCTAAGGATATAATGTCACTGTCTAACCTTGAACAAGCGCCCGGAGAATCAATCAAATCTTTCTTGAGCCGTTTCAATATAGCTTTAGCCGAAGTAGAAAATGCGGAACCACGCATGATCCTGACTTATTTGATGCGAGCCATTGATAAATCGAGTAAATTTGGAATATGGCTAAAGATGAAGGAACCGAACTCACTTGATAAATTTTATAAAAAGGCCGACGAGTTCATTCGCCTTGAAAGCCTTTCTACGACGTCGAAGGTGGTTGCTGCCCAAACTAATAATAACAGTGTCCCATCTAAGAAAAGAGAATCTGAAAGTCAGAAAAGGGAAAATGAAGGAGGAAAGAACTAGGGAAATGAAAAGAAACCTCGCCGCTTTAATTCTTCGGATTATACTCCTTTAACTGATACACCAAGAAATATCTTTTTTGCAACAAAAGACGTTGTCCGGTATCCTAAGCCACCTGAGATGACGAAAGGTGCAAAGAGTAATGGAAAATTCTGCCAATTTCACAATCAACCTGGCCATGACACTGACCAATGTCGCCAGTTAAAGAAAGTGATTGAAGAATTGCTGGAACAAGGTAAACTCCAACAATACGTTAAGAGAAGCGGAGTCGATCCAACCTCATCCACTCGGGATCAACAACACCCTACCCATCAATCCGATTCTCACAACAACACTGCAGTGCAAGATTCAGAAAAGCTTGTCATTAATGCTATCACAGGGGGACCATACCCAGCAAGCAGAAGTTGGGATGACTACTAATTACCCACAAAACTGCGGCTGGGGCATCTCTCACTTTCTCTGGCATAAAAATCCAAAAGCTATGAATCAAGCACAAATGGAAATCCAGCTTGGAGATTCTGAAACAACAATAACTAGCATTCATTTTTACTTAACAGCATTGCTTGAATTTGTAAAGATAATGATGGATATGTAACTTCTGCATTGTAAACCGCTGAGAAATCAGCGTGACTCAATAATGAAAAACTATGCATTATGTGTTTTCTATTATAAAATGCCTGTTATATTTCGATGTGTAAATACTCTAAATGTATTGCTAAAATGTCGATCTAATACTGCAGGTCATTAAAGCAAATCTCACCCATCGCAAAGCTAAGCGAGCCTTACAAATCATTTATTAAAGCAAATTTCAAGCAACAAAAATTCCAAACTCAAATCCCATACAAGAGGAACTTCACATAAAAAGTTGACGGCTCCACTGTGTCAAGCCCTCGTTAACTGGTTGCGATCGTTGATATAAAAAGGCATCCAACCAAATAACTTGCGTTTACTCTGTGGAGTCATTCAACAGTGAAGTCTACTTCTTCGGATAAAGCAATTTACTTGCAAAAGAAAGGAAGACGCGCTTGGAAACGATGATAAAAGATCGCAGATTGGCGGATGATGATACAACATGAGCGGGCAAACATGGAAGCAGCCAAAGGGAGGTATGCCTCTCAACAGGAAAGCAGGTAGATCAACTAAAGGGATACCTTCCCCAGTAGAAGGAATAAGACCCTCGCTAACTGATTGTGATGCATCCGATCAGGCAGCCTGTGTCCATCCCATGGATCTACTTGCCCCTAAGACGCAACCTTCCTGGCACACCAACCAAAGCCCTCTAACGAGGCATGCCAATAAATGGGAGTGCTTTACTCAATCAAAAAGATTGGTAGGACCACCGAAGGGGCACCTTGTTAATTGATTGCGATCGTTTGTACAAACAAACATCCAATCAAGCAACTTGCGCCTGTCCCGTGGACCCCTCCGACCATGAGAAAGCAACTTCCAGGCGAATCAAAAGCCCTTTTCGGAGGCACAAGCCCTCTTCGGAGGCACAAGCCCTCTTCGGAGGCACAAGCCATCTTCGGAGGCAAAAGCCCTTTTCGGAGGCACAAGCCCTCTTCGGAGGCACAAGCCCTCTTCGGAGGCACAAGCCCTCTTCGGAGGCACAAGCCATCTTCGGAGGCAAAAGCCCTTTTCGGAGGCACATTTCACCCGTGTAGAAGTGCAAAATGCTTCTCTTCGGAGACCAAAACATGCTTCTCTTCGGAGACCAAAATTGCTTCTCTTCGGAGACCAAAAAACCTCTGCAGAGGCGTACTTCACATTGCTTGAAGTACCAAAAATAAACCCTTTACTGGGGCACGAAATCAAAACCTTCTACAGAAGCTCATTTCACTGTGCAGGAAAATTCACCTTTAAACAAATAAAAGTGATTATTCCCAAAAGTTGAAGTGTTCTTCAGGAAGAAAGAGAAAGTAAAAACTTCTCTAAAAACGAGACATACTCAATTAAAGGCGGAATGATTCCTTCCTCAAAAGTGGAATAGTTATTCTCAAACATAAGAGTATCAGTCTTGTAAGAGCGAGTAATATTGCAATGCACTTGTGGTATGGGAGCGACATTATACAATTCAGTTACGGTAATAAAAGTAATATACAAGCGACATACCACAAGTTCATTGCAATATCACGTAATAAAGATGTGGAGTAAATGCGTTCTTGAAACACAGACAAAAAGTTTGTACAAATAGAAAGAATCGTTTACTCTACACTTCAAATGAAAAACAGATGTATTCCTACATACACAAGGATTTGTACAAGAAAAATATCTATTTATTTCAACACTATGAGAAATTTTTTACATTGTACAGGTTACAAAAAGAAGCGGAGACCGGTATCCGCACAATTCCCGGTCAATACAAAAAGCAGAAAAGACAAAATCAAACTCATTTCCCCTTCTTCCCACCCTTGGAGCTTTTACCCGGCCTGGTAATTAGCTTCGTAGGCCGTATCGGAGAAGAAGGAGAAAGAGACTCAGCCGGATCAATCTCTGCTTCATCCCCAACAGCAGAAGAACTCTTCTTTCCTTTCTTCGAAACTGCACGCTTTCCCCTCTTCTTGGAAGAAGACTCACTCCCCGGAGCAAGAAATGTAGAAAGATTTGTGTCGTAGTCAAAAGACCGCTCCGGGGTCTTCTCGCTGCCTTCTGTTCTTCGGAAGCAGGTGGTTCGTCCAAACCTTGAAGGGCTGCTATTGGTTCTTCCTGTGAACCCGGTTGAGAAGCTGGAAGAGGAATAACTTGAGAAGGAGGAGGAACGGCAGCTGAAGAAGGAAAAATTGGTGCAGATTCCGGCACGACTACTGCATAATAAAAGAAATCAAAATCAGTATTCTCCGAGAAAAAAGAAGACCGTGAATCGTCAAAGTTACCTGGAGAAGCCGGTTTAGCGAGATCAATCTCAAATTCCCGAGCTTGGAAGTCCTTCATTGCCTCTTCCTCTGTAGGGGTGGTTACAGTTTCTTTGTCAACCTTAGCGGGAGGCGTGGAATGAGAACTAGAGCCAGTAATATCCGCGTAAGCTAAAGCCGAAGTATAAGCAGGAGTAATAGGAGGTATTTCTTTCTCAGGAAGCTTCTCTCCCGTCGCATCGGCCCGCACTCGGATAAGCTGCTCTTTTCCTTTGGCAAGGGCAGCGCGGTCGCTCTCACCTAAGTAAGTAGTTTGAAGATCTGCTTCAGCGTAACCGGCACCGCCAAACAAGTCAATGATTGCCTCCCATACTTCCGCTAAGGTAACTTCATATTCTGGCCCCAAAAATGAAAGGCTCCCACGTCCCAGGACACAATGCATATAAAAGTCGAATAGAGTCGCGTCAATGGTGGCTATGGTTGCCTTATGGGATTCTTCGGCTGCAGCTTTACCAGAAAGAGCTTCATCACGTTCTCTTTCAGCCTTCAGTAGCTGAGATTGCAGTCTTATAATTTCTAAGTCTTGAGAGCTGACTTTCTCTCGAAGCTGAACAGCGTCATCGCGGTATTTTCTCGTAACCTGCTGTTCTGCTTCGAGTTTCACCTCAATATCTCTCTGAGCAGCATGGGCGTCTCGAACTTGTTTTTGAAGCATTTCTTCTTTCTGAGAATAAGAAGTGGAAGAAGTAGCAAGCTCTTTTTTAAGTCTTTCAACTTCAGCTTCGAGCTTCCCATAACCATCACTAATGCTTTTCATCTCCGCGTCATGCTGCTTACGCCATTTGTCCCACTCAGATTTATCATTCTCCATGGTCATCATCGCCTCAAGGTTCATATGGTTGACCCTTTGAAGTTCATCAACCAGCTTCTGCCATCCAGACATCCTTTCGATGTCAAGTTTTACAGCATCGACATTTTTCAGCATCGCCTGCTTATCAATGGGGACCAAATCCAAATCAAAACGCACTCCTTTCAGACACCAATTCGGAAATCGGCTCTGGAGTGTGGGAGGACCATCTCCAGCTTGGTACTGTGGCCTATTAATGATTGTCTGGATGTCAGACTCCTTAAGGGCAGGAGAACCAGAAGATGTATTAGGAGGAATAGAAGCGGTAGTTTCCGAGATATTAGATGTATCTTTCTCGCCAAGTCTGATCCGTTTGCTGGAATCATCGGAAGTATGACTCTTCCCCTTGTCATCGTAAGATTTCCTCTTGTAAGGATCGTCGCTTCTGCGGGAAGAGTCACGTCGCTCGTCCCTACTCCCATAGTATTCCTCATCTTCTCTCCGGCGACGCTCTTCATGAGCTCGCCTCTCATGAGCCTTTCTGGCAGCCCTCTCCTCATCAGTTTCCTTCACAGCACCAATATAACTCCTAAAGTCATAAGCCTCACAGCTTCCGTAACGCTGGAATTTGTTGTAGTAAGAGCCGCTTCGCCCCATCAGAGAACCTGAAATTGAAGAAAAAGACCAGTTTTAGAAATCCTCAAGTTGAAGAAGCTAAGTGCATATAAGTGCCAAAATTCTAAGTGTGTGTGATGTGCAAACTACGCGCATCAGACTACAAACCACTTTTGGGTGTAGAAATGGCAATAAGTTGTGTGGAAGGCGTTGTGGTTTGTTGCAAAGAAGAATTTGCTTCGACAACAGGAGGGACCACTTTAGAAACATCATCTTTAAAAAGCTCCTGAGAGGTTATCATGATGTCGCTCAGACTGTCAAAAGTATCATCGCCATGGTGCATGGGAGAATTCTCTTTTTCAACTTCCACCTCAGCCGTCTTTTCAAGAGTGTGAAGATTTTCCTCCTCTTCAACAACCGGGGCAAGTGCTAACTTACTGGACGGTCCAGCAATGTCGGTAGAAGTAGAACACTTTACCAATGAAGTCTCAGCGGTAAGATCTTGCGGTAAAAGTTCTTTAGCAGGAACAGGGGCATCTGACTCCTCAGCAGGAGAATCAGGGACTTCATGTGGCTGAGTGGAACGGGAGGGATGTAAGAGTCCAAATTAGTGGAGGAACTCATCTCTCAATAGAAATTGAACACTCCTCTCCTCAACCGGCACGGCCATAAGCCTCTCAAAGGTAGTCTTGTGACGAGGTTCCCTAGAGGGGGGAGGAAGCGCTGAAACAGTAGAAAAAGAAGTTAACACTTGACAATTTGGACTTCAAAGAATTTAGAAAAACATAGGGAAAAGATAGATAATCGTACTTCCCACTCTCCAAATGGCGTAAAATCCCGGGGGACAACGAACAAAGAAAAACTGGCTCAGAAACCCAGGAACGCTTTCGGGAAGACCAATAATCAGTTTACGATTCCTGGCACTCCTTACAACTGTGATAGAGGGATGGTCTTTGTGAATGAGCATAGAAAGCAAATTTCTCCAAAACTGGGAAAACGGTCCAGCATTCTCCTAAAAAGCACACACAGTCCCAGCAGGATGGCGTAGCCATTAGGATGAAGTTGAAAAGGGGAGATAGATAATCGAAGGAGAAGTTCTCGGAGACAGTCATTAAACGGGGGAATCGCTCCACTCAAGCACATTTGGCGGTTCACTGCGATAAATCCGTGGGGCGGCCTATCAGCAGTGTCATTTACTCCAGGGAGCAAAGCGTCAGATTCAGCGATGCCAAACTGGGTGCATAGTTGACGGAAGACTTTATGACTCAGAGTGGTAGGAATCCTTTCCGGGGGATCATTCAACGGAGTAGCAATTGGAAAAGCTTCTCCAGCTGATTCCAAGTCTTCTTGATGAGACGCCATTCTACACAATCAGCCGAATGTTCAAAAGTGAAGGTGCACGTTTCCTAAAAGTGTGAAGTGCTGTGCAAAACTAATGAAAATAAGAAAAAAGCAAGTATAACTGGAATTAAACTAACTAACAATCAGTCGATTATGAGATTTCAGAACTTGTTAATGCTCAAGTGCAGTGTTAATGCAGACAAATCAGTTTTAGTTAACCATTACGATTTTGCTTTAATACTTCACTTGAGTTGGTTATTGTGTAGCATTTCACTCATACAGTTCATTTAATTTAATCTTCTCTTTATCAACTAATCTGTCATTCGATGTGGGCAGTCAGTGGCAGTATATTCGTCCCAGTATTCTGTGAATGTTGTGTTAAGCAGGTTATTAGCATTAAAGTCAAGACAGTGTGAGAAGTAACACAACACAGTTCAAATTCAAGAGTTCAGCCAACTTCTGTGCAAAATCATCTAAGTCTTAAGTCGTTAAACGACCTATCATGAGTCGGGGCTTTTAGGTCGTATTAGGCGAATCAAGATGTTCAAGGCATGTTCTCTTAAGTCAGATCATTCAAGTCCAAGAATTCGAAGTCATGGAGTCAAGTTATTAAGTCGTTCGGATGGGTTCGCGAGTTACGAGTTAAGAGCTCTCATCCACGACCTAGTCATTCAGATATGCTCACAAGTTAAGTCCTTAAGTGCTAACTCGTCCACGACCTAAGGGCAAGCTACGAGTTAGGTTAAACCATCAGTCTATTAAGGAGTGCTGCATAAGAAAGGTCTCAAGGCAATGAAAAATTGTCAAGTCTTAGGTCGTTACCGACCTACGACCTACTTTAGGTCGTATGTGATTTATGACTTAGGTCTCAAGATTTCTATTCAGAACGCGAAGGCCTTAAGTCGTTCGTCTTCTCCCCAATACATCAATTCGCTAACTCCTTAACCCGTTAACCCATTAGCTTCTCCTCCAACCAAGACTCTCGTTCCCTCAGCACATTTAATCATCCCGAAATCACCATAAACCCGGTCTAATGTCATTCCATCTCAAACCACGAATCAATCAAACTGAAATGCTACTGTCCATCGTCTTGTTCTAACCGACTACCCAAAACTAGGACAAGTCGTCTCAAACCCATCAGTAGTCAATTGAAACAAGGATTGCAGAGAATTACGGCATGAGAAAAGTGGGGTCAATGGTGAAAATGGGATTCGTAATTGGGTGATAATCGAGGAATGAATAGCAATCGAATCCACTTACGCAATACGAAATCGAAGATGTCTGGCGGTCGAGTAATTGAGTTTGTCTGAGAAGAACTTGAATGCTTGCAAATGACAGAATGAAACAGGTGAAGGAGAAGAAGGAACGACCTAAGCTATTTATGCCCTGGGACAGTGAAAGGTGAATCGACACATCCGGCTTACGACTTATACTAAGTCGTTCACGACCTACGACTCATCTTAAGTCGATCAAGATCTAGCACACTCATTAAGAAGCGAGCTAAGGAAATCGAAGCACACGACTTACGACTTAAGACGTATACTTCGAGGGGCAAATGTTAACTCCCTTTTAGCAACGACTTACGAGTTAAAAAGCTTAAAGCCTGTGTACTCAACGACTCACGACTTAGTTGCTAAGAAGGAATCTACGGCTTGAACGACTTACGACCTACCAGGTTAAGCAGCTTGCGACCTAAAGGAACTTCGCGACTTAACTACTCAACGGGTTAAAGTCTCTACGACTCAAAAGGATCTTACAACTCACAAGGTCTGTACGACTCATCAAGCTAAGCCGCCTACGACTTAGGAGCTTTATGACTCATCAAGTTAACTCTTCTACGACTTAAGAGACTCAGCGACTTAACTTGCCTAGCGACCTAACTATCTGGAAGGCCTTAAGTCGTCTACGACTCATGGTTTGCTATAAGTCATCTACGACTCATGGTTTGCTATAAGTTGTCTACGACTCATGGTTTGCTATAAGTCGTCTACGACTCATGGTTTGCTATAAGTCATCTACGACTCATGGTTTGCTATAAGTCGTCTACGACTCATGATTTGCTATAAGTGGCCTACGACTTAAGAGCTTCATGACTCAACGAGACAAGCTTCTTACGACTCATGAGGTCTTACGACTCATCAGTCTTACGACTCATCAGGTTCAACGAGTCAAGAAGATTTACGACTCATGAGGTCTTACGACTCATCAGTCTTACGACTCATCAGGCTTACGACTCATGGAGATTTACGACTCATGAGGTCTTACGATTCATCAGTCTTACGACTCATCAGGCTTACGAGTCATGGAGATTTACGACTCATGAGGTCTTACGACTCATCAGTCTTACGACTCATCAGGCTATCAAGCTGGAATCCAAAGCCCTTGCCTGTGCTACTTTGATCTGATGAGCCGACTACGACTTAGCACTTTTCTTCCAACTGAGCCACAAGATGGACCAAATATGGCGCCCACGAGACATCTTAAGTCGAATACGAGTTAACACTTACCATGAGTCGGTCACGACTCATGACTTGGCCAAACCGAGAGCTCAGAAATTTGCTCCTATAAATAGGCCACCACTTCCAACATGAAGAGGACTTTTGGGCAAATCATTTCTACAGCGATGTTACTCCGTCGAACTCTCCTCTCATTCAGCAATCAAAGATCTTCAAGCATTCGAGACACTACAACAATCTTCGAGAAGAGCTCCTTACATCCAACACGGATTCGTCGAGTTTTATCATCGAAGATCGAGCTAGTAGTCAAGAGTGCTTTCATGATCAAGTTGTATTGTATTTTGAAGGATATTGTATCAAATTGTAACCGAATTAGCAATAAAAGACTATAAAGTGGACGTAGGCTCAATTACGGGCCGAACCACTATAAATCTGTTGTTCATTTACTGCTTTTCTGCTATTTTCAGCTTATATTCTGTTCCCGTACCAACGGGTGGTGCTTTCACAATTCTATTACACACACCAGGTGTTAGCGTTCATATTTTAACGTTAACATTCTTCGAAGAAAAATCGATAATGTGACCGAAAATCGGTTTATCGGTAAATAGCTTTTCGATCGATATAAGTTGTTCGAACTCTTGTGCACTTGACTAATGGTCAAATTAACGCATTAGCGACTAATTAACACAAACACCTCTTTATTGTGCTTGGAATGTTCTAGAAAGTTCTAATGGATAAGAGATATTATGATGGTGAGGGTAAAATGGTAATATGCATAAAGGAGAAGTGACTTCAAGAAGAAGTGATGAGAGGTGAAGCTTCCATGGCATGGTAGGGGTGAATGCAAAATTACGCAACACCATTCTTATGCCTATATAAGGAGAGGCATACCATAGAGTTAGAATCACAGATTCAGAAAGTTTAAGTGAGAAAATCAATGGCTTCTTCTTCATCTCTTATGTTCTAAAGAAAATTGTCACAGATCAACTCCAAATCACTTCAAACACTGCCAGAAGCGTTAGTACAATATTATAGCACCTTCCACCATGCCAAAACTTGAAGAATCAAAGCCATTCTCATACCACACCTATAGGCTGTGAGCAATATAGGGTGTTTGGAGGGAGGAAACAAGTAAAAGCAATGAGAAGGAGGAAGGAAAGGTGATTGCAAAGGAAGAGGTTAAGCTTGGGTGCTTGAATCTTGGTTGTTTGAGAGGTTAAAGGTGAGTTAACACCTCACTTTGAATGAAAATATAACACATCTATGTTTGTGTTTGATGTGTTTAATTTATTTGAATTGTTTTAACTTATGTTAAAACATTGGTTGAATTCTTACTTGAAAAGTAAGTGACATATGTGACCCATATAAATGGACTTGAAAAAACTTGAAATGGACTTGTATGACATATAACAAGACCTTGAACAAAACACATAGGTTATAGATGGACTTTGGTTTAGATCGGACTCGGCTTTGAAAGTGCACTTATAGCGATAGTCGCTATAGATGCAGTTGTGAATTGCCTTGATTTTGGTGATTGCTATGGAACTTTGTAGAGAGATCCTTAGGGGTTTCTATCTATATTTATAATTTTTAATATGTATTTTTGTATATATTAAAAGCTTGAGTAGTAAAAATTTAAGTAACATCTCGAAAAGCGGCCAAACCATCACTAGTGCAAAACTGCCCTATTTAGCCTTGATTTTGGACTTTAAAGGGTTGAAAAGATATTTAAATTTAATTGCTTTGTTTCGTTATTTTTAAAAGTGTTTACTAACTATTATTAGAGTATTTCAAAGGTGGTTTGAGATATTTATGAGCTTTTAAGAATTAGTTGTGAATTTTTAAAGAAGAGATATTTTGTTGAAAACATGTCGTTTTCAAGTTTTGAGGAAAATTGTAAAGTTGTTGTTTTCAAGTAATATTTTGGATAAATGTTTTAAAACCTATTTTAAGTATTTTTAAGTATTTTAAAAGTATATACAATTGTTTTTTTAAATGGGTTAGAATTGCTAAACGGCCAAATGGTTGATTGTTTAATTACTTGTTTGAAATGTAATTAACTATGCTTAACACTAAAAGTCGATGAAGTAAGGCTTATCTACTTATGAGATTTATTATTGATATTGAGTAGGGATGAAGAAATAGAGATCTAACCTATCGAGCTTCCCTCTTGACCGAGGAATAGTAAGTCAGAAAATGTCGAAAACGTGTTAATCGTGTTGATTTCTTATTGTTTATGGAAATCATTGATACTACACTTAACGTTAAAAGCCGATGAGGTAGACTTATCTATTTATGAGATTTAAGAATGAAGTGTCTAGACAAAGCTTAATAATGTAACCAGTGCTCAAACTTACTTGGCTTCAATCTTGGGCGAGCAATAGTTAAGTTGGAATGTCGGAAATGAGTTAAGCGTATGAATCGTGATTTGTATAAGCAATTGTTTTGACTAGATAATCGATTAGTCGATTATTGAACTTGACCTAATATTAACTTAAAAAGTTATTGAAAGGCTACATGATTTTGTACCAATGAGAACCCCCAGGGAGGAGCATTTGTACAAAACATCTCTAGCTTTCGCTTACTTTTGAAAGAATCGGAATTGAGTTAGCTGGAAATTCATTGAATTAGTCTTGGAGAGACTCGGATTGGTAAGTGTTTTACTTACCGAATATCACTTCAAAATTAATATATGAGTTTTATGTTTTGGAAGCGGTTATGTAGTGAAATGTTATAGAGTTGAACTGTCAATCCTAAGGTTAAGTCCAAGGGAGAGGTTAGTGTTAACATTTCAAATGATGCTATCGTATGGGACTGTCCATCTTGAGGAGTATCCCAAGAGAGAGGATAGAATTAGCATTCATCGGAGGACTTACACAGGGAACCTATGTGGAAGCTCAAGATCTAAGAGAGATGCTCGAATCCATGTAGTTATTCATGATCTATTCGAGATATGAGGATACATTTGGGTATTCATGTTTTGTTCGAGTGGTGAAGACTCATGTGATAGATGTCGAACGTAAACTTGACATCAAAAATGACTAAAAACATAGTAGGATGCACAACTGGGTTTACTGACCCATGTTAAGGTGTTGTCAACTCCATTTCTAGATATACTTATCAACTGTTGGCTGTGGGAGTTGATGATATTTCGTTCACGTTGTTCAAGTTTATAATCTGACACTGGACCACTTACGGTGTTTACCCTTCTACAGGAGATTGGATCCAGCACCATCTGAGAGATCTCCATGGAAAAATCCATTATGCAAACGAACCTTGGTGGTTTTGATTGTACGCTAAATATGTTGTGGTGTGATGAATGTAAGCATCACGGTTATTTGATATGATTTATATTCTACACTCTACATATTATCTATCATATCACTATATTAAACTTAATGATGGTTGGTTTAATTTGAGGGAAAAACTATTACGGGAACCCATACGGTCTCAATGGTTACCATTACATGTTTCATGTTTCATGAGTTTTCTCTTGTTGGTTTACCAGACTGATCCAAGTGTTAACCTAGTGTATATTTCCGGATTTAGCTACGAATGCTTTTGAGCTTATGGAGGAGAGCTGGATGATTACCTTCCGTAATATTCTTATTTCTGAAACATTGTGAGAATAGGCAGTTATAACTGTCCAAGCTGATGATGGTACATAGGTTTTAGCACTACGGTATTTCCATATTCAAAGTAGCCCTTTGTACTGTTCCTTTAATATTATATATTACCGTTCTATTGTGAGAATCTGATGTCGTGTTCTTCTTTTCTTATCTTATTCTCTTTTTCCCTTTTTTACCCTAACTTGTTGTCTTTCCAACACTTAGGTTCTCGATGCATGAACATTGTGGATGTATTAGTATCAACATTCGAGGGTCGAAAAGTTGGTCGTTACAAGAAGTTGTGCTGGAAACAAATTGACGTAGGTAGGCGGGCGTCGTTATGCTAGTCCCGGCTGGACCGAGAAGGGCTAGGCCTAAATCTTGCTTAAATGTGATTGGTGCCCATGGATGAGGTGACCGAGCCTCATCTTGGTACCTTGCTGAGTAAGGGTAGGTCGGAGACCAACATGGGCTTCGGTCGGCTAATATGAGTCGGTTGTAAAGTAGTTAGGCTAGCTTTGATTGGGCCATATTGCCTTTAATCGGCGTGTAGATATTTGCATGAAAATTGAGGAACATTTTGTCCCCTAAGTCCATATCCACGAGCTGGTGCGGGTTTGTCAGATCATGAAAATCCTACTTCTTGATGGCTGTGTAATGCAATTAATGTGCTTTCCATATATTTTCGTGTTATTGGTTGTTATGGTTCATTTTTGCAGATGTGTCACATCTCCCACATGTGTGAAATGACTTTTTTCTGATCTCTACTAAACGGCTAAGATTCACTTTGTCTTTTGAATTCAACGCACACAATTGAAGGTGCGGGTATGTAAATACCCCCCCCCTCCCTCCTCTTCTTTTTCGAAATCATAAAATCTTTCCCCCATGAAAATTCTTCAAAGCCAATGAATATTTTGCCATCCTTTATTGATAAAATGCAACTAACTTCATCATTTATTTCCTTTTCGGGCATCTTTACATGCACGTCTTTTTGTGTAACTTGTCTAGTATATTAAGGAAGAAGAAAACTTTCTCATGCAGAACTGCCACTTGTTGATTGCAGTTCAAACCGTTGTCTTGAACCTTCTTCTTAAGACGAATCTTGCCTTGCCACTTGTCTTGGGCCCGTGCCTTCTGGCCAGGCTTCCAATAGTGATCGACCATCATTGTTATGCTAATGGGCCAACAGGGGCAGACGGATTTCTTCCCTATCCTGCTCTGACGGTTCTAAACCTTGTATGGTTTGGATGTTTCAACACCTTGCTGGAAAGAGTAGTGGTTGCTGACGCTGCCTTCAATGTCACAGCTAAAGTTTAGGTCATCCTATTAGGGATGTCGACTGGGAACTATTCAAGATCTCTTGTGAGATTTGATGTGGAACACTTCAAAGATGGTAGCATGCTTTCTATTCTTCAACAAGTTCTTGATCATTTGGAGTGCCAGGGGAGCTCATCTTCACATTTGAAGTTGGAACTTCTAAAGTGTTCCACTTATGCACTTCTTCTTTCTTTCATTCTTCTTCTCAACTAGTTAATGATAAGAATACCATCATAAGCCTAGTGGGTTAGGCATTGTGCCTCTACATTCTTTGAACTAAATGACAAAGATCTTTTGTTGCAAACTTTGATTGAGAATCTTGTTTTTTTTTTGCTTGTTTATCTGCATAAGATTTTTTAAGCAGAGTGCTTTGGATAGGCAATAGCTCCTATATTTATTTTATAGAATTGCCTTTATTTTCTAAGGATATATTAAATATAAGTGTGAAAATAAGGCGTCCTGGGTACAATTGTTAATGTTGACCAGGTACCGGTTAGATGTACAGTGCCGGTTTGCACCATCATGAGCTGAAATGAATGTTTACTTATAGGTTCTCTTGGTTTGCAAGCGATCGAACGAAGAGTGGGGGTTGATCTCGGGCTCGAACTTATGTGTATGATGTTGTGAGGTTCTCCTGGGTGATAGGTTGTCGGTCATGAACGACCATTAATCCCAAATCAAACTGGAGCACATTGCTTAGCTCAGACACTCTAATGTAAGTGAGTTCCATGATGGTGAGGCAGGCTATATGCAGCCAGCTCACAAATATTTGTATATGAGAAATTTTTTAGAAAGAACTTATATGTAATAGTGGATCCGAATCGAGGTTGTGACACCTTTAGTTTTTAGATAAGGCGGCCGACTATGAGAGAGTAGGAGTTGCTACTAAAGATTTAGGGTTAGGGGTCTTGGCAAGAACCGGGGCGTTGGCTGGCCCGTTGAATCTGTTTAGAAATCCACCACTAATTGTTGAATGCTCTTTCCACAGCATTAGAGCACCCTTCTTTGCTTGTCTAAGTGAATTCTCATTACATTCCCTTTCATTTTGCTGATTGCCTCCGATTTCTCTGACCCCATCTTGGACCGGTAACTTCATGACAAGGCGGTTGAAGGAGATGGTGACATCTAACTCAGATGGCCTTAATTATACTATTAACAGGTTATAAGCTTATGGGAAATCAACTACCATGCAAATTTTTCTTGGATCGCAGCGAGCGTTCTTGGCCGAAAGTTGTTACAAGTGAGGTCGTGCCCATCAGAACAATGCTTATACCCCCAAAGTCATAAATGGGTAAGGCACGTGGGGAAAGCTAGAGGTGGGGAGCCTAAGAGTTTCAAAGACATTCTTGAACATGACATTGACCTAACTGCCCCTATCCACGAAGTCCTGATGCACACTGGAGTTAGCCAAGGGAAAAGTAATTACCATTAGGTCATGATGAGGGTTGGAGATTGCTTTCTTGTCTTCGATAGTGAAGCTGACCAGTCGTTCTAATACCGATTGAGTAGCCTTGGACGCTTGAGATTCCAATGAATAATTTTCCTAATAATGCCCACTTATCTTTGATACAGAGACTAGGCCCACTGCTGCCGCTGGCCACATGCGAGCCACGGCATATGGTCGGACCTTAATGATGACTTGGACGTTGGCACTATTGGGCCGAGGGAGCTGATTTTTCCATTCTTCAAGGTTTTCTCTTTGCTCAACCAGATGTCGAACGACCTCCAAGAGTATTCCTTCCCAGATGGATCTTTTGATTTCATCCTTGAGCAAACGACGGTCTATTATAGAGTGGTTGTTGATCAGATGGAACTCACGGTACTTACCACTACAACAAGGTCCCTCCCGCTTCCCATCCCTAGCGATGGTGGGTCTTTGAAATAGCTCTCGGTTTCTGATGGCGAAGTTGATTATGGAAATTTCCCAATTCAAATGAGAATAATTATTATACCAAGACTTGTGCTGAGGATCGACCTCTGGTCGTCTTTTAGTGTCGCCTTGACGACCGCTACTTTAGCGATCGTTGTTGTTGCTAAAACCAGCTTGGGAAGGATGCCTGGACTCATTATCGTTGTTTGAAAAGGTTCGCATCTTCCATCCTCATCATTTCAATTGCCGATTAACAAAAGTCAGTCAGTGTTGAAGCAAACTACTTCTTGAGCTCTCTCCACATCCTGGACTTGTACCTGACCCTTGAACATAGTGCCACGACCAAGCTATTCATGTCCACACCCTGGTTCGGGTGGATTCTTTACTAAAGTTGCTAATGTAAGACTACAAGATTTTAGAAGGACCATGTTTAACATTGCCTAGCTCCCTAGTCAACATGACATGGGTACGATATGTGAAGAAATGAGTCTTAAACTCTACACACAATTGGGTCGAGAAGCAGATACTACCCGACTGCAAATGCAAGACCAGTGGAAGACTAGTTCTAAGAGGGTGGATGGGAAGAACAAACACTTTACTAAGCCAGCATTGATGATGGAGTTACATGCCGTGATGTGGTCGGAATTGTCTACACCCCCGTCGTACTTGTCAATAGGCGGCCAAGCATACTGCTAATGGATGTAAGCATCTAAAACTTCATCGGAGAATGGCTTCTTGTTCTCATCATCTAAGAATGCCTCGCCCTTAACATTACATGCCTGCATTCCTTTGAGCTGTCGACAGAGGTTATGCATTTTTCCCTAAGGCCATCATCGGCCTACTGTGGAATGTTCTAGCCGACCACGAGTAGAAGGCTCAGCCGGGGCCTTGGTAGAGTAGGAGAACGATGATGAGATAGAGAATGATGACAATGAGCAGGAGATCTTCCCCCACGCTTAGAGGGCGATCTTGAATGCGTGGCTCGCTCTTCTCTTTTTTTTTTTGGCCACACCCCTATGAGACTTATAGTACATTGTGATAGCCATGCATGCCTGCCGATGGCAGGCGTACCGCCATTGAGATGGTTAAAAAGCAGAAGTTTGCGGGTTATCAATGGTCGGTGGTTGTTCTGCAGAAAGGGAACAATGATGACTTGGCTCCACAGGTGCAGTCACATCTGGGGCGAGATCAATCTAACTAGGTACGCATACAGTGTACCCTTTAGGATGGACATGAACATTCATAAGTGGAGTTTTGGGTACACTTTCTTCTGGGCTTCGACGATGTTTAGGAGTTCATAACCATTGGGAGGCATGGGCGTGGGGGCAGGCAGGTCAACTAAGTCAGCCATTGAAGGAGCTAGTGGGACAAAGTTTACAATGGCCTAAGCATCCAGCTACACCCTCAAGCCATTCACTTCGCGGGCCAGCTGACCTAGGTTTGACGAATGTAGCATCACAGTACGCCATATTTCTTTGTTGATACCTGGATTGAGATGGGCAACACTAGCGAGAGGGTTCTTGTTGGTTCCATGCCCTTTGGAGTGGTTACCTTCGAATGGCAGGAGATTGTCTATGGTAACATGTCAGATTGGGTTTTCGTGAAGTAGAAAAGTGTGAATAGGTGAGAACTTTAAGTGGAGGCCCTCCATCTTGCATCGAAATTTTTGACTAGATATTTATCCAACCTCGGAATTAGACTACTGCGCAAAGGTTACTTGTTAACACTAGGATTAAAGTGAAAAATAAGGAGTTAAATATGCAGAAAATAACACAAGATATAGAGTGGTTCGGGAAAGCTGCCTACGTCCACTATGAAGTCCTCTTAGTGTATATTTCTCTTACAGCTACAAGTAATCATAAGATAATAATAAGAAAGCAAGAAGTAGTTAAGACTAATAAAGTTGTATAATCTTAAGAACATGCAGTATCAAGAGCCCTGAATTATGTGTAGTATTCAGAATCCTTGTATGTTCCAACCCCTTTGAAGTTTCAATGTAGAGGATATTTATAGTAGCTGAAGTGGATGATGGACGATTGAGATTGAGCTATAGAATGGCAGGAATAATGTATGATCGTTGACCTAGCTACAAGGGAAGATTGATGATAGGTGTAATAGGTGTAAGAAGATGTGTGGTAGATAAATGTATACTCGTTCCTCCTTTGCACCAACCGTAGCTTTGCATTTATTGCATGGACTTCATATTAAATGCGCATTTAATGCTGATGGTAGGCCACATCAGTTTAGCCACCCAGCTATAGTGTTTCGGATAGATGGATGGACAGCTTAGCATTTACTTGGGTGCTTATATGACAAATTACTGAGCTAGTCGATCGATTGTCGAAGATATGATAGAAACTAGGAACCTTGCCAGGGACCATTTTGGGAAGATGGTGCACGGTTGGGTGTGAGGTGGCCGGGAGAGCTTGCTAGGACCGGTCGGAGGCAACTATACTAAAGCCGGGCCAAGGACAGGCCATGCTTGAACATATTTTGCTTGATGTGCCACCTAATAAGGCGTCTTAGAGAGGTGTCGGCCAACTGGATTGACATAGGAAGGTCGTCGTCATTATGCCAGGTCCGGATGAACCGGGAGGGGCTGGGCTTAGAACTTGCTTATATGTGATAGATGCCTAGGGATGAGATGACCGGGCCTCATCTTGGTACCTTGTTGAGTAAAAGGGTTGGTTTGGGACCAACAAGACTTAGGCTAGCTTATATGGGCTAGTTGTAAAGTTGTTGCATTTGCTTTGATTGGGTTAGACTGCTTTTAATTGGTCTGCTAATTATTTGTGAGAAAATTGAACAACAACGTTTTATTGCAGCTTTCTTTAAAACACTAGTACAAGTTATAGTAGCGTTTTTTGGATGCTACCAAATTCATTTTTGGTAAAAGGCAAAGAGAATATGGTACATTAATATTGTAAAACACTTCACTTTTAAGAAAACAAGGACAGAAAGGTTCATTAATATTGTAAAGCATATTAGTCCAAAGAAAAGTAAAGATGCGAGGTAAGAAATAACGGTGCTACACTAATATTTTAAAACATACCGGTAGAAAATAAAGATGTTATGATATGTTGATAACGTAAAGCATATCAATAAGTAATAAGATAGTAGAGTACATTAAATAGTTGTAAAGCATACCGGTCCTAATGTTACATGATGATTTGGTTATATGTTATGGTCATGGGGATGGTACTGTTGAAATGCTATGATGAAAAGACCAAACTGATAGTGATGAATAACCCTTAAGATGATAAGTGTAGGAGTAGTCTATAAAAATATTTTTTTAGCATGTTGGTATCGTATGCTTAGGATATGTTTTCTCTCACTAGGCTTATGTTTGACACTTGTATATCTGCCTTTGTATCTATCTATGATAAGTTGATTAGGGTTTAGAGTATTCTTGAGGTAAACATATGACGATGGAGACTCAATGAAATCATATTGTTTATATTGCTAATCTAGTTATTTACTGTATTGGAATATTATAACTCTGCTAAGTACAATAGAAGTGTTATTTTAGGCTATTGTAATAAAACTTAAGTTATTTTCCATTTGATTCAGATAGTTTATGTTATATTATATTTTATTTCCTTCCACTGTGAGTTCTAAAAGTGTAGTTAAAAATGGGTAGCCCTATGTACTATTTATATAAAAATTTATCCTAATGATCCTATGTTAACGACTTGGGATTTGGGCATCGAATGAGACAGAATCAAACGATCGTGAATGGCAAGTTGTTAAAGGACAGAAATCTTTTTGTCTTGAACAATGCTAAGTTTTGTTGGGCGCCCCTTTTGTACTGCTTTCATTTCCTATGCATTCTTCGTGTTTGCTAAAGGGATTTTCTCAATGAAAAACTATTTAAATTGGCTGAGTAACTGTTAAGATAACTCCATGTATTTGGCAAGAGTTGGCTCTTTAGCCTGGTGGCTTCTATACAGTTGATTCACAATAAATTGGGGATCGATATACATTTTAATATGCATTACCTTCATTATCTATGACACTTTCAATCTTGCTATCATCGCTTCATATTTTGCTACATTGTTTATAGCCTTAAAAACTAGTTGATCTACGCCGTAAAGCTTTTGGTTATCTAGCATGATTGGCATACACTTAATTCTACACCTTGTTCATTTGAACCTATATCCATATACAGTTGCCACTGTTGAGAAATTTTGGTTAATTCCTCAATTTTCCAGTTAGTTTGTTCACACTCAACTATGAAATTAGCTAAAGCCTGCCTTTTGATTGTATTCCTGGGGTAGTATGAGATATTTTTCCAAGCTGGGTACAATTAGCTATTTTAACAATCGCCCAGATATTCCGATTTGTGTAGCATATGCTTTAGAGGTTGGGAAGTTAGCACCTTGATAGCATGAGCTTAGAAATAAGGTCGTAGTTTTCTAGCCGTTAGCACAAGTGTAACATCCTTACTTCGAGACTCGAAAATATAAATCGTCACCAAAATCATTTTCCAGCGACAAAGTGAGTATAGTAATATTTTCCACAACATAAGTACATAGAACCGCTAAATAACTTTTTCATTACATCAATTTGAATTACATGATTCGTTACATCATCTTTAACCCATTTTGTTCTCACATAGGGTAAATATAACAAAAATTAGAGTGGTGTTGTGTCCGACATATGAAGATACCAACACAATACATAACCAGTTATAATTCCTAGTTTTACACAATGAAATTTCAAAATACTTTTATTCTAAGCCTCTTGCTTCATCTTCGGAGGTTTTAGTCATCCTTCCAATAGATTCCTGTCTATTCCATAAAGTCAGTTTGCTCAAATGGGTACTCTTGAGTTTATGGAAAATAATAAAAGCATTGGTCAGATATAAAATCTAATATGAGTAAAATCTTTACCCTAATCATCCCTTGTGTGACCACGCCGCTAACCGGCGCAGAATGGGTTTTCCCCCCACTTTATCATCTTAGCTATATATATCAGGTCATATAAACAAGCTTAATCATCAAGAGCAACCATCTGCATCACATTCAATCCATATGTGTACCCTAAACTTTCTATCCAATTATGAACTGTGTCATATTTAAGTTTTCAATGTGAATTAAGTATACCCTATACTTAACATATAATTATGAACCGGGTTATAATCATCCATTATCCATTTAAATATCACATAATCTCTTGTTACAGGTATTTATCATTAAGTTATCATTAACTTATTTAGTGATTACATCCCTAGGCTTATCTATCACTAATTTTATCTTTTCTTAAACAATCTCACCTGATGAAATGCCACTCATTCCACCAATGGGAGCCACCTTGACTCTCCTAAAAGGTCGAATGTAAGCACCTTGAATACATTCTAGTTAGCATCCTTATTAAGCGATAATAGCCCCTCTTAGTCGCTGAACCGCTATCGTTCACGTTTCCTATTTGTTTAGTTTGTTTATAACACCACCATGATGTTTTGGCACCCCGTCATGGCACCATGCCTTTAGAGTTTATAAATCTTTTAGGATTGAACCCTATCGTGTCAACCGGCCATATACCATTGGACTTTAGACTTAATAGTCAAGGCACCATTCCATCAAATAACTCCATGAGTTGTTATATTTTTATGATCGTAGTTCAACCTCTTTCTTTCATTCATCTGTAGTGTACCCTACACTATCTTCAGATAAAACATCTTTATCTTTGATTAAATGATACCTTATCATTTATTAGATTCTCTAAGCATTCTTACATTTCAAAAATAAGTTAACATAATTTTAACTTATAAAATTCTCCATTATTTCATCCCTATGAAATAGTTCTTTAGCACATGGAAACTATCTTCCATAGTGTACTAAGTATTCCTTATTTTACTTTGAAAATATATAGCTTCCCAAGCACATGTTTGAATTATTATATATTGTTTGATTATGTTTTTCATCATCAAAAAAATTCACACATAATCAAATCCAAATCCAAACGAGTAAGGATAGGTTTTTAAGGAAAATTTTACTCACCTTGGTTAAGAAAAACCTTATTTAATGTTCATTCTTCCTTGAATTTAAAGCTTGATCTTCTAGCTTTACTTTCCTCTTCTATTTAGCAAAATGGTGGTCGGCATTGGCTAGAGTTTTAAGAATTTTTATTGTAAATGAAATGAAGGTGGAATGGGAGAATAAGGCTAAGGAAATGGACTAGTGGTTTTGGCTTGGACTAATATCTCATGTGGCCTAGTCCCACAAGTACATCCCCCTAACACAAATCCTTCCCATTCTAAAACTTATTTATTTGTTTTCATTAACAAGGACAACCTTAATTGCTCTAATTACATAAGGTCCATTTAGTTAACCTTTTATAGTCTCCCACACTTAATTAATTAAATCCCCCTTAGGCAATTCCTGCAATTAAATCATTTTATTAATCTTTTTAGTAATATCTTCTTATTATTACTCTATTTTAATTTCTCATTATTGTCTACATAATTTCAATGCCGAAAGTAATGCTTTAAGTAATGACATCGCAAAGAAATCAATTTCGTTAGGACCGATGTTGAAAGAATAGTGACGAACCAATGACAAAGATATGAAGATAGGCCAATGCCGTAAGACTACGGTGCCGTCTTTCATCTACAGCACACCTCATCACACTGCATCACTTTAGTACCGCATTTGATCAATTACGCGTTTCTTCAAAAGAAGCAGTGATGTCGGGTGTGACCAGCGTCGTAAACCATCAGTACTATGTTCATTTCTCAGAATCAACAACGCTGATACTACTATTACTATCCTCGAAGGAAGTGATAGGAGATATACTTGTGAACGTTGATTATGTATGGTTATGTGTCGAAAAGATGGAAACCAGCAATGCCGCATGATTCAATAAATACAGGTTTTGAAGAATGGAACGAGTTAGTGCCGACACCAACGATGCCCACTTTGATCAACGTTGGCATCGCATGTCATCGGTAAAGCCAAAGAACCCTAGACAACATCAGTGCCACCCAACACCCATAGAGTTAGGTGTATTCGCAACACAAAGTAATGTCGAATAGAGTCAACATCGTAAGTTATCAAAAAAGTAAGGATATCGAGCATGATCGACGTCGCTCATCGATACCGCCTATAGTCAATGCCGTTAAGTAATGGTGTCTCATCTCTTTGATGTTGCTTCCACTCCAACATCGTCGCTCTTTAGAGTTGTCTTTCAGATAGAACCATCCATCATTGACATCGCCAATGATCAACGCCGCACATCATTTTTTATAAAGCACACTTCATCAACACTTGGAGGACGCGGCGTACCTATGCATACGATGTTGATGGCGAATGTTGTCAATATCCACAGAAGTTAACGACGCCGACACTAAATTGGATGAAGTTGCTCTTTCACAATACTACCATATAACAATTCCACTCTTTATCAATGCATAGTGTCGCCTTTAACTTATGCTGCCGACAATTAATCAAGAGCATCTCAGTATATAAGGTTGACAGTGCCGAAAGCCATCAACATTCACAAGATTTATTAAGTCCGATGTTTTGAAGAATGATATAGCTTTAAGATGAAATCGCACCATAGCAATGTCATTCCTTATTAATGCCGATACTACTGAAGTAACACCAAAGCTTAACCGTGCAACGTATAAGCTAATGCCATATGACATTGTTGACATCAAAAACCAGCAATGCCGAATCCAAGCTACCATGTCGCTTACCTACCCCTATAAATACGAACCTAAGGGTATTGGAGGTGGGGAGAATCATTCTTACCTACCTTCTTACATTTTTCACTTTTTAACCCTAAATTAAATTGGGGAAAATAATCAATTGATTGTAAATCTCATCATTTTATGATAAGGAACATGGACAATGACGAATATGGCCTATAAGACTATAAACGATGACAAGCATAACCTATTTTGCCTATGGATAACATCAAACATAACTTAATTTGCCTATTAACGTGACTATGCATTTTGAACCTTATTGATATGGACATGCATATAATAAAACTCCCTAGTCCCAAAGCTCAACGTGATTATATTTAAAGGGCTTTGGACTAAACAAAATATTTATGCATAATGACTATTTTACCTATCTCATATGAATATTGGACTTCGAATATAAGGACCAATCGCCTAGTCTATTAACACGCAAATGGACTATTGCACGAATTTGCTACTTGTCTTCTCTATCTCCTTTGGATATATGGCATGAGCCATTAAATATTTTATTCCAAAAGGCCCATAGATTCTCGTATATATATTCCAAGTGATCTTATTTCATTCCAAGTGACCTAAAGGGATCTCGAATACTATATTCCAAAAAAAACTTACGGGCTTTTTGGATATTTAACCTCAAAAGCCTATCGGCATCATAAATCCATACTTTATGATATCATCTTGCTCCTAGCCTCTAATGATGAATTTGTCCTTGATAGAACTATTTGGTTAAAATTGATCAAGCTATGCTCGAATCAAGGATTAATTCATCATGATTAGCATCATGAGTATTATACTAGTTTTTGGTCTAACACCCATATTATGGACCCTCCAAAATATAGGGTATTACAGTCTCCTCTCCTTAAGAAATGTTGTCCCTAAAATTTCAATAAGGTAGAATAACAAATTACACTAACACCCTGAAATGTAAATTTATCATCTTATAAGTACACAAGTACAAAAGATTACACTAGTGCCTTACTGATGTAAACTGTCAATCATCAAGTAAAATGTATTAGTGCATCTACTAACACACAATCGTATCATGGCTCGGATACACTAGTAAAATACAAGTAGATACAATAGACAAACAAAGCATCCTGCTACAAACATGAATATGTAGAATAACTTGGGATAGATATTCCTGATATTATCCTCTACCTCCTAAGTATAGTCTTCTTTGTCGTCACTACACTAGTCGCGAACAAGTCTGATGACTTTGTTCCTTAACTCCTTCGTATCACGATCTACCATAACTTTCGGTCGTCTCACATATGACAAATCTGGGTCTACGGATAAATCCACTATTGCCCTCAGTTCCACTGCCGAACTTGGGTAATGCACACATTTTCTCAAATGCAATATGTGAAAAGCATTTTGCACAACCGCCAAACTGCTTGGTAACTCGACTCGATAGGCAAGTTTACCAATCCTTTCTATCATTGAAAATGGACCTACATATCTAGGTGCCAATTTCCCCTACCTTCCTAAAGTGCATAATTCTCTGTAGTGGAGAAAACTTCACAAAAACACGATCTCCTACAGCAAAATCAAGCTTTTTCCTTCGCTTGTCAGCATAGCTCTTCTGCCTTAATTGCGATGTCTTTATCCAGGCGCAGATCAATTCTACTTTCTCAATACAATCTCTTATCAAATCGGGTCAACAGAAGTTTGTCTCCCTTGTCCAACCAACAAACTAGCGACTTACATAGTCAACCATACAGTGCCTTAATTGTGCCATCTTGATACTTGACTAGTAACTATTATTGTAGGGAAACTCTACTGGATGCAGATGATCTTCCCAAGATCCTTCGCAATTTAAGTCGCATGCTCTCGGCAAATCCTAGAGTACACGATTCACCAACTCAGCTTGGCCATCAGTATATTGTTGGTAAGTCATACTCAAGTTCAACTATGTACCTAAAGCACTCTGCAAACTTCTCAAGAACTCACTGGTGAATAATGGGCCTCTATCGCTGATGATACTACTCGATATCCGTTGCAGTCTCACTACTTTCTTCATATATAGCTTCGTTAGGCTAGTTGTCATTCGTGTCGATTTCATAAGGATGAAATAGGCTCTCTAAGTCAGTCTATCGACTATCATCCAATTACTATCGTTTCTATTTCTTGACCTAGGCAATCCATCAACGAAATCCATAGACGCTGAATCCAACTTTCAAGTCAGTGCTTTCAAGGGTTGAAATAAACTGCTTGGCTTCATATACTCAGCCATCACTTACTAACAAGTGAATTAGTTCTTCACACATTCTCTTATATCTCTCTTCATCTCGTCCCAAAAGAAGATTCTCTTCATATCACAATACATTTACGTGCCTCTGAGATGAATAGTAAACTTTGACCAATGACCTTCCTCCAAGACATTTTATCGAAGGTCTCCTACATCTGAAACACACAGTCTCCTATTCTTTCTCAGTCATCCCTTCGAGTCTATCTTGAATCCTTTCAGATCCACAATACCTACTCCCGTCTCTAGTCAACTAATCCTTTTGGCAATTAGTGGATCATCCTTCTGCCTTGCAATAATCCTAGCCATAAGTGTTGGACGTACTTCTAAACTTTCTAGCATGCCCAGATTTATACTCTATCCAGTGTTCTGCCTATAATGCACTCTAGAAGAGGCTAACATCTCTAATGTCTTCCATTCTCCAATTTTGGCTAACGCTCCTATAACATCCCTTTCAAAAAGTTACAAAGATATTTTAGCATAGTGTATAGTGCATGGTGTTGCTTTCCGGGATGGCAGGGGTTCGAATTTCAGGGTCATCGCAACTCCATTCTGATGCTGCCTACTCAAAGCATCGGCTACCTCGTTCCATATTCCTAGCATACATTCTATCCCAAAATCATATGTTATTAAGAATTAAAGCTATATCTACTCCCTCATATTCAACTCCTTTTGAGAGAATGGATAATTAAGGAATTTGTGATCTGTATACAACTAAAACCATTCTCATAATATGTAATATCTCCAAATCTTAAACTCCATTGCTACCAACTCTAATAATGAGTCGGATATCTAACCGCATGTGGCCCTAATTGCCTTGATGCATAAGCCATCGCTCACCCTTTCTGCATCAAAACTTCTCCCAAGCACATTCTGAAAGCATCGGTATACATTACCAACTCCTGATTCCCTTTAGGCATGAGCAAGATAGGAGTGTTTTTTAATAACTTCTTCAACTCTTGAAATGACCCTTCACATCTATCAGTCCATACAAATGTTTTAATCTTCCTAATCAGCTTAGTTAAGGGTGCTGCTATCCGTGAGAAATCTTTAATAACTCTACAGTAATAGACAGCCAAACCTAAGAACCTCCTCGTCTCTATGACCACTCAGGTCTCTTCCAACCATTAATAGTTTCTATATTTGATGGATCAACAACCAATCCATTCTCTAAACAACATGCCTAAGAAACTTAACGTCTCGTTTCTAAAAGTGACATTTCTAAAACTTCGCCTACAACTTGTATTGTCTCAACTTCTTCAACACCAATCTAAGATGGACTTCTTGATATCACCCATCCTTAAAGTATATCAGGATATCATCGATGAAGATTAACACAAATCTATCAAACTGATCATGAAAGATTCATTTCACAAGATCAATAAAGAACGCAGAGGCATTGGTCATTCCAAAAGGCATCACTAACCATTCATATGAATTGTACCTTGTTCAGAATGCGGTCAAAGGAATACAATCTTGTACTACTCTCAGTTAATGAAAACCCATTGCCAAGTCTAGTTGTAATAACACCCGAACTCAACCCAACTGATCGAACAGGTCATCTATCTTGGGCAAAGGATAATGATTCTTCACTGTCAACTCATTCAACTTTCGGTAATTAATGCACATCCGTAAAGATGCATCTGACTTCTTTACGAATACCATGGACGCTCCCCACCGTGAATTACTCGACCTAATGAAATTTTTATCCTCATATTCCACTGGCTGCTTCTTCAATTTCTCCATCTCATTTGGCGCCATTCTACTAGGATTTCTACGAATAGGTTGAAACCCTAGCATCAAGTCTATTCGAAATCTGATTTCCCTTCTTGGTAGTAATCCCATTACAGGTTCGAAAACGTCTGCAAATTCTCCGATTACATGTACTCTACTGATCTCATTTTCTTGATCTTCCATAGCACATAGCATTAAGTCCAACTTCTCCTTCATTATATCCAAAGCTATCATGATCCTTTCTCCTCCCTTTGGATTAAGTACGACAATAACCCTATCCACACAACAAACCCTAGTGTCACTATGCACTAACCAATCCATACCCAAAATCACCCCATACCCTACGAAGTCAAACACATATAGGTCACAAACAAACATATATCCACACATATCAAACTCAAGCACCTTGGTTTGAGAGTGGCATGCCCACTTATAGGATTAACCGCACATAAGAACGTAATCAAATAGGTAGTGTCTAGTTCTAACCTATCAACCGACTATCTTTAAATGAAAGAGTGAGTAGCAGCAGTATCAAATAGAACTCTAATTTATATACTGGAAATTGAAATCATACCTCCAAAGCAAGCCCTTTTCTTTCTCCTCGACAATTGGTTCATATGAAGGTCATTCCAAAGCATAAACTTTAACCTGCTTAACTTCTGGGCAAACCCTCTTCTTATGCCCTGTCCTACTATAGATAAAACACTTGGCTCAGTCCTTCTTCTCTAGTTGGGTACACTTGGTGGAGTAGTGCCTCTTCTGGCCACAGTTAAAACAAGTAACATCTGTCACATTTGGCCTCTGAACTCCACCCCTAAAGGGCTTTCATCCTTTCCGATTCTTTCTGCCCTTCTAATATAGATTAAATCTTTTCTTTAGGCCTACCCTTAGATCTAATATCATCCTTCTTCTCTCCTTAAAATACCCGATCATACAATCTTGTTATTTCCACCACCATATCGAAAGGGCCCAAAAGATGAGCCATCACATTATGATTCAGCCCCTTCCTCGAACCTTCAATCAACTTCCCATTCTTCTTTAGAGAAGTATTAATATGCTTCCTTCCATACTTTGATAAAGCATTGTGCACAAAATGTACTCTGGCAAAGTCATCTCTCCTTACTTCAAGTGAAGGAAGTCCCTGTACAAAGAACTCTTCTGAGGTCCAGGGATAAACTGAGCCTCGAATCGCTCCTTAAACTGCAATTAGGTATCTCCTCCTCTAGGACCTTAGCAATTACAGCCTCCCACCCATCCAATGTATCCTCCTAGAGTTAATGAGAAGCCAACCTCCTCTTCTTAGCATTATTATATCCTAAGTCCCTAAAGATGCGTTCATATACTTTCAACCAGCTCAACACTTCCAAAGCAGACTCCTTTCCCATGAACTCGTTTCCTCCACAAATCTTGAATTTGTTGTTCATCGTAGAAAAATCTAGTTCTCTTATTACTCCTGTCTCGGCTTAACAACTCTTGCTAGCTATTTGCACATCATCTCCGTCATGAACTGGCGAAGTAAAACATTCATATTCATTCCTCCAACCGTGGCAAGCACTTGAGTACTGGCTTCAGTATGAACTTTCGGGTCTGCCTCCCCTCCTTTGTCATTGGTTTGAGTACTGTCATTTCCTTGACTATCATTCACTCTTGTATGTCCTTTGGTTAAACATCTATTACATAGGTCCATTCTCTCCTTCTGCATAAGCAAGGGTTCATAAGAAATGAAAGTAAAGGGATTGAGATTAATCGCAGAGGGGGAGATATACTCTCCAATATATATCAATATTAAAATACAAGTACATTATACATAGCATATACCCTCCCCAAGGTATTCGTTTTCTACTAATTAGTTTCTGCTTTACTTAGGTGTTCCCAAAACCTTGCTCCAATACCATGTTATAACGTCCCCTACTTCGAGATTCAAAAATAGACGTCGATGATGTTGCAATCATCACTGGAGTCATTTTCCAATGACAAAGTAAGTTCGGTATTATTTTCCATAACATAATTATACAGAGCAGCTAAATAAAAAATTTTACATCAATTTGAATTACATGATTCACTACATCATCTTTAACTCATTCCGTTCCTACAACGGCTAAATATAATAGAAAATGGAGTGGTGTTGTGTCTGACATATGAAGATGCCAACACAACACATAACCAGTTATAATTCCTGGTTTTACACAGCGGAAATTTCAAAATATTTTTATTCTCGAGATAAGCCTTCTGCTTCATCTTTATAGTCTTTATTTGTCCTTCCAATAGATACATATCTTTTCCATAAATTCTGGTATGAGTAAAATCTTTACTCTATTCATCTACAGCGAGTCCACGCCGCTAACACGGAATGGGTTTTCCCATCACTTCATTAGCTTAGCTATATACATCGTGTCATATAAACAAGCCTAATCATTAAGAGCAACCTTGTGCATCACATTCAATCTATAAGTGTACCTTGCACTTTCCATTGAATCATGAACATGTCATAATTAAATTTTCAATGTGAATTATGTATACAATATACGTAACATCCAATTATGAATCAAGTCATATAATCATCCATCATCCCTTCAAACACCGTTTAATCTCTTGCTATAGGTGTTCATCATTAAGTTATCATTAACTCACTTAGTGATACCTCCCTAGGCCTATCTATACTAATTTTATCTTTTCTCGAACAACGTCACCTGATGAAATGGCTACTCATTCCACCAATGGGAGCTATCCTGACTTGGACCACTCTGTCTCTCCTAAGAGGTTGAATGTAAGCGCCTTGAATACATTCTAGTAAGTGTCCTTACTAAGCGTCAATAGCCCCTATTAGTCCTTGAACCGTTATTGTTCACGTTGTCAATTTATTTAGTTTATTTATAACACCACCCTGATGTTTTGGTACCCCACCACCATGGCACCTTGCCATAACACCACTTTAAAGTTTATAAATCTTTTAGGATTGAACCCAATTGTGGCACCATACCATATACCATTGGACTTTAGAATTAATAGTCAAGGTACCCTTCCATCCAATAACTTCATGAGCCGATATATTTTTACGATCATAGTTCAACCTTTTTCTTTCATTCATTTATAGTGTACTATACACTTTCTTTAGATAAAACATTTTTATCTTTGATTTAATGATATCTTATCATTTATTAGCTTCTTTAAGCTTTCTTTCATTTCAAAATAAATTAGCATAATTTTAACTTATAAAATTCCTCCTTTTCTTATCCTTATGAATTAGTTCTTTAACACTTAGAAACTATCTTCCATAATGTACTAAATATTCATTATTTTACTTAGAAAATATATAACTTTCAAAGCTATCGCAAGTTGACCTTAGTTGTCGCACATTAGCTATCCCATAACCTTCAAATGTTGAGTCTAGCTACCGCATATTGGCTATCGCATAGCCTTCGCAGATTGATTATTCCTAGGCTATCGCTAGTTGGCTTTCCTAAGCCTTCACATGTTAACTCCCTGGAGCCATTGCATGTTGACACCACTGACTTGAGACATCGCATATTAACACCCTGGAGCCATCTCATGTTGACTCCCCTGAGCCATCGCTTAGTAACTCCCATGAGCCGTCGTGTGTTAATTCTCCTTAAGCCATAGCATGTTGACTCCCCTAAGCTATCGCGTGTTAACTCCCCTAAGCCACCGCACGTTAACTCCCCTAAGCCTTCACATGTTGAAGAACGTTTGTTATCGCAAGTTGATAACTTTCGTGTGTTGAGCTCAAAAGAGCTTTCGCTTCTTGACAAAGCCATCGTCGGTTGATAGTTTAAATGTTATCACATGTTGATAACTAAAACAGCTATAGAGGGTTGATTCTTACCAGCTTTTGAAGTTGAAAAGTGATAATTTTGTAATTAAATTAAGAATAGTTTCTTTGGTTTATTAAGTAATCTATTTACACCAAATCCCATTTGGTGTCGAATTCTCATTGGCTAACCTATCTTTTTACTGTTAACTTTTCAGAAATGAGCTAATTCCATTGTCCATTTAATAAATAATTACGTCTTTCCATAGTCATTTAAGTCATATAAAATCGAAAATTGATAGGGAAAATCCAAAAAATTCACCAAAGCCAATTTTGTCTAATTTTACCTCATATAAAAAATTTAGGTCAAAATAATTATTTTTGTTATTTTTAATATTTGATTTTCCTGAAATTAACCCTTTTCTCAACTTAGAAAATTCATATAAATTCCAAATTAATTCCAAAAATTGTGAAATTAAAAACGTCTCTTTATTTCATCATTATAAACATCGTATCTCAATTTCAAATCATTTACTTTGGTTAATTCATGTTTTATCCTAAAACATGAACAAATTTACTTCATATAAATTTCCAAACATAGCGAGACAATATATATTCATTCGACAGGCTTTTCATCATAAAAACATTCATACGTAATCAAATCCGAACCAAAACGAGTAAGAATAGGTTTTGTTTAGAGAAAATTTTACTCGCCTTGGTTAAGAAATACCTTGTTTAATCTTCCTTTTTCCTTGAAGTTATAATTTTAATCGTCTAGCTTGGCTTTCCTCTTCTCTTTAGCAAAATGGTGGCCGACCTTGACTAGAATTTTAGGAATATGTTTTGTGAATGAAATGAAGGTGCAATGGGAGTATATGGCTAAGGAAATGGACAAATGGTTTTGGCTTGGGCTAATATCCCATGTGACCTAGTCTCACCAAAACATCCTCCTAACATAAATTCTACCCATTTTAAAACTTATTTATTTGTTTTAATAAGGCCAACCTCAATTGCTCTAATTATCCTTGGTCCATTTAATTAACATTTTAAAGTGTCTCACGCTTAATTAATTAAATCTCTCTTAGGCAATGCTTGCAATTAAAATATTTTATTAATCATTTTAGTAATATATTTTTATTATTAATATAATTTAATTTCTCATATTATGGACCTTCTAAAATATGGGGTATTACAATAAGATTATAAGCCAGCTTCTCTATCAATGTGCAGTTCAATTCTGCACCGTGCGCTTACTGGTGTAGTATACTGGGCATTGCACCCCATCATCTTCCCTAACCATCACAATGATAATAGCTTAATCATTTGCAGCTAAATACAAACTTAGGTTCACATCAACGATCGATTTGGATAGAATGGGCAGAGTAGCTAAGTGATCTTTTCATTGCTTCGAACACGGATTGCATGTCTTAGTCCACTCAATGTTTCTTCCCTTCTTTATATGATCTAAGAATGGGGTGCACTCTTCCATGGCTTTAGAAATGAATGTACTCGGAGTGGCTACCGTAATACTTAGCACATTAAATCTTTGAGCTTCTTGAGAGTTCTTGTTATGGTAATGGCTTATATTTTCTCTTCGTTAGCTTTGATCAGTCTTGCACTAAATGCACCCATAAATTTCTCAAATTTTATGGCAAATGTACAATAGAGTGGGTTTAGCTTCATGTTGGGTGAAGGTTTCCTCCAACTCCTACACATAACTAGGCACCGTCTTTGGCTTCAATAGCATATGTTCCACATATACTTCTACATTACTCCTAATTTATTCGAAAAACATTTTATTTACCCAACATTGATAAGTAGTTCATGCATTCTTTAATCTAAATGCATTACCTTATAGCAGTATAGCTCTTTGTCTGTGATGAAGCTGGTGTGTTCTTGATCGAGTTCGAACATGGAAATCTGATTGTGTTCTTAATATGAATCCATAAATCTAATCAGTTCGTGGTTATTGTTGCATCTACTAGCTGATTTATTCCAAGAAAAGAGACATTGTCCTTTGGGCATGCCTTTTTTAGGTTGGCAAAGTCTACATAGGTTCTAGATTTCTCATTCAGCTTCCTTCTTAAGACAATATTTTCTATCAATTAGGGGTTTTACACTTCCCTAATGAAACCATTTTCTTTCAGCTTCTTTTCCTGGTGATGCAAAGCATTATAGCTCTCGTGATCAAGAGATCGTCTCTTCTGATGTATTAGATGTGCTTCAGAATCTGTGTTGAGTGCATGGTAAATTAATGATGGGTCAATCCCAATCATATCTGAATAAAGCCATGCAAATCCTTTAGTTGATCTCTTTAAGAAAATGATTAACTCAAAATGAAGTTATTTACTAGAATTCATGCTTATCTTTACTACTTTGGCTAGATTATTGGGGTCTAACTAGATGACTTCTAACTCATCGACTTGTTGGAGTTCTTTTGAGTTCATACCCAACAACGGATCCACTTCGTCTTTTGTGGGGTCTGAGTAAGCCGTGCTATTTAAGATTTTTGTAGAGTCACTAAGATATTGTGCATATATCGAAGCATACTCATATGTTCCTATCATATGAAGATAATCCCTCGCCTTTTTGTTATGTGGGCACTATAGCCGCAAGTTAACTTGATTCCGTGCCGGTGGGATTTTTATTAATCAGGGCATTTCTTTTATCTGGCTTATTATTTTCTAATTTGTTAATTTTGCATGTAGTAAAAGGCACGACAATATAAGTGGAAGAAATTTTATTACTAGGATTCATGTTTACAAATAAAATTACCGAGCTAATAATTGCTTCCCTTCAATGTTTACTGCTCCGTTCGGGGTTTGAAACTTCATAAGCAGGTATTTCTATAAGATGACTGCACCCATGTCAATTAGAACAAGTCTCCTCAAAAATGCATTATATGTCGAGGGTTGATCAAGAATTAGGAATGTACTATAGAATGATGTATAAAGCGGTGTAATTATAGCAGTGATCAAGAGCCTTGCTAGGTCTACAGAAATATTTGCGGTACTATTAAAACCAAAAATTAGTTCCGGGGCTAGTTTGGTTTTAGAATCTCCGCTTGTAACTTAATGTAGTCAATGGCACTTTTGAATATTACGTTCAAAGAGCTTCCTGAGTCAACAAACATCTTATTGACCATGCAATCTGATATCTGCTTAGTAATTATCAATGGATCATTGTAAGGGAACTACTCCTACTTAATCAGCTATTGTGAATTTTATCTCTAACGCATAAAGTTGCTATATATGGTACATTATGTGATGTTCCCCTTTGACTTCCTCAATGTGCCTATCCACTGATATTTAGCTCTTTCCTACAAAATGGGGCACTCCATAGATGGAATCAATTAAAATTCCTGGATTCTATAATTTGGTTTGCATAAGGATCTGGAGAATAGTTTTTTGCATAGGCTGAGGATGGTGTTTGTTGGAAACTACCTAGATAGTCTTTCTAGGTTAGCCACTCAATTTCATTCTTCAAATGGTGGTGTTCATTCACTCTTATGAAAACGATAGAATGCACGACCCATGTTCTTCTAAGGTTTCTTTTCCTCGTTATGGAAGTTATAAGCTAACTCAGTTTTGGTCTTCTCAAAGATATGTCATGCATCTTGGATAATGGTTGTAAGTGCAGTGTAGTTAAATTCCATTTGCCTCTTAGTAGATTGATGATAAAGTGTTTGTTGAATGTCCCATTTTCCTATCATTTTTGATAGGGGCAGCTTTATCATCTTTTGCATCCTCGGGTTTTCTGGCCTCCTCCACTCTAATGTGACCATCGGCAAGCTCATAAAAAGATTTCATACTCTTGCATGGGTCTTTGGTAATTTTTACATAATGTCAAGTTCTTTTTTATCCCTGAGTGCGTCGCCATTAGCAGGGCTTCTTCGCTTGTTACTTCTATTCTCATGGCTTTAAATACGAATCTGTTTATGAAACCGTGTAGACTTTCATTCTACGTTTTCTTCATGTAGGAAAGCATGTTGGGAATTGGTGACTCTTCGCTAGTAGTGTTGAATTGTATGATAAAGTTTGCTGGTAGTTGGGACCAAGGGTAGATTTCACCATATCTGTATCTACCAAACCACCTTACTATAGTTAGATAGGAATAGTTTACATTAGCAAGCCTCCAAATCTGTGGAATATCCATGTGATATTCAAATGTACTTAGATGCTCATTTGGGTTTGATAAGCCATCATACTTATCTATGACTAGGGCTCTGAAATTGTCAGGAAAGTTTAACTCGATGATCCCCTCATTGAATGGTGAGTCAATTTGCTCTCTCAGCCTCTTCTATCCTAACTGTTGAGATAACTTTGAAAGCTGCTCAACTTTTTCTTTCATGGTTCTTATCTCATTGCCTTTACCTTCATTTTGAGAGACCCTCTTCTTGAGATTGATTTGGCTTCATCTTCCCCTCGTGTGGTAGGATCTATGCACATCACAAGCAGTAGGGATTTGATATTGACTCTTGTTATTTGATGTCGGAGTTTTCTTGGAATATCCCTTTAGGTTTGCTAATGTGCACTTGGGGCCAACTATGTTGTTCTCATTGGTGAAATTTTCATTTTTATCAGCCCACCTCGCAATCTGGTTAGTTGGTGTATAAACATCCCTAATTTTATTAACTGTATTCAAGAGATTGAATTAGAATAAATTAAATAGAATAATGTAGATAAAAAGATTGAGGTTGATTAATAAACTAGGTGGTCGTGCTTATTTAATCTAATTAACTTATATAAATGGTTAGGAAATTAAACATAAGGGCATTAGGGTAAATAACCGCCCACACTTCCCACCTTTATACTATCTTTCTTAGTCCTACACATTCATTTCACCAAAACAAAAATATTCATAACCGTGAGAAGCATGGTCGGACATTAGAAGAGAAAAGAAAATCAACTAAAAGCTAGGATTCAAGTTAGAATGAATCAATCTCAATCAAACGTCAATATCCTTATCTAATCTAAGGTGAATAATAATTTCTACATCTCTATTTTGATTTTTACATCAAATGGGTTCGAATTTAATGATAAATCTATTTTTATGATATGTTGAATGATGATATGCTTGATTTTAATTTATATGTGTTTAAACAAGGTTGTTTATTAAGAGATATACACGGTTTAGGGAAAAACCGAGATGAAATGATTTTTTAATGCCATGGGAAAATTTTATGTTATGGAAAACATGATTTTGGAGTTGGGCATCAACTTTTATAATTTTCCTAGCCATGGAGAATTTATTATGAATTTTCAAAGGAAAACAAGGTTATTTGGGTTTATAAATTATTTTGGGAAAATATAATAAGAATTTGGGTCTAAAATTTTATTATGTCAGATAACATGATTAAAGCAAGTTTCAGGAATTTTTGGGGATTTTTACCCAGTGATTTATTATAGAAATTAAATTATTTTGAAAGGAGGACCTAAATAATTTAATTATTTTACAAGAGGAAGGGCTTATTTGTTAAATGTTAACCTGATTTTAGATCTGAGAAAATATGGCTAATATTATCCAAAATATTTAAAAGTTTGTGAAAGCCAATCAAAGGTTTATAAAATAGGCAAGTTAGTTACAAAAGGTTTTCTTATTTTAGAAAAATCAACTTTTACCCAGAAAAAAGTTGGTTCCGCCTTCTTCGACAAACCTTTCGCCTCAGCCTCTCGACCAAGACCTTACGACTTCAATGACCAACAAGGTTTAAAGTAATGCACATGATATCATTCAGGTGGTATGTAGTGAATTGAACCAAGTCGAAAGGTATGGTGTCGAAGGGTTGCATTCGAAGGGTTGCTTCCGAGGGAAATGGATCCTTAGTTTATCTTGATTTGAGAAATCACTTGCCTGTTTTCTAAAGACCTTTCGACAAAGTCGAAGGGCTTTGTTTTCAAAAGGTTGTTTTAAAAGACCTTTCGACAAGGTCAAAAGAATGGTTTTTATAAGTTGTTTTTATAAGACCTTCCGACAAGGTCGAAAGGATAGATTTTGAAAGGATTTAAGAGACCTTTCGACAAGGTCGAAAGGTTTGGTTTCGAAAGGTTATTTCAGAGAGATTTTGAAAAGAACTACTGCCTTTAGTTTTACTCAACCTTCCGCAAGGGTCGAAAGCAGGAGCTCTCGACTTAGTCGAAAGGTTTCAGGTTTTATAAATACAAGCCGCTTCCCAACCTTCCGAAGGGGTCGAAAGCATGAGCTTTCGACTTAGTCAAAAGGTTTAAATGTTTTTCCCCAATGTTTTGTAAAGTAGAGAGTGGTTTTGAAAACTTTCACCTATGACCCAAAGTAATATTTTTAAGTATAAACCCAATGCTTTCGAAAGGTTTGAATTTCAATGGTTTCGAAGGATTTTATGTTTTTAAACGGATTCGAAAGGTTTGTTTTCCAATGGTTTCGAAAGGTTCTGCCCTTATATCTATAATAGTAATGTGTTATCAAAGTCAAAAGGTTTCGAAGGAAGTGTTTAAAGTATTAAAGGGGCTGGAGCCTATTGTTTGTAAAGTAAAGGGTTAAACCTTTCGAAGAGGTTGAAAATGTAACCCTTCGACGTTGTCGAAAGGTTTGAAAAACTCATACTCTAATTTTCAAAGGAAAAACCCATGGCTTATATATAAAGAAGTTTTGTAATGGCTTTAAGTATGTAATCTTGAAGAAGTATTTCCTTGATAAAAATACAAGTTAAGAGTGTTAACTATGTTATGATATGTATTTCAAGGACTTACACCCACAGGAGTGGTATTGTTAAATTATTGCTTTGCTTCTTCAATTATAAGAATATTCACATGATAACCCATAACTATATTTTGGGGAAAAAGGGGTAGAAGAACCAGCTAGGTTAACTCAATAGTGAATATAAATTACTTAAACTTTTGAATGAGTAGTATTGTATCCATGGAGTCAGGGTGACCAAAAACATAGGATGCCTAAACTTTGTAGTTATTGGAGGTAAACCAAAAGGTTCATAGTAAACCCATGAAAACTATGATAAGATAGTAATTGGTGCATACCAAAAGGTTCATAGTAAACCCATGAAAACTATGATAAGGTAGTTATTGGTGCATACCAAAAGGTTCAAGTTAACCCATGAAAACTATGTATAAGGACAGTTGGCAGGAGCTAATTGGTTTGTAGTGAACCCATGAAAACTATATCTGGATTAAGAATTGACATCAGTCAATAGGTTACTAGTAAACCCATGAAAACTAGGATAAGTATGTGGCTAATGGATGTGTAAGGAGGTTCCTAGTCAACCCATGAAAACTAGAATGTGCAGTGAGTTACTGGATAAGTCCATAGGTTCCTAGTCAACCCATGAAAACTAGAATAAGTTGGTTCCGCCTTCTTCGACAAACCTTTCGCCTTAGCCTCTCGACCAAGACCTTACGACTTCAATGACCAACAAGGTTTAAAGCAATGCACATGATATCATTAAGGTGGTATGTAGTGAATTGAACTAAGTCGAAAGGTATGGTGTCGAAGGGTTGCATTCGAAGGGTTGCTTCCGAAGGAGATGGATCCTTAGTTTATCTTGATTTGAGAAATCACTTACCTGTTTTCTAAAGACCTTTCGACACAGGCAAAAGGTTTGGTTTTCAAAAGGTTGTTTTAAAAGACCTTTCGACAAGGTTAAAAGGTATGGTTTTTATAAGTTGTTTTATAAGACCTTCCGACAAGGTCGAATGGATAGATTTTGAAAAGATTTAAGAGACCTTCCGATAAGGTCGAAAGATTTGGTTTCGAAAGGCTATTTCAGAGAGATTTTGAAAAGAACTGCCGCCTTTAGTTTTACTCAACCTTCCGAAGGGGTCGAAAGTAGGAGCTCTCGACTTAGTCGAAAGGTTTCTGGTTTTATAAATACAAGCCGCTTCCCAACCTTCCGAAGTGGTCGAAAGCAGGAGCTTTCGACACAGTCAAAAGGTTTAAATGTTTTTCCCCAATGTTTTGTAAAGTAGAGAGTGGTTTTGAAAACTTTCACCTATGACCCAAAGTAATATTTTTAAGTACAAACCCAATGCTTTCGAAAGGTTTGAATTTCAAAGGTTTCGAAGGGTTTTATGTTTTTAAATGGATTCGAAAGGTTTGTTTTCCAATGGTTTCGAAAGGTTCTGCCCTTATATCTGTAATAGTAATTATTTATCAAATTCGAAAGGTTTTGAAGGAAGTGTTTATAGTATTAAAGGGGTTGGAGCCTATTGTTTGTAAAGTAAAGGATTAAACCTTTCAAAGAGGTTGAAAATGTAACCCTTCGACATTGTCGAAAGGTTTGAAAAACCCATACTCTAATTTTCAAAGGAAAAACCCACGGCTTATATATAAAGGAGTATTGTAATGGCTTTAAGTATGTAATCTTGAAGAAGTATTTCCATGATCAAAATATAAGTTAAGAGTGTTAACTATGTTATGATATGTATTTCAAGGACTTACACCCACAGGAGTGGTATTGTTAAATTATTGCTTTGCTTCTTCAATTATAAGTATATTCACATGATAACCCATAACTATATTTTGGGGAAAAATGGGTAGAAGAACAGGCTAGGTTAACTCAATAGTGAATATAAATTACTTAAACTTCTAAATGAGTAGAATTGTATCCATAGAGTCAGGGTGACCAAAAACATAGGATGCCTAAACTTTGTAGTTATTAGAAGTAAACCAAAAGGTTCATAGTAAACCCATGAAAACTATGATAAGGTAGTTATTGGTGCATACCAAAAGGTTCATAGTAAACCCATGAAAACTATGATAAGGTAGTTATTGGTGCATACCAAAAGGTTCATAGTTAACCCATGAGAACTATGTATAAGGACGGTTGGCAGGAGCTAATTGGTTTGTAGTGAACCCATGAAAACTATATCTGGATTAAGAATTGACATCAGTCAATAGGTTCCTAGTAAACCCATGAAAACTAGGATAAGTAAGTGGCTAATGGATGTATCAGTAGGTTCCTAGTCAACCCATAAAAACTAGGATAAGGTGATTAGTTATTGGAATGACTAATAGGTTCAGGAGGACCCATGAATTAATTAAGTTAACTGGCAGGAGCCTATAGGTTCTTAGTGATCCCATGAAAACTATGAATAGGACTGGGTGTCTATTAGTTATAACAAGGTTATTGGTAAACCCATGAAAACTAAAAAGGTTAATAGTGACCCCAAAAACTATAAAATGACAGGGTGTCGGATTAAACTGGGAATGGGAAAACCTTATTTATTAACAAGTATGCGTATCATCATAATGTTTTGAAATATATGTTTTAACCATTGTGGGTGCAGGAGGATAGAATTTGGTTTTATAAAGGTTTTACGATATTAGTGAGGGGAAAACACGTTTCGCGAAGCGGCGTGGTCTCACTAGATATCTAAAAGGATTGAGATGTTAGATTATTATTTATACCAGGCTTTATGTCTGACTCGAAGTTTTTGTTTTTACCTTAAACTCTTGGGTACTCAATTGATTTTGGGTAGTTTGAGATTTAAGGTTCTCAGGTTTTCTTCTCTAACGAATAAAGCTTCCGGAGGCATGCAGGAGGCAGATAGATATTTAGAGTTTTTCTTTCCGCTGTGTGTTTTTTGTAAAGGCAGAATTATTAGCCTTACTATATTCTCTGATCAACCAAGGGGGCATCTTCGTATGTCTCTCTTGGCGTATTTTTAATAATTATAATTTGCTGAATGTGGGTAATGTTTCGAGATTATGTAATGAACAAGAAATGTTTTGATTTGAATGTGGAAATATGTTTTTGAATTGATAATATTTTTACATATTTCTGTGATCTGTGTATCAATGTATCTAACACCGCCGTATTTGGTCGCCGAAGATTAATAACTATGGATGACTGCAGCATCCGTAGCCGTTAGTTTTGGGCCTCCAAGTAGAAGGATGTTACAAGTTGGTATTAGAGCATAGGTTTATGAAACTTTAAAAGAAAAGTTAAACCTAAAAGCTTTTTCAAGCATAATCCAATGAATTTAAAAATAGATCGGGGTTTGGGTTAACGCTATAGTAACGTACTTGTATTTGATATATAGGTATATATCTAAGTACGTATTCCCCCCTCACTTAGACCATTTTTCTGTATCTTACTAAGGCTCGTATGCAGATATACGAGAAAGAGGATATCGAGGCAGGAAATGGAAGAAGAAATCTGGGTGGAGGAAGCTCAACAACCAATGGAAATGCTCGACCTAATACTTGGAAAGACCAAGGTCGACAGGTGTAACAACCCGGTATTGCGTACCAATTATTTATCATCTTTGGACGGTCATCTTTCCTATTCGATTGCTGTTTGGAAAATTGTTAAGTGTTTAACCAGTTACAAACTCTAGTATAAATTTGATTAAGGAATTAGGTGGGCCTTAAAAATCATCTCGGCCCATGCTTTGTGATGCTATGATTTTTTATTAAGGGTTGATAACCCGTTCCACCATTTTTCACTTCCATTCGTATAACCCTAAACCTAAATCGAAAGAAGAAGAAAATGGCGGCGAACGAAATTCTGGACTTCGGCCTCGTCGTCTCCAAATTAGGGCCTCGTTCTTCCTCGCGTTCGTTCCTATGAGATTTGCTAGGGCTTCGATTATCTTCGCTCGCGGCTACTTCAATACGCGTCAATTTAAGGTGAGAAATTTTATTTCTCACATCTATCTTCGAATTAGTTAAGTGCTTCAGTTGTTCAATTTTATCTCGTTGTTGGTGATTCCACTGATTTTTACTATTTCATGTATTTTGAGTGGATGTCTGACTTGTTCAAATTGTGATTTTCGCTGTTTTGATTCATTGGTGCATTTGTTGCTCTACTTGACTCTTCTGAAGCTCGAGTTGCTCACTGCTGTTTGTTTCTTGTCACTATATCATGTTGGATACAGTCTGCTTTTGTTAGCTTGTAGTTCATGTTCAACCTGATAGTCGAGTTTGCATGTAGCCTTTTTAGTTAATCACTGAGGCTTTGTCAAGTTGCATGAACGTTTGCATTATTTCTGTGCTTCATTACATGCTTGGTCATTTTGACTTTGTTGTGGCCCTTGCATTTGTATACATCTGGTTCTGGTATCATTTGGGTATTGTTGCATTCTAGTTGCATCACTGTATGTAGATGTATGCTCTGACCATTTATTTGCATTTGGATTTGCTTCTGTAGCTTGATAGTTTAGTCTGCATATGTGCACTGCTACATTTGTGCTCGATTCTCCATATTCACATAATGCGTTGATCATGCATTGGCTTGAGTTGGTTCAACTAATCTGGTATTCTTGAGTACTTGATTTTTGTCTGCACTTTTTAGACCTGTTGTGTGGTTGTTGTTGAGGCATTACTGGTTCATTTTGCATTGAATATTGTCTGCATTTTTTCGTGAGTCTTCTTGCTTCGAGCTCTGTCCACTGTTCTTCGAGACATTTGGTTCATGCGTTCATACATCTGTGATCATATATGTAGTTGTTGCACTTCACTATCGCATGCATTCTGTACCAGGATGTTCACCATGAACTTGCCTCCGTACATTCGGGTAGTCTGCAGTTCAATGGTATTGTGGTACCTTGTAGTTTGCATGGTTCGCATATTTTTGTCATCACATTTTGTCAGGCATGTTTAGTGGCACCTTTCTTTAGTCAAATTATTCGTATTACCTTGAGACTTTGTAGTGGATAATTCGTATTTCCATTCTTGGTTATCATCTTCATATATATATGCATTCCTGGGCTCTGTCTTTAATCTGTTTATTCGATATTGAGCTAGTTTATGTAATTCCATGACATTGACATTGGTCTTGACTTTAGTCTTGTCATTTAATTGAATCATACATGCTTGCATCCATGTAGATATTATGCATTTAGTTCCAGTGTAGACTTTAAACATGGTAGTTTGGACCCTTTTATTGCATGCACTGTCCATTCATATGTGGATTGATGTGAGCATGTTGTTGCTGGCTCATTGTTACACTGTTTCCAGATGTGGTCTTTGATCTCTGTTGTATGCACTATTGAGATTTGTTTTGCCTCTGACTTGTTGCATTGATGTTCATTTGTTCATGCTGCATATATCACTCTGCATTTCATATGCATCTCCCTTGCATTCCATTGATTCTGTTAGCATGCACCTTTATACCTTTGACCTGCAGCTTGAAATTTTATATAGGATGGCTGTTGTGCACTTGATTTAGTTGTACACTTACTGTGCACATTTCATATCATGCCCTGATATTGTGCAGCCCACTCGACACTGTGTTGCTTTGACTGTTCATTGGCCTTGTGTTGAACCTATTTTGGGTTTGACCTTGTTTTTATTTCTGTGCTTTTTGGTTGGTGCACATGAGTTGGCGAGGCAGTGCACGCGTGCGTGCACTGCAGCCACCCAAATCGACAGTTTTGAATTGATATTTCTTTGCGTCGTAATGCATTGATCTTTTATGATGTACCGGCGAGGCCATACACGCGTGCGTGTACGGCAGCCAATCGAGTTTTGATGGTTTTAAAGTGACAATTTCAATTGTTTTAAATTGATTTAGTCGATTTGATAAATTGTTTGTTTATCTCTGTTGATGATTTAAATCTGCTGATTTATTGTTTAACACTGTTTAGTGTTAAATTTTCGTTATCCGATTTCTTTGTTAAAAGGATCGGATAGACGGGAATTATTGTGACTGTCGTCTATTTAAATTATTACTGCCTATATGCACTAATAAACTGGTTTGAATTAGACTGACCTAGGTATTATTTTATTTTGAATGTAATACTCGGGTCAGACCCGAGTTATTTCAGGTTGTAGATTTTCTTCTTTGAGTTGCTGTTCAGGATATGAAGACTTTTCACATCTTTTGAAGTTGTCTCTGTTATTTTGTAGTAGTCGTGTCATTGTATAGAACGATATGTATTCATGTATATTAGTTGATAATGTACTTGTATATATAACTTCTAGAGTCGACAGTTGTAGTTGTATCATATGTATCGTGTCAAATATATTGTAACTGACATCGGTTATGTATATATGAGATTTTTGTTAATCTATGTTCCGCATTTATATTATCTGTGTTATTGTTATATCTAATGTCCTAAACCATTATGAACTATCGTAGTTTGTTTTATACTGATAATTGGGTGTGTCGATGGGAGTAAATAAATAATAGATGAAAAATAAAAAGTATATACCACTCCTATCGAGATAACCAATATTAGTGTAAGGCCAACTACGGATGGTCGCTCCTATCCAGCCTTATTCTTCGTAATAATAGACAGTATTTCTTTTAATACTCTTTGTTATTATGAGCATAGAGGTGGGGCGTCACAGTTGGTATCAGAGCTTGGGGTTTATGGACATAATATAAAACTTAACTCGGAAGGAACATATGTTACAACTATTGGTCGATGTTTTATTTGTGCTTGAGTCAAAACTAAAGTTTTGAAATTTGGATGAAATTTTTAAATAACTTTATTTGAAAATAATAGTGAAATTGAGTTCTGATGATTTGATTGATTTGTGTTCTGTTTATCAGAGTGCGCAGCGGAAACAGTGAAACTGTCTTCGCTGAGTACAACTGATAATCTTTTTGATTTAAAAATCAAAATACGAAATTGATATGAATTTCATTTGTTGTTTACATAGCTGTAATTATTTTGTTTCTTTGAGAACTTCGAATCCGAATTGAGGATTCGAAGAAATTGCAGATATGTGATTTTTGTTGAAATTTCCGCTGGCTTTCTTTTGTACTAATCATCTATTGATTAGATTTTTGCTGTTTTAAATTATCTTCATTAAAGATACATTTGAATGATTCTTCGTTCATTTTGTAGTACGTGCAAAAATTTAAATTGCACGTTATTGCATTTATTTTACGTTGAACCGATGCTTGGTTATGAAACGTATTTTGTTGCCATTATTTTTACAACGGAATTTTACGCCAATGCTATATTTTGAAGTACGGTGTTTTGTGGCATTTTGATGAATGAGAATTCACTGACATTACATTTTGATGTAGATTGTTTTGATGTGATTTTGACGTTTTAAAACTACTGTCGCTTTGGCTTCCGTAACCGTCAAATTTTAAAAGTGGATTTTCAAGCGGTTATTCCGCAATGCTGATTTGTAACCGTTTTACGGTATTTTGAGAAGTACAATTTCCTTATCGAAATTGTTACTATTTTGCTGTTTTAACCACGTGATTGGAAACTCGTTGTAAAAAATGAAATTTGTTTTATAAATTTTTAACAGTTTGCGTTTTCAAAAGAATGAGAAAGTGACTTAAACGATTCAGCAAAATCGAGGATTATGACCCCTTTCTTTTACTGTTTCGCTTAACTCCGGACTTGTCCAGTTGAGAAGGTGAATTGTTATTTTTACAAAATAAATAAAATTGTTTTCAAAAATTTAACAGTTTACGCTTTCAAAAGAATGAGGAAGCGATTTAAACGTTTCAGCAAAATCGAGGACTATGACCCCTTTCTTTTACTGATTCGCTTAATTTCAGACTTGTCCGTTTGAGAATGTAAAGTGTATTTTTACAAAATACACAATTTTGCACTTTCAAGGAAACGATGAAGAGATTTAAACGATTTAGCAAAAGTGCAGAGTATGGAACCACACTTTTACTTTTTCGGTTAATTCCGGACTCGTTAATTGAATATCTGTTGTTTTGATGATTTTGATGAATTTTACACTTTCAAGGAAACGATGAAGAGAATCAAACGATTTAGTAAAACACGTGGTATGGGACATGTGCGTTTGCTATTTTGGTTAATTCCGGACTCGTTAATTGAAACATTTTGATGCTTTCGTGTGCTTTCGAGCCACTATGAGGACCTTCGGGTCATTTGTTGGGCTTTCGGGCCACTCTGCGGACCTTCGGGTCATTTGTTGGGCTTTCGGGCCACTCTGCGGACCTTCGGGTCAAATACCAGTACTAGACCTTCGGGTCACTCTGCGGACCTTCGGGTCAATCTGATGGGCGCCAAAATTATGTTGAGTACTTGGTAGGCTTCGGCCACTCTGAGATGCACGTGCGGCGAATTAAAAACTCGCCATCTGATGGGATCGATCCAAGCTTTTATGTTGATTTTCTAGTCTTCTTAATTGATTTCTAGATATTTGTTGCTTCCAATTATCTGCAGGTAATTGGATATTTGTTGATATGAGTTCTGATTATCGTTTTTGATAATCAGATATTTGTTGTTTCTAATTATCGCTTGTGATAATTAGATATTTGCTGATATGAGTTCTGATTATCGTTTTTGATAATCAGACATTTGTTGATTTGAGATTTAATTATCGCTTTTGATAATTAAATATTTGCTGATTTGAGATTTAATTATCGCTTTTGATAATTAAATATTTGCTGATTTGAGATTTAATTATCTCCTTTGATAATTAAATATTTGCTGATTTGAGATTTAATTATCACTTTTGATAATTAAATATTTGCTGATTTGAGATTTAATTATCGCTTTTGATAATTAAATATTTGCTGATTTGAGATTTAATTATCTCTTTTGATAATTAAATATTTGCTGGTTTGAGATTTAATTATCGCTTTTGATAATTAAATATTTGCTGATTTGAGATCTAATTATCGCTTTTGATAATTAAATATTTGCTGATTTGAGATTTAATTATCGCTTTTGATAATTAAATATTTGTTGATATGATATTTAATTATCGCTTTTGATAATTAAATATTTGTTGATTTGAGATTTAATTATCGCCTGAGATAATTAAATATTTGTTGATTTGAGATTTAATTATCGCCTGAGATAATTAAATATTTGTTGATTTTAGATTTAATTATCGCCTGAGATAATTAAATATTTGTTGATTTGGGATTTAATTATCGCTTTAGATAATTAAATATTGGTTGATTTGAAATTTGATTATCGTTTTTGATAATCGAATATTTGTTGAATTTGAAATTTGATTATCGCTTGTGATAATCGAATATTTGTTGATTTGAGAAATTTGATTATCGCTTTTGATGATTGAATATTTGCAATTTTTGAGATTTGAGCTTCGTCTTTTTCTCTGGCGATTCAGGTGAGTAATTTGATTTACTCACATTCAATTCGTGCTCTGTATGGAATTTCTGCTCTGTTTTTCCTTTTCTTTTAGTTGCTGGAACTCGATTGTTCTTGCTTGTGTTAGTCGTATGATTTTGATCCCTGATTCCCACGATGTTGATTCTTTTGATTGAAGCAGTCGAACCTTTTTGATTTCTTATCTAATACTTCCCCGCTGACACTTGCTTTGCTTATACATTCGACATTGCCATGTTCTTATGGTTGTTACCTCTTTCCCCACTTATCTCTTAGGATTGCGAGGACGCAATTTCTTTAAGGAGGGGAGTCTGTAACAACCCGGTATTGCGTACCAATTATTTATCATCTTTGGACGGTCATCTTTCCTATTCGATTGCTGTTTGGAAAATTGTTAAGTGTTTAATCAGTTACAAACTCTAGTATAAATTTGATTAAGGAATTAGGTGGGCCTTAAAAATCATCTCGGCCCATGCTTTGTGATGCTATGATTTTTTATTAAGGGTTGATAACCCGTTCCACCATTTTTCACTTCCATTCGTATAACCCTAAACCTAAATCGAAAGAAGAAAAAAATGGCGGCGAACGAAATTCTGGACTTCGGCCTCGTCGTCTCCAAATTAGGGCCTCGTTCTTCCTCGCGTTCGTTCCTATGAGATTTGCTAGGGCTTCGATTATCTTCGCTCGCGGCTACTTCAATACGCGTCAATTTAAGGTGAGAAATTTTATTTCTCACATCTATCTTCGAATTAGTTAAGTGCTTCAGTTGTTCAATTTTATCTCGTTGTTGGTGATTCCACTGATTTTTACTATTTCATGTATTTTGAGTGGATGTCTGACTTGTTCAAATTGTGATTTTCGCTGTTTTGATTCATTGGTGCATTTGTTGCTCTACTTGACTCTTCTGAAGCTCGAGTTGCTCACTGCTGTTTGTTTCTTGTCACTATATCATGTTGGATACAGTCTGCTTTTGTTAGCTTGTAGTTCATGTTCAACCTGATAGTCGAGTTTGCATGTAGCCTTTTTAGTTAATCACTGAGGCTTTGTCAAGTTGCATGAACGTTTGCATTATTTCTGTGCTTCATTACATGCTTGGTCATTTTGACTTTGTTGTGGCCCTTGCATTTGTATACATCTGGTTCTGGTATCATTTGGGTATTGTTGCATTCTAGTTGCATCACTGTATGTAGATGTATGCTCTGACCATTTATTTGCATTTGGATTTGCTTCTGTAGCTTGATAGTTTAGTCTGCATATGTGCACTGCTACATTTGTGCTCGATTCTCCATATTCACATAATGCGTTGATCATGCATTGGCTTGAGTTGGTTCAACTAATCTGGTATTCTTGAGTACTTGATTTTTGTCTGCACTTTTTAGACCTGTTGTGTGGTTGTTGTTGAGGCATTACTGGTTCATTTTGCATTGAATACTGTCTGCATTTTTTCGTGAGTCTTCTTGCTTCGAGCTCTGTCCACTGTTCTTCGAGACATTTGGTTCATGCGTTCATACATCTGTGATCATATATGTAGTTGTTGCACTTCACTATCGCATGCATTCTGTACCAGGATGTTCACCATGAACTTGCCTCCGTATATTCGGGTAGTCTGCAGTTCAATGGTATTGTGGTACCTTGTAGTTTGCATGGTTCGCATATTTTTGTCATCACATTTTGTCAGGCATGTTTAGTGGCACCTTTCTTTAGTCAAATTATTCGTATTACCTTGAGACTTTGTAGTGGATAATTCGTATTTCCATTCTTGGTTATCATCTTCATATATATATGCATTCCTGGGCTCTGTCTTTAATCTGTTTATTCGATATTGAACTAGTTTATGTAATTCCATGACATTGACATTGGTCTTGACTTTAGTCTTGTCATTTAATTGAATCATACATGCTTGCATCCATGTAGATATTATGCATTTAGTTCCAGTGTAGACTTTAATCATGGTAGTTTGGACCCTTTTATTGCATGCACTGTCCATTCATATGTGGATTGATGTGAGCATGTTGTTGCTGGCTCATTGTTACACTGTTTCCAGATGTGGTCTTTGATCTCTGTTGTATGCACTATTGAGATTTGTTTTGCCTCTGACTTGTTGCATTGATGTTCATTTGTTCATGCTGCATATATCACTCTGCATTTCATATGCATCTCCCTTGCATTCCATTGATTCTGTTAGCATGCACCTTTATACCTTTGACCTGCAGCTTGAAATTTTATATAGGATGACTGTTGTGCACTTGATTTAGTTGTACACTTACTGTGCACATTTCATATCATGCCCTGATATTGTGCAGCCCACTCGACACTGTGTTGCTTTGACTGTTCATTGGCCTTGTGTTGAACCTATTTTGGGTTTGACCTTGTTTTTATTTCTGTGCTTTTTGGTTGGTGCACATGAGTTGGCGAGGCAGTGCACGCGTGCGTGCACTACAGCCACCCAAATCGACAGTTTTGAATTGATATTTCTTTGCGTCGTAATGCATTGATCTTTTATGCTGTACCGGCGAGGCCGTACACGCGTGCGTGTACGGCAGCCAATCGAGTTTTGATGGTTTTAAAGTGACAATTTCAATTGTTTTAAATTGATTTAGTCGATTTGATAAATTGTTTGTTTATCTCTGTTGATGATTTAAATCTGCTGATTTATTGTTTAACACTGTTTAGTGTTAAATTTTCGTTATCCGATTTCTTTGTTAAAAGGATCGGATAGACGGGAATTATTGTGACTGTCGTCTATTTAAATTATTACTGCCTATATGCACTAATAAACTGGTTTGAATTAGACTGACATGGGTATTATTTTCTTTTGAATGTAATACTCGGGTCAGACCCGAGTTATTTCAGGTTGTAGATTTTCTTCTTTGAGTTGCTGTTCAGGATATGAAGACTTTTCACATCTTTTGAAGTTGTCTCTGTTATTTTGTAGTAGTCGTGTCATTGTATAGAACGATATGTATTCATGTATATTAGTTGATAATGTACTTGTATATATAACTTCTAGAGTCGACAGTTGTAGTTGTATCATATGTATCGTGTCAAATATATTGTAACTGACATCGGTTATGTATATATGAGATTTTTGTTAATCTGTGTTCCGCATTTATATTATCTGTGTTATTGTTATATCTAATGTCCTAAACCATTATGAACTATCGTAGTTTGTTTTATACTGATAATTGGGTGTGTCGATGTCCTAAACCATTAAGGATTTCTCGTGGATAGTAGCGCCTTTGACTAAGTTGACTAGGAAGGAAGTGAAGTTTGTTTAGTCCGACAAATGTGAGGAAACATTCCTTAAGTTAAAGCATTTGATAACCAATGCACCGGTGTTAGTAGTTCCCGATGGTAACCAAGGGTTAGTAGTATACACCGATGCATGTGGCACTGGATTAGGAGCAGTATTGATGCAGAAGGGAAAAGTTATCGCTTACGCATCTAGGTAGCTTAGACCGCACGAAGTTAAATATCCTACTCATGACTTGGAGTTGGCTATGGTGATTTTTGCCATGAAGATTTGGAGGCACTATCTATTAGGAGAGAGATTTGAGTTGTATACCGATCATAAGTCGTTAAAGTATTTATTCTCTGAAAAGGAGTTGAATATGAGGCGTTAGAGGTGGTTCGAGTTTTGACTGCTTATGATTTCAGTATAGAATATACCCCGGGAAAAGGAAATAAGGTAGCAGATGCTCTCAGTAGAAAACATCAGAATGTGGTGTTAGCGATGTTGGCAGAATGGAAGGATCTAGAAGCTTTAGCCAGTTGTGGGGTGCAATTAAGATCTATTGCTAATACTAGTCAGGGTACTGCCATGAAGTGCGACCATTGCTGATTGAGAAGATAGCTTCTAAGTAGAGAGAAGACCCAATTTAACTGAGAGGATTAGAAAGCTTGAGGTCGGACTATAGATTGATGACCTAAAAGATTTTAACCTTGAACAAAGAGGATGGTTGAGAAAGAAGGGACGGTTATGTGTTCCAGGTGTAGAGAACTTAAGGATAGAAGTTATAGAAGAGTGTCATCGATCGAAGTTCACGATTCATCCTAGAGGAACCAAGATGTATAAAGATATGAAGAGGAGCTTTTATTGGGAAGGCATGAAGAGGGATGTTGGCTTGTGGGTTAGGCAGTGTATTAATTGTCAACAAGTGAAAGTCAAACATTAGAAGCCAAGTGGTTTACTTCAGCCTTTAGATATTCCAGTTTGGAAGTGGGATTCGATATCGATGGATTTTATAGACGGTTTTCCAAGGATAAATAGAGGAAATGAAAGCATATGGGTTATAGTGGAAAGGTTGACCAAGAGTGCCTATTTCATTCCAGTAAAGTCAACCAGGACGGCGCCTGTTTTAGCAAAAGTTGTTCACGAAGAACATGGTCAGACTTCATGGGATTCCTAGTAGCACAGTCAGTGACAGAGATGCATTGTTCACTAGCGAATTTTGGAGGAGTCTGTAAGAGGTATTAGGTACCAAGCTCAAGATGAGTACAGCTTATCACCCACAGACGGATGGGCAGACAGAGAGAGTCAACAAGGTACCCGAAGATTTGTTAAGGGCTTGTGTATTGGAATTTGGTGGATCTTGGGAAGATCACCTACATTTGATGGAGTTTTCCTATAATAATATTTATCAGACTAGTATAGGAATGGTGCCATTTGAAGCTTTGTATGGAAGACCATGCTAATCGCCAGCATGTTGGTTAGAGACCGAAGACGGATTGGTTTTAGGTCCAGATTTGGTAGGAGGGGCATCGGAAAATATTGAGTTAATCTGAGGACGGATGAAGAAGCTCAATCCAGGCAGAAGAGTTACGCAGATATAAGGCGTAAGGACTTAGAGTTCTCAATAGGAGACAAGTTTTTCATTAAATTATCATCGATGAAGGGTGTGGTACGATTTGAAAAGTCGGAAATTTGTCCCCGAGGTATGTTGGTCCATTTCAGATTGTAGAAAGGATTGGAAAGCTTGCTTACAGAGTAGAGTTGCCGAGCAGTTTGGAAAATGTCCATGATGTGTTCCATGTGTCTCATCTTCGTAAGTATGTGCATGATCCAGAGGATACTATTCCACAAACAGTGTTAGAGGACTTAGTAGTGGAGCATGATTTGACTTTTGTTAGACAAACAGTTCGAGTTGTAGCGAGAGATAAGAAGAAATTGAGGACCAAGATCAAGTTGGTGAAGGTTCAGTGGAGCAACAGCGAGAAAGACTATACTTGGGAGATGGAGGCCAGGATTCGAGAGGCTTATCCTAAACTGTTTTAATTATATGTATATGGTAGATTTACATAGATTGGTTGCTATGAGATGTTACAGATGATTGCTATGTTTGCTAGTTAGTCCTTACTGAATTTCGAGGACGAAATTCTTTAAGGAAGGGAGCCTGTAACACCCCTAATTTTATTGACATTATTCGGAAGATTTAATTAGAATAAATTAAATAGAATAATGTAGATAAGGAGATTGTGGTTAATTAATAAACTAGGTGGTTGTGCTTATTTAATCTAAGGAACTTATATAAATGGTTAGGAAATTAAACATAAGGGCATTAGGGTAAATAGTTGCCCACATTTCCCACCCTTATACTATCTTTCTTAGTCCTACACATTCATTTCACCAAAACAAAAATATTCATAACCATGAGAAGCAAGGTCGGCTATTAGAAGAGAAGAGAAAATAAACTAAAAGCTATGATTCAAGTTAGAAGGAATCAATCTCAACCAAACTTCAATTTCTTTATCCAATCTAAGGTGAATAATAATTTCTACATCTCTATTTTGATTTTTGCATCAAATGGGTTCGGATTTAATGATAAATCTGTTTTTATGATATGTTGAATGATGATAGGCTTGATTTTAATTTATAGGTGTTTAAACAAGGTTGTTTATTAAGAGATATACACGGTTTAGGGAAAAACTAAGATGAAATGATTTTTAAATGCCATGGGAAAATTTTATGTTATGGAAAACATGATTTTGGAGTTGGGTTTCAATTTTTATAATTTTCCTAGCCGTAGAGAATTTATTATGAATTTTCAAAGGAAAATAAGGTTATTTGGGTTTATAAATTATTTTGGGAAAATATATTAAGAATTTGGGTCTAAAATTTTATTATGTTAGATAACATGATTAAAGAAAATTTCTGGAATTTTTGGGGATTTTTACCTAGTGATTTAGTATGGAAATTAAATTATTTTGAAAGGAGGACCTAAATGATTTAATTATTTTATAAGAGGAAGGGCTTATTTGTTAAATATTAATCTGATTTTAGATCTGAGAAAATGCAGCTAATATTATCCAAAATATTTAAAAGTTTGTGAAAGCCAGTCAAACGTTTACAAGTAGGCTAGTTACAAAAAGTTTTCTTATTTCAAAAAAAATCAGCTTTTACCCAGAAAAAAGTTGGTTCTGCCTTCTTTGGCAAACCTTTCGCCTCAGACCTCAAGACCAAGACCTTTCGACTTCAATGACCAACAAGGTTTAAAGCAATGCACATGATATCATTAAGGTGGTATGTAGTGAATTGAACCAAGTCGAAAGGTATGGTGTCGAAGGGTTGCTTCCGAAAGAGATGGATCATTTGTTTATCTTAATTTGAGAAATCACTTGCCTATTTTCTAAAGACCTTTCGACACAGACGAAAGGTTTGGTTTTCAAAAGGTTGTTTTAAAAGACCTTTCGACAAGGTTTAAAGGTATGGTTTTTATAAGTTGTTTTTATAAGACCTTCCGACAAGGTCAAATAGATAGATTTTGAAAAGACTTAAGAGACCTTTCGACAAGGTCGAAAGATTTGGTTTCGTAAGGCTGTTTCAAAGAGATTTTGAAAAGAACTGCCGCCTTTAGTTTTACTCAACCTTCCGAAGGGGTCGAAAGCAGGAGCTCTCGACTTAGTCGAAAGGTTTCTGGTTTTATAAATACAAGCCGCTTCCCAACCTTCCAAAGTGGTCGAAAGTAGGAGCTTTCGACACAGTCAAAAGGTTTAAATGTTTTTCCCCAATGTTTTGTAAAGTAGAGAGTGGTTTTGAAAACTTTCACCTATGACCCAAAGTAATATTTTTAAGTACAAACCCAATGCTTTCGAAAGGTTTGAATTTCAATGGTTTCGAAGGGTTTTATGTTTTTAAACGGATTCGAAAGGTTTGTTTTCCAATGGTTTCGAAAGGTTCTACCCTTATATCTATAATAGTAATTAATTATCAAAGTCGAAAGGTTTTGAAGGAAGTGTTTATAGTATTAAATGGGTTGGAGCCTATTGTTTGTAAAGTAAAGGATTAAACCTTTCGAAGAGGTTGAAAATGTAACCCTTCGACATTGTCGAAAGGTTTGAAAAACCCATACTCTAAATTTCAAAGGAAAAACCCATGGCTTATATATAAAGGAGTATTGTAATGGCTTTAAGTATGTAATCTTGAAGAAGTATTTCCATGATCAAAATATAAGTTAAGAGTGTTAACTATGTTATGATATGTATTTCAAGGACTTACACCCACAGAAGTGGTATTGTTAAATTATTGCTTTGCTTCTTCAATTATAAGTATATTCACATGATAACCCATAACTATATTTTGGGGACAAAGGGGTAGAAGAACCGGCTAGGTTAACTCAATAGTGAATATAAATTACTTAAACTTCTGAATGAGTAGAATTGTATTCATGGAGTCAGGGTGACCAAAAACATAGGATGCCTAAACTTTGTAGTTATTATAAGTAAACCAAAGGTTCATAGTAAACCCATGAAAACTATGATAGGGTAGTTATTGGTGCATACCAAAAGGTTCATAGTAAACCCATGAAAACCATGATAAGGTTGTTATTGGTGCATACCAAAAGGTTCATAGTTAACCCATGAAAACTATGTATAAGGACGGCTGACAGGAGCTAATTGGTTTGTAGTGATCCCATGAAAACTATATCCGGATTAAGAATTGACATCAGTCAATAGGTTCCTAGTAAACCCATGAAAACTAGGATAAGTAAGTGGCTAATGGATGTATCAGTAGGTTCCTAGTCAACCCATAAAATCTAGGATAAGATGATTAGTTATTGGAATCACTAATAGGTTCAGGAGGACCCATGAATTAATTAAGTTAATTGGCAGGAGCCTATAGGTTCTTAGTGATCCCATGAAAACTATGAATAGGAAGGGATGTCTATTAGTTATAACAAGGTTATTGGTAAACCCATGAAAACTAAAAAGGTTAATAGTGACCCTAGAAACTATAAAATGATAGGGTGTCAGATTAAACTGGGAATGGGAAAACCTAATTTATTTTCACGTATGCATATCATCATAATGTTTTGAAATGTATGTTTTAACCATTGTGGATGCAGGAGCACAGAATTTGATTTTATAAAGATTTTAGGATACTAGTGAGGGGAAAACCTGTTCCTCTAAGCGGCGTGGTCTCACTAGATATCTAAAAGGATTGAGATGTTAGATTATTATTCATACCAGGCTTTATGTCTGACTCGAAGTTTTTTTTCCCCTTAAACTCTCCGGTACTCAATTGATTTTGAGTTGTTTGAGATTTAAGGTTCTCAGGTTTTCTTCTCTGACGAAAAAAACTTCTGAAGGCGTGCAGGAGGCAGATAGATATTTAGAGTTTTTCTTTCCATTGTGTGTTTTGTTGTAAAGGCAGAATTATTATCCTTACTATATTCTCTGATCAACCAAGGGGGCATCTTCATATGTCGCTCTTGGTGTATTTGTAATAATTATAATTTGCTGAACGTGGGTAATGTTTCGGGATTATGTAATGAACAAGAAATGTTTTGATTTGAATGTGGAAATATGTTTTTGAATTGATAAATTTTTTACATATTTCTGTGATCTGTGTATCAATGTATCTAACACCACCGTATTTGATTGTCGAAGATTAATGACTTTGGACGACTGCAACATCCGTAGCCGTCAGTTTTGGGCCTCCAAGTAGGGAGATGTTACATGGTGATTCATGACGATGAGTTATGGATCAACTGTGAGAGCGATAGTGACTAACGGATGAGTTTTAGGGTATTAGTTTTCTAGCTCAACCATTCTCGAGTTAATTTGGGCTATGGATAGGTAAAGGGATACTAGGATGTGATTTTCTAAGGTGTTGGGTGGTGGACCCATAGGTTGTTTTGAGAAGGTTAGGTTGGTTTAGCCTTTTTTGGCGATTTGATGTGCCACCTTAACTGGAGGAGGTATGGGGTAGTTGGTGGGATTTTGTGGAGTCGTTAGATGCTTGCTTTAAAAGGAGATGGTCATATTTATGACTGAGACAAAAAATTTATGGGGTCTAACCCTCCTTCTAGCGTTAAATATTTATGTGATTTTTAGATCTTACAACACAAAGTAGGTTTATCATTGAATGCTTATACAACTATGAACTATAAAGTCAATTATTTGTTAGAATGTCGATTTAAGTGGTAATTGTATTGCTTAATGCTTATAAAACTAAGAGGATGCGAATTAACCATTTCTTAAAATGCCTAAGTAGACTTACTCTAATATTTAAAAAAAATTGAAGTTCAAGAAAAATAAAAGAAAAGTAAAGACACAAATATATTGTTATTTAGATGTCGAAAACTTATATGTCCACGAGTCAATTCTTTCTCTTTATGGTATATTTTGAGTACAAGACTGAATTATAATTATAATTTTACATCTTTTTCAGTAATAGTTCTCTGATTTTTGGAAATTCGAACCCTTTCTTTTGTAATACTCCTTTTTATTTATAGATGAATGACATCACATGGATTGATGACATCATTTATTCTCAACCATCGCCATCAGATTCCACCATATATCCTACATAGGCTTAGCTTGAATTGTATGTCGCAGGTTAATAATCTGATTTAAGAAGGATAATTTGGTTTAGGGGGGATAATTTGGCTTAGGCGGGATATTTTGGTTTTGAAATGTCAAAATTGGTGCAATGTTGTTGAATTCTTTCCCCTTGTTAAGGAGCCATGTTGTGTGTTATTATGTTTGGACTTGGTCATATTTTGAGGGAATGGCATCTCGTGCAATTCTACACTTGATAACGGATTGCCACTTTGATTATCTTTATTGTTATGAATTATAGCGCAGTTCTACTTTTGATCATGATTTCTTCTTTGAAGTATCTTAGTGGTATCTAGTTGTATTATCCTGTGCAGTTGGGTAATGTGCTACACTTGTGGTTGACTTGCACCCTTTGGTTTGTTGTAGTATGGCATGAGGTTCAGGGTGTGCAGTGTGCTGCATTTGAAATGTGTGCAGTTCCTAGTTGATTAGCACATGGTCGCACCCTTTTTGTAATACGATGTCCCTATATGTTAAAGGTTTCATATGCCCTAAGCTTGTACCACGCAATATACATAGCAACTTGCAATGTTCTCTTGGCTTTTATTTTTTTGTACACTATTTTTATTAGGAAAATGGGTGCAACATCGGAAATTTCTGTTTCCTCTATCCCTTCTTCAATCAACGGTGACAATCGTCATTCTCTTCTTATCTCATTTATACCTTTATTACTACTACCCTTAAACTTTCACCTCCTTTTCTTGGAGATCAAATCTTTTGAAGAAAATAAGGACTAGATCGAACTTCTTTCAGAAGTCCTTTGATCATCCATAATAATTTAAGCATTTAACTAGATTGCACTTTAGTGAGTTCATCAATATGAATAGATCAAACTAAACCATTAGTGATCCAAGGATGGGTTCTATCTATAGCTCTTGGTCTAAAGTCGTACCCAACTCAGCAAGCTTCATAATGTAATCAATCATATTGAGCTTTTGATCTTGCACTACGTTTCTTACCCATTTCGACTGAAACAGTTATTCTAACTCCTATCCTTGTAGAATTAGAAATTTCACCATACAACTATTGTAAGGTGATTGAATATGGAACGAATATCCATATTCTCATGTCGTCTTATGGTTTTCAACATGTAGTATTAGTCAAGGTCGCAATCAAGTGACTAAGACTCGAAGTTTTTTACTAGTTTGATTGTATTATTCGGCTCTTGCATGGGCATTGAGGCGATAACATGTTAAAGTTTAATTAAAGGATATTATTTTACATTTCCTTGTCAATCTTTTATGATTCAAATCATTTAATATGTTATCTTTCAATAAACTATCTCTCGCAAATTTATTAAGTAGATTGGATAATGACAGCATATGTTCTTATAGTTATTTGAGCGGATTAATGTATTTATCTAATAAGGTTTCCAATAGACTTTCCACATATTCTCGAATCCTAAGGAAGATTCGAGAATTCTTTGAATTTCACTAGCGGTGTTAGGATCCACTTATCATGTCTTCCACGAACTAAAGTTTGCTTAAAAACATGGTGTCCATAAGTGGTGAATAACGCATTATTGATTTTATCATATAAAACTCCTAATGTATAGTCTTTGCTCCTATTCGTCTCTGTGACTACAAGTGTGCTCAACAAACCAAAGAGTACATTAGACAATAATGACCTGTCATTTCATTATGCGTAAGTACAAGTATACGGACGTTAGGTGTGCTCAACAATGCTATATGGTATGTCTTATCCATCTACATGACTTGCAAAGGTTTTGTAACAACCCGCACTTTAGTGGGCCTGAATTTTGACGAAATTGAAACCCAAGTCCATTAGGGTATAAATTGTCAATTTTGGTAATCTATAATAAACACAAGCATATTAGAGAGCGATTAACATAAACTCACAATTGAATTGAGAAATATGATAGAACATACGTACTCACTAAGGATATTACCTTGGAATCAATATTATTCCTTGGATGTTTAATTGTCTCGTTAATGCCAAGCATGAATAAGAAGACTTCTCCATCTACCGTTCCCGTCTTGTTCCAGTATCCTGTCTCTATAAACCTATCATGTGGGTTATAATAAGGAGGGGTTAGAACAATGTTTTGGTGATTGGAAAATTACACAATTTACCCATAACATTAATTTATGCCGATTGATTTTCATTTAAATGTTATGTCTATTACTTATGGCTAATCCATTATGTCCAATGTGTACGTATGCAATATGCCAAACCTCCTCCGAGGTATAACTATATAAGTATATGCATATCCGTAGATATTTCTAATCGTTTCACTACCTAAAAACCCTCGGCCACTTAACACATCTTTAATAAGAAGGAAGCAGATCCAATGGTCATTTAATACCTTGGTCCCCGAAGCAGGCCCTCTGCAACTTAAACGCTAGTCAATCAATTCTAGCTATAGAGACTGATGACCCTTATATATGGTTTTATAATTTATAATTTAATTGCCGTATTACTAATGCATCTCAAAGACTCATCTAAGGGTCAACTAGCCTACCTCAACTAAATAAAATTTCGTCCAACCATCTACTTTAAGGTTTGTGCGTCTCCCATACGGATTCTACACTAGTAGGAAGCAAAGTCCATCAAGGCATAACCTAAGTCTTTGCTACCGCTTGCTCGGAACCTGGTAGTTATAGCCTATATGCCAGACGTACTACTAAAGGCCGGTCCAAAAATACTTACATGGCCCGCCGACCTTCCATAGCTAACATCTCGTTCAGACTAACCTATGTAAGTCAAGAAAAAATGCCCCTTTCAGTTACTTAATACCTATTATTGGAAATGAAGCAAACCTTATTTTCTTAAAAAATACCGGGCCATTTAATACTTCAAACACGAGGCAACCCCTTGGTATATTTTTCCCTTACCTATCCGCAACTCATATCCCCTCTCCGTAGGTCCTACAGTTGGAGACGTCTCACATTAGTAGCAAGTATACACAACTACTAGTAGCCTCCAGGCAAAGGGCAGACTTTTGTTGTGCAACTCTACTGACCTTGTATCCAAACCCACTAAATCAAACCTATCACCCAAACCTTAGTGTTTGGCTAGAACCACTAATTCATGTTCTAAACGTATAATTGAACCTATATAATTTCCTACTATGAAAATTATATTGCCTTCTACGTGTATTTAATAGTTTTAATACTCACTTATTCGCTATGTAATTATTTCTATTTTATACGCATAAGCTTTGGCTTCCTTGTTTCCTTCTTATGTCTAATAAATGTTAATTGTCCGCAATAATTGGCCATTAATGTCAAAATTGTACAATCTCTAATGATATTTATTTACCCGTTCCAAAATCCACTTATTATGCCTATTCAGTTTTCCCATAAATGTCATATTAAATTCTTAATCGGTCCTCATTTAATTTCTTTAACTCTTTATTAACTACCAATTTATTGCCCACTAAATTTGTAATTATTTTTCATAAATGTTGGAATTACTATTCCTTTCTTTTTCAATTCATAGTCCTATAATTAGTACGCTATTAATAACTAATACGAATATCGTCGAAAATTATGCTGTATAAATATTTTTATTTTAATCGTTAAGCGCGGTTATACATGTATGTACGGATATGTGTGTGTTTCTAACTACTAATTCTCAAACTAGAACATTCCTTTTCAAGTTTTAATTTATCAGACTTATCCTTCCAAAAAGGATTATTGTTATAACTTTTCATAAATTACCCAAAAAAGAATTTTGCTCCATTTGAAATTACATGGAATTATCTCTTTTCCTTTTATTAAAATAGATAGTGTAAACTACAGAGAAGAATATCCATACTTCCCACACCTCTTTCTTTTTTGGTATATTCTATGTTGATCCAAAGGACGCACTTTTTATACATTTGTGGAATGAGATAATTTATGGAAATTACACGAAAATAGATATAATTAAATTATAACCCACTCCAAATAAATTAAAATATAGAAAGTCACATTCCAAGTTAAGTAGGGCAACCTAATTGACAATCTAATTATAGATCTGAAATAAACTCTATCACTTTACAAACATTCTTCAATAATAATTACTTGGGACTGATTTCAAATTTCCAGAATATGTTGCACATACTATTTCTATTCCAGTTACTATTTTATAGAATATGTGGGCAATATTCCTATACATTTATTTTAAGCTTGCAACTCTTCAGATCTTATAATAATTAAATGAAATCCAAAGATATATATTTCGGTGTTATAAATAAATTATATAATTTCTCACTCACCATTTAAGCTTTTCAATTCTCCCAAATTTGAATCCATTCCTTTACTTGACTCCTTCTCTATTCTAATCCAAAAGAATATCTATAACATGGTATATAGATACTATTAGAATTATAGGTCTAAGAAGATTTTAGGGTTAAGAGGAATATGGATTTATAATTATAAAATTCTTAACTTTTTCTTTCACAATGTTGATTCGCTTCTTCTCTTATTCTCTTTTATTTTCCTCCCTTCTCCGATTTAGTTATATATATAGCTTGAATCAACTGTAATCATTATATTAAAATAATTAAATTTGGGTTGTTTGGCAAAGGCTCAAATCCTAGCCGCAACCATATGACCGATCGACCGCTCCCCTATACGTTGTCGACCGCTAACGATCGACCGGCCCAAGGAGGAGGCCGACCGGTCAGGTCCTTAATTAATAATATTTATTTCCTTATTCGTTATTTAATTATTTTCGCTTCGAAAAATTCAAACCCTAATAACGTCTTCATTTGAGCTTCGATCGTAAAATTCCAAATATGAAAGTTTCTTAAAAAATCGTCACAAACATAATGGTGCAAGTGTCATGCCAGATTTCATCATTTTCCCAAATTCCATTTTTGGACCTTTATTAATTATTATTAATTAAATTTAATTTTATGGGTTGTTACATTCTCGCCCCATTAAAAGAGTTCATCCTCGAAATTCCCCAAGGGTTGAATCATGTAACATAGCGCATAACTCTAAGCTATCCAATCAATTAGTGTACATCCAATTTTGTAGCCAAGCATATACAAGTGTGCGGTGTATCACAACATATAAGACATATATGCAGTATGACTCTAATTCGGTTCCTCTTAATGAATATTGTATTATTTTAAAAACATTTTGAAAATATGATGCAAACAATCTAGATATACTAGCGGATCTATATGTATGCAAGTTTTCAAAAATCGAAAATCCTTTTTCAAACAATAATGTCCACACTCCTTCTAGTAGGAGCTACTAACAGAAGTATGGTTCAATCAATTCTGCATCCAATTTCTACCATCCTAAACCTAGAACATAATTTTTAACATCCAAAACTTTTGAAAATCTAATTTTTCTGAATTTATACTCCTATGCCAGAAAACGAGTTTAGATGGAAAATTTTACAATCCCTCCCTTCTTTTGGATACATATTACTCTGTACCCTGGAACCTTCCCTTTTATCCCCAAAACTTTCCAACTCTTTCGAGTATATAATTTGCATAAGGAAGTTTATTTTTGGATGTTAAAACGTACGTATCCTAAGCACATGTTTCGTTTCACTATCAATAAATTATGGAAATAGAAATTTCAAAGCTAAAATAGCTTTTTCCCTTATTATTATCTATTTTTTGTATACTGCAACCCTTGTTAGATAGTAAAATTCATATTCACTAACACGTTGACCCGCCCTACGCTAAGTATGTGGCACTAGAAAATTGAAAATATTTCATTTTTTGTCGAAAATATTTTTTCCTTTTTCAATCAAACTTGCAAAATAGTTTGAAAAGTTAAATTCCCAAAAATATTTAAGCATCATTTTCTTCAAAAGCACTTGAACAAAATTCCCAAAAACATTTGAACTCAACTTCTCAAAGCATTTAAACCAAAATTTTCAACAGCGTTTGAACTTAATTTAAACATTTGTTGCCCCATCCTTAAAACAAATCAGGCCACATCTTAACTTAATAGGGACTCGGTCTATGAGTTAATGTATATGACTGACCTTAGTATTGTGCATTTAATCTTAGATTTTGGAGATCTTTTCTTTTATTCTGAAACAACAACCTACCTACAAGCGTATTTATAAATTTTAGTTTTTAAGGCATAGGGATAGTGATCCGTGATTTCGCAATAACCCTTCCCTGACCTCCGCTTGCTAAAATTTATTTTTCCCAAAATTCTAAAGTTTTTAGGATTAATGCATTTTAAAATTTCTAGTAGCTAACAAAATTTCCTAATTTATTTTATAAACTTCCAGTCTTACCTACATTTTATCGCTAGTTAAGTATTCTTATTAGATCTCCTTATTTACATTGTTTTCCAGTATATTTATATAGCGGCCATAGCTCATCCGGACCATTAACACGATAATAAAACGGGAACATATCTCATATCATGTCGTAGGCTTTTCCAATAACCTAAGGGAGACAAGTAGCAATTACAATCCAAAAACCATAAAAGAAAATTTTGTTAGAAGCTGCCATTCATCATCAACTGGTGTTAATGATGTTGTGGCCCTAACACTCCTTACTATGTTAAAGTGGATATTTCTGGTACGCCATTAAGTGTAATCCATATGTCTTAACTTACCTCTTTGGCTCCTAATAAATGAGTTCCATCCATTACTTCAATTATTACATCTAATTATAGGATAAATTGTGCATTCTTATACCATAGTAGGTAAGAAATATAAACTGTACATTTAGAATAACTCTTCGAAAAATTAGCTTGGTAGAACAATTTACCTACCACCTATCTCATATTCTTCAACCTTGAGTCAACCAACACTATCTATGCGTGCTTGTCATCCTATCATCCACTTCCCCAATCATGTTATTGTCTTCTCTAAATCACAAGCCCTTGATAAGATCCTAAAACTTTGATATGTACTTCCTCTATATCTTTTATCTTTCATGCGAGTATACCCTAGGACTCGCAAAATTGTACATTGATACCATTCCCCATTCCTTTAGGTTTCTTCTAATGGCATCCATATATCTCTAATAAAATATTCCTAGGGTCACACAAACATTTCTTATATTCAATCGGGATTCCTTGTTGCTACCATACGAGCATTCGTAGCTATTTTATTCATAGCCTAAACATTTACCCCGTCTTACCTAGGTAGTGATCCCTATCTACTCCATGTTAAAAATTTGTTTGATTCTCGCCATTCTTTATAAAACTAAAACTTCACAATCATGAAGTACTTGATCCAAAACTTTTAACTTTTAAAAAATTATAAATTTAGAAACCTTTTTATCAAATTCAAAAATTGCTTGGTTCCTAAAAGAGTCATGAAAATTTTCCCTTTTCAAAGACTTTCTACGATAGAGATTTACTTCTATTAAAAGTAGGATTTTTAACTCAAAACATTCAAAACTCAATTATCATATCAAACCATTTTTTCAGAAACATCTTCTATAACTTTAAACAATGAAAAGTGGAGTAGACAGTGATAATTTCCATCCTATCATTTTCCTATTACTTATGTTATTTTTATTTTCACCTTTGACAGAGATTTTAATAGCATATGAGGGAGACTTATAAAAGATACAAGCAATTGCTACATCTATCTAAGCATCTATCTAAAGTATATGTTCAATTACTACATATCTATGAAATTTATCCATTCTTCTTGTCCTATTCCTATTGCTTCTCTCCTATATTATTACTTCTAACCAAATTACAAATCCTATTTTATATAAATTACTAATGTTATTTCTATCTAAATTTCTAATACTACTATTAAAATTCCTCCTATCTAAATTGCCTTCAAGTGGCTTTCACTTCTCGAATAATATATTTCTCCTATCTTAGTTATCAGGCATTCTTATCCTTCTATTCTCTATACCCCATATGAATCAAGTACATTTCCATTTATCCACCCCTTAAAAATAATTTTTTAAATGAAACTTCCAAATTTACAAAAATAGGAAAAATCATCAAGCTAAACCTACGCTCTATTTTCCATTCATTTCAAAAATGAAAAATCCTTTTTCCAAAGTCCTTGAAATTGGAAAATTTACTTACTTTTTCAAAACTATAACTTCTCAATAAATCCTTTAAAAAACCTATTTGAAATGTTTCAAGGAATTTCCAAAAAAAATTATTTTAGTTCTTTCACATGGGGTCGGACTCAGAAATGGACTTTATTTATCCTTCTTTTTGAACTTTCCATCTTCCTACTTCTTAACTCTTCTTCATCAAAAATCTAGCTACCTTCTAGTTATGATTAGTGCATACCTTATTGCAGGAACTTTCTCTACTCCTTCTTCGTACCTTAATTCTGCATGCTTGCAACTCTCATTTGTTTGGATGATATATGCATCTTCAATCGGCAATCCATCGAAATCCACAATCATAAGGCATGCTAAGCCTAGTAAAGGAGTCAAGTACTATCCAACCTATGGGATTCTTCTATATTTCGTGCTCATGCTCTTCTTGGTCAATGCATTGCAGTGCAGCCTACACAACATGGGGTAATCGGGATGGCGTATAAATTTTAACCCTATTTATTGGCCCAACTCATAGTTGCCTCTGCCATCATTTTGGAATATGGTCGCAACTACTTCTATAGTCGGAATTGATAGAGTTTAGCATATAATATATATATATATGTGTGTGTGTGTGTGTGTGTGTAAAAATACAAATACGTTCTCTTAGTGTATCCTAATTCCTATGATCAACTAACCTAGGCTCTGATAGGCATTGATATCAAATGTAATAACCTGCAACTTAATGAGTCTGAATTTCAACTAAATCGAAACCAAATTCTATTAGGGTATGAATCATTAGTTTTGGTAATCTGTAATAAACACAAACATATCAGAGAGTGATTAAATAAACTCATAGAGGAATTGAGAAATATAATAGAACATACGTACTGACTAAGGCTACTACCTTGGAATCAATATTATTCCTTGGATGTCTAATTGTATCGTCAATGCCGAGCATGAATAAGAAGACTCCTCCATCTACCATTTCCGTCTTGCTCTAGTATCATGTCTCCCTAAATCTATCATGTGGGTTGTATTGGGGAGGGGGTCAGAATAAAGTTCCAGTGATTGGAAAATTATGTACTTTACTTGTAACATTAATTCATGCCGATTGATTTCAATTTAAGTGTTATATCTATTACTTATGGATAATCCATTAAGTGCTATGTATATGCGTACAATATGTCTAACCTCTTCTGAGGTATAACTATATAATATGCCTATCTGCATATATGTCCAACCATTTCACTGTCCAAAAACCTTGGCCACTTAATCTTCTTAAATAGGGAGGAGACAGACCCAATGGCCATTTAATACCTCAGTCCCTGAAACGGGACCTCCGCAACGTATATGCTAGTCAATCGATTCTAGCTGTAGAGACCAATGACCCATATATACAGCTTTATAATTTATAATTTAATTGACGTACCACTAATGCATCTCAAAGACTCATCTAAGGGTTAACTGGTCCACCTTCGATAAATAAAGTTTCGGCTAACCATCTACTCTCCCATACTGACTCTACACTAGTAGGAAGCGAAATTCGTCAGGGCATAACACAATTCATTGCTACCACTTGCTCAGGACCGCTGATGGTCATATCCTATATGCCAGACCTACTACTAAAGACCAATCCAAAAATACTGACATAGACCGCCGACCTTCCACAGTTGACACCCATTTAAACTAACCTAAGTAAGTCAAGTAAAAATGCCCCTTTCGATTATTTAATTCCTCTTATTGGAAATAAAGCATACCTTATTTCTTTAAAAGTACCGGGTCATTTAAGACTTCAAACCCGAGGTGAACCCATAGTATATTTTTACTTCATCTATTTGCAATGCATATCTCTTTCCCATGGGTCCTACGGTTGGAGATGTCTCACATCAGTAGTAAGTATACACAACTGTTAGTAGCCTCTAGGTGAAAGGGTGACTTCTATTGTATAACTCTACTAACCTCGCATCCCAACCCAATGAACCAAACCTATCACCTAAAGCCTAAGTGTTGGGCTAGGCCCACTAATTCACGCTCGTTCTAAACGTATAATTGAAACTATATAATTTCCAACTATAAAAATTATATTGCCTTTTACGTGTAGTTAATAGTATTAATACTTGTTCGCTGCATAATTATTCCTATGTTATACGCTTAGGCTTTAGTTTCCTTATTTCCTTCTTGTGCCTAATAAATGTCAATTGTCCGTAATAATTGGTCAATAATGTCAAAAGTGGACAATCTCTAATGATATTTATTTACCCATTTCAAAATTCACCTATTATGCCTATTCAATTCCCATAAATGTCATATTAAATTCTTATCAGTCCTAATTTAATTCCTTTAACTATTATTAACTACAAATTATTGCCCATTAAATTTGTAATTGTTGTCCAAACATTTTGGAATAATTTTTCCTTCCTTTTTCAATCTCCTAGTTCTATAATTATTATGCTATTAATAACTAATACGAATATCATCGTAAATTACGCTCCGTATAAATTTTTATTTTTAATCATTAAGCGCGGTTATACGTAATTATATATGTGTGTGTGTTTGTGTGTGTGTATGTATATGTGTGTGTGTGTGTGTGCGCGCGCGCGCGTGTATAACTATTAATTCCTAAACTAGAACATTCCTTTTTATGTTTTAATTTATCAGAGCTATCCTTCCAAAAAGAAGTGCCATAATAACTTTCCATAAATTACCAAAAATGATACTTTTGCTCTGTTTGAAACCAAAAGAAATTAGTTTTTTTTTTCTTTTATTAAAATAGACAGTGTAAACTATGAAGAAGAATATCCATACTTTACGCACCTCTTTTCTTTTAGTATATTCCTTGTTAATCTAAACGACGCACTTTTTCTACATTTATGGAATTAGGTAATTTATGGAAATTACATGGAAATGTATATAATTAAATTATACCCTACACCGAATGATTAAAATATAAAAATTCACATTTCAATTATAGATTTGGAATAAACTTTACCACTTTACAAACATTCTTCAACAATAATTACTTGGGACTGATTTCAAATTTTTAAATTAGGTTGTACATATCATTCCTATTCCAATTACTATTTTATAGAATATGTAGGTGATATTCCTATATGTTTGTTTTATGCCTACAACTCTTTAGATCTTATTTAGACATAATAATTAAATAAAATCCAAAAATATAAATTTCAATGTTATAAATGTTAGTTCCTGAGATGATGGTTTTGATGACAACAACCTTAGGACTTGTTATAAAATATAAATACTAATATTCTTGTTTAGATATATATGTATATGCAGGATATATATATATATATATATGCAGGTACTGAGAATGAAGACTATACAGTATAAAGATTCAAGACTGACGAATTCAAGATTGAAGAAATCAAGACTGAAGACTCATGAGTATCAAGAGTTCAAGAGTTCAAGATATCAAGATAAGTAATAGAGTTTAGATTTATGTTAAAACTTCATAATAGCACTAAAATCTTTATTTTGATTTTAATTGTGGAATGGAATCCACCTTCTCGCTTTAATAGTGGGATGGAATCCACGACCTCTTTAGTGGGATGGAACCCACGACCTTCTCTAATGGAACGGAATCCACGAAATTTTCAAAATGATTTATTTTTTCAAAACTATATTTTTAAAGTCATCTCTATCAATTTAAATATTTTAGCCTTAATTCAAAAACTATTTTTAGTCATATTAATTTCAAAATCATCTCTTGTTTTTTAAACTATCTCTTGATTTTAATATTTTAGCTTTAATATATTTTAAAGAAATCTATACTTAGTTTTTAATGTTACTTTATATTATAGATTATATATTTTAAGATTACTTTCTAAAACTCTTTTATAAATTTAAACTATATTCAAAATGGTTTACAAAGTTTAGAAATTATTTTGACAAGTTTTAGAATAGAAATCATTTTAAAGCAAAATCTATTTTCAAAATTAACATAGGCATGTCGACATCCCTCATCCCCCCATGTCGACATGGTAGCCGTAGAATTTAAAATTCAAATTTTCAAAAGAAGTGTCTATTCATCATAACCTTTCGCGAATGGACATGACCGTTGTTCTCCTATAAATACCAGTTGTTTTCAACGAATTTTAAGTTAGCTTTTCTTCATTTCTTCACTCCTTCTCCACTCAAATATTCTCTTATATTTCAAATGCTTTAACAAAACTCTACCGAAATTCTAAGTGAATCAAACTCGATCATCTCTGGTTTGATTCTCTATCACTCTCTCTCTTAAAGATCTCGATGCTATTCAGAGTTATAGGATCATTTGTAATCAAATAAGTGTATCGAGTCTCTCTCTATCAAAGTGTAATTGGAAACAGTGTGATTGTGGCCTGTAAATCAATTGGGCGTGATTGTAGCCCGTAAATCAATTAGGTGATCTTGTAGCCTAATTAAATCAAGAGAGTTTGCCTTGGACTCGGAGACAGGAGGGTGTATCTCGTGGCCTTGAAATCGAGGTTGTAATATTGACATTGTATTTGAAAAGAAATCTGCACAAGAAATTGTGTGGGACTGGATGTAGGGTAACTCCAAACCAGTATAAAATTTCGGTGTGTTCTTTCCTTTACTGCTTTTATTTACTATTTGTATCTGTGTCTGATTCTGTGATTGTTTCTGTGTTTGTGAATTGCATCTGTTTGGATTTAATTTGAAAAGATTTCAAAAAGATTCATAAAATTAATTAAACACTATTCACCCCCCCCCCCTCTCTAGTGTTAATTCTACCTTAAGATCCGTAATCCGCATTTCCTACAATAAATAAATTATATAATTTCCCACTCATATTTTAAGCTTTCCAGATCTCCCAAATCTAAATCCATTCCTATACTTGACTCCTTTTCCATTCTAATCCAAAAGAATATAAATAACATGGTATATACACACTATTAGAATTACATATTTGAGAAGAGATATCTGCGGTTAAGGGGAATATAGATTTATTTTATAAAATTCTTACTTTTTTCTTTCACGCCGTTGATTCGCTTCTTCTCTTTTATTTTGCCCCCTTCTTCGATCTTTTTTTTGTGTGTGTGTATAATATTTTATAACTAATAGAAATAGTGGAGAAGAGAAAATGGCAGAGCTTCGCTACTGGGATCAGAAAATATGAGAAGCGACGTGAGAGATTAGGCCTGTATTTATAGGTGCTCGAATCAACTGTAACCGTTAGATTAAAATAATTAAGTCCGAGCCATTTTGCCTAGGCTCAAACCCTAGCCATAACCATATGACCGACTGGCCGCTCCCCTATAAGCAATCGACCGACCTAAGGAGGGAGTCGACCGATGGGGTCTGTAATTAATATTATTTATTTCCTTTTTCGTTATTTAATTATTTTCGCTCCAGAAACTTCAAACGCTAATAACTTCTTCGTTTGAGTTATGATCGTGTAACTCCAAATATAAAAGTTGCTTTAAAAATCGCCACGAACACAATGGAGCAAGTTTCATGACCAAATTCCATTTTTAAATCCTTATTAATTATCGTTAATTTATGGGGTGTTATAGCTTCTTTAAAACATATAAATAGCTTGTGCTACCATTCTCTTTTGAAAGTTAACACAAATATCTTTTAGTACAGTGATTTGTGCATGTTGTTGCTTTCCGGGACGGTAGGGATTCGAATCCCACGGTTGTCACATTTGGTATCAAAGTCATTACCCAATTGAAATTGTGAGTTTTAATGCTATGGATGTTAGTCGGTGTGGTTCTAATGCGGGTTACAAACACAATGTATAGGTGGTGTACGATGATGAGCCACCGGGGACATTGGGTTCTTTACGGAGATAGTTTGTAACATCACTTTCGTAATGTTAACAGAAAAATCTTTTAACACGGTGGTTAATGCATGTTCTTGCTTTTTACGATGGCAATGGTTGGAATCTGATGGTTGTCATAGCTTGAGTGTGCTCGTCAACCATCCATATGTTCTAATACATGACTTTGCATGTAAATGGTTAGTGCATGTTGTTGCTTTTTGGGGCAGCAAGCGTTCGAATCCCTTGTATCTTATTGTAAATTCTTATGTCACGACTTGACTATGCTCATCAACCATCTAGGTGTGAATGACCTATGTGTTGGACTTCCCTTAAGAACAGCTCTACATATTGGTCAGTAATTCATTATATGTTAAATCGTTTCGGTCCAACGCTACATTTCTCTGTTGTGTGACTCATAAGTGTGACTGGGTCCACAATTAATATTTAAACTATTTAAATATTATCCCCCGTGCAGACTTTGTTGGAGCATGGTATGGGAATGAATGTCATCGCTTATCGATCATCTAGGTGAAGTCTTACATCCTAATCATTTTACATACACCCTTAAGCAATGATATATTGTGCATATTTTGTTTCGCATCACTATATCACTTAGTCATCTAGGGTTAGGTCTCGATCAAAACCCTAATAATGTTCGTATTTAATTACAAAGTTGATCTTCGAAGTTATTTAGTTTAATCGATAGCATTTATCGATCAACTGAATTTACTGTAGCTAAAGATTTATAATTTCGAGCCAAAATTCAATTACGGTAATACCAACATTCTATATCGAAAGTAATGAATATTCCCTTGAGTACTGATTCACTTCTTGCACTTCAACATATACCCGAAAATAGTCATACCTCGAACCAATAGCAATTAAAACTTCCATGATCAAAATAAGGTATTCATGTAAAAGATCCACTGTACTCTCAAATCCAAATACCAATGCACATTGTCATGTGAGATCCTCTATTTTGACTTAGATATATTCAACATATTGAAGACTCTCGGTGGGTCATTCTATAGTTGATCCGTAATAATTATTAGTATGTAACCCCATAGTGTCTCAATGATCATGAGTTATCATCATCCAACATTTGAAGAGCAATACTACACTAGTCTGAATTGGTGTATCGATATCCCTTTCTTGAGACACGATGATTATGAACATTTATGGATAAGTATTTATTTGTATATCTAATCGGTACATTACTTATGACTGCGAACATTTTCCGTAATTGCAATTGATTTAAATACCTAGTCCTAGGAATTTCATATTGTTTATATTAATATATCCACCAAATTCAATTTATATTCAAAAAATATGCACACACAATAAGAATAAAAACTAGAAAACATAAACTCATATCAATCAAGATTGTTGAGTTATAGGTACGTTATACAATTAAAATTACATAATTACACATAGGGCATGCTCTCAATTCTCACTTTTAAGGGCAGTTCAATTTAAGGGCAGTTCAATTGGATTAACCCCATATATAGATTTCTCATGATTAAATGAATATGGATAATCTTATTTTCATAAACCAAAAGGACTCTACAATAGTACTATTTTGGGTGAACAACTAGCATTTTGCCTATTCTACTCAGTTGGCTATAACTTCTACATTATACATCATATCATAAATTTGAATTACATAAATGGCTAATCAAAATATGTTTTATTGCTTAACTATGCAATTAAGCTATCATCATGAACTAAGAACCAGTACATTATCAAAGTATTAAAACTCGATCATCGTTGACCAAAGGCAGGAATCGATTTTCATCGAGCTAGAACATTAGAAAAAAATGACCTAAGTGTTTATTTTATTTGTAGGCTGGTACAAGTTTATACGCAATAAAGATCGTAAACTAAAATGTATTGAAACGCAAACTATGATCGAGTTAGTCTTTATTCTAAGCCAAGTACAAAGACGATTCAAGTTAAATTTTCAAAACCCCAAAAGTCACACTAAGCGACCCATAGGAACTCAATTTTCATTAAGCTTTAACAAGTTTTTTTTAACAGATCATTCAAATTATGTATTAAAAAAAATTGAAGAAGTTATTATAGAAGAAAGAAAGTAGCGGTTTATAAAACAGTTTTGCTCCTTGTAAGGGTATAAACAAGTGTTTTAAAGGCCCAACCTAACGTTAGTTCGACCACGATTAACCTTCAATCTTAGAGTATTACGGCTTTGAAAAGGAAATAACTTTACGCATGCATGAACCCACGATTTAACACCCTAAAAATAACCTCTAGAGCGACATCTTTAAAGCGCATGGCTCTTCAAGTTTGAGTAAAAACCTATCGTTTCACTCTTCATTTTTTATATACAATTTAACAAATAATTTCATAACCTTAGCTACTAAGTTATTAGATTATCTTATCAATTTTCAACGACATAATACATTATTGATATACATTTTACAAATTATTGTTGAACCGACCCTCTTCCATATAGAAAATTTACAATTTTTCTCTAATAAAATTGTTATAAATATATTTCAGTCAATATTTGTTATGAAATATTCAAAAATAACCGTTTTAAACATCAATATATTAATTATAATTGGTTAAAATTTTACATTTAAATCAAAAAAATAAAAATTAACAATCGTGCAGTTCTCACAATCTGACCGGTTAAACTACTATAATCTTTAACCTTGCACCAACACGGTCCGGTCTTTGAAACTATTTATATGTTCAACTGTCATTGCTAAAGTTCAAAGAGTACACATTTCCTTTCATTTGTAATCCTATATCTTTACTACTAATAAAGAGAATTCATTGAATAGATTTACTCGGTGTCCTTTTGAAATTCCAAATATACCCTTTTACTCATAGAGAAATGGTAATAAAATATGGGGATATAGCTTGTTATTTTGTAAGTACAACTGTTAGTCACCATGGAGAATTGTAGTGTGCGTTCACAAGATGAAGTATCCAAGTGTACCATATTGTCCGTAATTTAGATGGGAGTTCATCGGTTGAAGTTTTTTCGATTCCGAGTTAGTATGAAGAAGTTATTGCACTCTGGAAAAAAAATACCGGCTTCCGCACTATGCAGAGTTAAAATATGGGGATGTGGTAGCCTGTTATTTTCGAAGTAAGTAAACTATCAGTCCCCATGGAGAACTACAGTGTGCTCACAAGATGAAGTATCCGAGTGTACCATATTATCCGTAATTTAGATGGGAGTTCATCGGTCGAAGTATCGCTTGATTTCGAGTTAGTATGAAGAAGTTATTACATTCTGAAGAAAAAAAATAGCGGCTTCTACCTAGGCGGAGTTCAAATATGAGGATATAGCCTGTTATTTTCTAAGTACAACTATTAGTCACCATGGAGAACTACAGTGAGCGATGAAGTGAGGATATAGTCTGTTATTTTGTAAGTACAACTGTTAGTCACAATGGAGAACTACAGTGTGCGTTCATAAGATGAAGTATCTGAGCATACCACATTCTCCATAATTTAGGTGGGAGTTCATCGGTCGAAGTACCGCCTAATTCCAAGTTAGTATGAACAAGTTATTGCAGTCTAAACAAAAAAAATAGCGGCTTCCGCACTAGGCGGAGTTCAAATATGAGGATGTGGTAGGATGTTATTTTCTAAATAAACTGTCAGTCCCCATGGAGAACTACAGTATGCGTTCACAAGATGAAGTATCCGAGCGTACCATGTTGTCCGTAATTTAGGTGGGAGTCCATCGATCAAAATTTTACCTGATTCCGAGTTAGTATGAAGAAGTTATTGCAGTTTGAAGAAAAAGTAGCGGCTTCTACCTAGGCAGAGTTCAAATATGAGGATGTAGCATGTTATTTTCTAAGTATAACTATTAGTCACCATGGAAAACTACAGTGAGCATTGAAGTAGGAATATAGCCTGTTATTTTCTAAGTACAACTGTTAGTCATCATGGAGAACTACAGTTTGCGTTCACAAGATGAAGTATCCGAGTGTACCATATTGTCCGTAAATTAGATGGAAGTTCATCGGTCGAAGTTTTGCCTGATTCCAAGTTAGTATGAAGAAGTTATTGCAGTCTGAAGAAAAGAAAAGAAAACGACTTCTGCCTAGACGGAGTTCAAATATGAAGTGCCTAGACGAAGTTCAAATATGAGGATGTAGCATGTTATTTTCTAGGGCCGTTATGGTAATGGTTACCGTTACCATTTCACAAATACCGTTACCGTACCGTTTTTACTGGTAAGCGAAAATTGCTTACCGTTACCGTTACCGATAGGCTGGTATACTGAAGACTGGTATACCGATAATCTGGTAACCGTTACACTGGTAATGGTAAATTACCGTTTGTCTAAAAAAGGTTAGTAACATAACACGTATTCACACCATAACAGTGCTTCATTGTACAATTTATAGTTTTACTTAAAAAAGACATAAATGAGAAAGAAGTGACGTGTATATAACATTATTTCATCTGGTTAGTAAACGAAATTTAATCATTTGCTTGGTTCTAACCGCCTATAATAAAACATGTTACATGAATATACTTGTATTATAAATTGACTGGTAAAATTACCAATACCGCTGGTATTGAAGAAATGTTACCGATGATTTACCGTAGAAAATGGTAAATTTACCGTTACCATACCGATTAAACTGGTATACCGATTTTACTTGAAAATGGTAACCGATTGGCTGGTAATGGTATGGTAATGGTAAATTTACCGTTACCATAACAGCCCTAATATTTTCTAAGTACAACTATTAAGTCACCATGAAGAACTAGGTATACGTTCATAAGCTGAAGTATCGAAGTGTTATATATTGTCCGTAATTTAAAGGAGAGCTCATCGGTCATAGTTTCGTCCGATTCCAAATTAGTATGAAGAAGTTGTTGAAGCATGAACAAAAAAAATAACGGGTTGGAAGTTATTATGATAGTTACAAACATAACCTGCAAATTAATTTTATCCCTTCTGCATGGATTGGAAGGTGTCCTAAAAAAAACATGCAAGTAAAAAAACCTAATAGCAGTAAGTTGTCTTTTTAACAAAATGACTCTGACTATTCCAGCAATAAAAAAAACTAAGAGCTACATAACTTTGTACGCAATTAGTACACAGATTCATCATTCTGTGAAACTCAGGCAAAACATGACAAATATAAACTCTCCTCTATGTATAAAATCAAACTGGGTAAATTACAAACATGCAATAATAAGCTGCATGCAAAATTGTTACCAGGTACATATAATTTAGATGGAAACAAAATTTCTCAAAAAAAGGCTCAACAAGCTTCTCAGCATCATCTAACAGCTATCTCACAATAATCAGGGCCACTAAAAATACAAAAAAGATTAAAAATAATAATAATAATAAAGGATGCAAAATATGAATAATTATATCCACATTCCTTTTTTCCTCAATTGTTCAAGTGTTTTTTGCAATCACATATTGTTAAGCTTTTCCTCTTTCATTTGCTTCCTTTTCTTTCTTCGTTCATCGCGCATTTCTAGCAAATCCGAAAGTAAATTAGGTTCAAAATACACAAATTTATTATGAGTTAACCATAAACAAGATTAGGTGGAAAAAAGGGAAAAGGTTCTTACTCTTCTTTTCTTCTTTCCTTTTTCTTTTCAAGGTTTCCATTACTTGTCTAGAATCTCTAGTCTTATCTCCAATTAAGGACACCTAAATTGAAAGCATAAATATATAAGCACAAAATAACATCCATAAGAGTTCAACAACAAAAACATCTGGTAATTTTTCCAACTAAGCAGGTAAATACATGGTTTGATTAGGTGGTACCGTACCGGTGCCAAGCCGAAACCAATAAAAAATTGGGTTTCGGTTCAAATTGACAACCGAAATAAAGCCTAAATTAAAGCAAAATGAAGTGAGGATTAAAATCGAAATCCAAACCACATTAGCTTTGGCCGAGAGTCAAAAACCCTAGCTTTGGTTGAGAGTCGAGAGCAAATTACCTGACTTTATTTTTATTTTTGCTTCAGCGGCACTACTTTCACTTCTTCTATTTTTTTTTTTTGGCCCTAGCTTTGGTCGAGAGTTGAGAAGAATACGTGAATGGAGGCGTGCGGCTACTGCGATATGGGCTGTTGTTAAAATTTGGTTAAGTGATATTGGGCTGCTATTAAACTTATGGGCTGAAATTCTATAATTTAGTTTAATATGGTGTTGTGTAATCTTTGTTAAAATTATACAATTTGGTTAAGTGATAATGGGCTGAAAATTAAACCTTTGTTGCATAGCTTTTGAATGTAATAAATTTATATGCAGCTCCAAGAATCAACTTTTGAATGTAACAAATTTATAATGTTGTATTTTATTTTCTTATGGACTATATTTTATATTTATTTACAAAAGATAATTATTACATTTTCATTAACAAACCATTTAAAACCAAAATCGGGACCAAAACCAAAACCAGAACTTCCAAAATCATTCGAAACTAATAAAATTTGAAATGACCGAAACCGAGACCGAAACCAAGTTCTCGAGCCTTGGGTAAATCTAATGTAATAGGCAGATGGCAGTATCTTCAATTAAATCCAAATACAAATTGATATTTGTATGAAATGTTGATATTACTCCTATGAATCATGAGATTAGAGTTTTACTAAATATGTGCTATTTATTCCGCATTCTTGTTATAAGGAAACTACATAATTTTCATGAAGGACAGATTTTAATCTGTTGGTCTCGAATATATGAAAATTCCCATCATTAATTATATTCCCATCATTAATGATACGATCATTGATCAGTATCTATTCTCTAAGACTCGCTCTATTATATATATATAGATATTTCTTTGAAACTGGGTCTTTCCTCTTTCCTAATACATGAAATGTTTTTCTGGAAACTACATTGACGATGTGTTTCAGAAATAAAATAAGCATACCTAAGTAATTATCATGCAAGGCAAATGCACTTAACATGTTATAGGAATATGATCGTTATTCAATTAAATCGAAATAGAACTTGAAATTTGTATTGAGAGGTTAATGAGTCTTATTAGTTATGAGCTACAGATTTTAGTATCCATCTATTTCACATTCTTGTTACATGGATGGGAACTGGGTCAACTGGCACCAGGAAATTTTCATGAAGAAATGGATCGTTAAAGGTATAATCAGTCTCTAAGTTGTAATATAATTTAGTTTCTTAGTTGAAATTAGTTTTTTTTTTCTCTTTCCCTACTACATGAACATTTTTCTAGGAAAAGAATAAGCTGGTAAATTCAAGAAAATTATGTGCTTGCTAAATTTTACTTGATATAAGCTAGATCGCTAATTCTTCAAAACAAACTCAAACTATACTAATTTATACCTCATGTCCAGAGTTTCGAAGAGCTTGAAGAGGTTCAATGCATTGTTGACCAAGGACAGAAAAATTTGCTTTCTGTTTTTCTTTAGGATTCTTCTTTTCAGCTTCTTTCATGTTAGTTAACTGCTCTAACTGCTTTTGGAGATCAAAAGAAATACCAGTCTAGTAGAAATAGGAAAGTGTATGTTTAGTTAGTTGAACAGCACTGATGGTACTAGTGGCCAAAAAAAAAGTACAATGCTTAGCTAATAGCATGGCTACAGTAACACATAACATGAGATAGTGGATGACGGATTATAACCGTGAATTGGAATGATTAGGCATAATGTCCAACCAAAGCAATAAAACAAGCATGACATTTATCATATTCACGCTTTTTAACATATTCAGATATTATATACCAGTATATTAAAGATGATGGATGATTTTAAGATACTATAATGGTTATTACATTACATAAAGCAACAACTACCAAATAGCTTACCCCAAGCAAATAGCGCCTTGAGAAAGTTTTTGGTTGCAAAGGCTGTGTTAAGAGAAAGCTCAGTTCCTGGATGAGGCCAAAAACGTTTGGACAGCAATTTAAAGGAAATGTTGATTGTTAGCAAGGTATTACACCACAGTCAAAATATTCATTTATCCAGATTAGATATATACCTGTTGCAAGTTCTTGAGTTGACCAGATTTTGCTCTCTTCTGCTTATAAGCAGTAACTGTTTCTTCCTCACTGCCACTTTCTTCGACTGTCAAATCCAAAGACTCAGCACTCCGTTTAAGCCAGTTCTTTTTCACATTTTCCTAAAGAGCATATAAAGCAAAGAGTTCGTATGAGCAAAAGGTATATCAAGCTAAAAAAACAAATAGCTACCACAAAGGTATATCAAGCTAAAAAACAAATAGCTACCACAAAATAAGGTCCGAGGTTTCGACCAAAACACCGAGATTATTCCGTTCCAGTAGGAACGGAAACGAAACCTAGCCGAAACTCTGGTTCAATAAAAAAAATTGTTTGACTTCAAATTTTATAGAAGAAACTCACCAAAAAAAAATTGAGTTTCAAATATTTAAATATTCAAAATATGAAATTTTAATTTAAAAAACATACAAATTCACAAAATATATAAACGGTGTAACTAAAAAAGTTGAAAACAAAGTAACGATTAAACATTTTTTTAGTGCTACAAATATGTATAATTAATCGGTATTATTCGTTCATAACTTATTTTCCAATTAAATATAAATTAATGTTTAGTTTCAATAAATTAAAAACAAATGTATAATTACATGAAAAATAAATAACAAGATCCGAGACCGAAATTGAAATTCCCGAAATTTACAAATTAGGTCAAAATTCCGAAATTACAAAAGACCGAAGAGCAAAACCGAAATCTCAAACCTTGCTACAAAGCCAAAAACTGATATGAGAAGTTACAGCGTTCAAACCACAGTATCTACTTCATTTATGCGCCAACCATTATGAATTTGGATATACTCAGGACTATGAGATTTAAATTGATGGTGACATAAAACTTGATAAACCAGCATACTTGTTGTCTTTCTATCCTTTTTTTTCAGAGAAAAAAGAGAGAAAATAGCATCTTGAGAAACTAGGCATACTTCTTGTCAAAAAAAAAAACAATTAGCATCTATATATTCTTGAAGCTAAGTCGTTAATTTCGATATTGGTAGATTATCAATCATGGATTGATTTGCAATATTCTTCAAATCAAGAAAATTTCAAAGTAGTCAAGGACCACAAGCTCAAGTGGCAAGCGGTATGATGCTCTAGGCTGAGATCCTAGAGGTCATGGGTTTAAATCCCTAAGACATCAAAATGAATGCTCTGCTTGAATATAGATAGTATCACTCTTATTATCAAATATGTATGTGTGCGTATCAAAGTAATATTAGATGCTTATTACAAAATATAAAACAAAAGGTAGTAAAAAGATGTAATATTCTCATTTAAGCACTTTAAACAATAGTTTGTATGATCATAATACAATATAAACTTGCACATTTACTCTTTGAGTCGTCTTGTAATATGATGTTCGTATATACTTCTCTTTTTCTTTTCTTTTTTTTTCTTTTTTTTACAAAATGACAATATTTAGCCATCTCCACTGATAATTTGAATCAAGCAAATCTTGCTCTGCCGTTGAAATACTGCAAACCAATATTTTACTGATACCTGACAAAAATATCGCCTGAAACCAATATGCGGTACATTGACGACAAACAACCTATATTATCTGATATCAGCTAGTCTTAAAGATCTCGCATCTTCCTGTTTGTACAATATACTTGTGGGTTTTCTTGCAGAAAAGGTTTAGCGCAATGACTATCTACTCTGTGAATTCATGGAAAAGTTTTCAAACAATAATATCTACAGTAACAGTTTAAAAACTGTGTTAACACTACTAAAACATGCCATCAAATGCCGTAATCATCAAAACATGCCATCAAATGCGGTAATCATCAAAACATGCCATCAAATGCGGTAATCATCACTAGCATCAGCTTGTTCAGTAAAAATGGCCGTAAAAGGCACATATCATACTTCTATAGATAAACACACACACACACACACGTGTGTGTGTGTATAACTAATTTCTAACCTGAGTATTTTTTCGTGATATTTTGTCTATTTGACGTGCAAGAGACATCCGTTTCATAACTTCAGGCAGGTAACTTTCTTCTAGAGGAAATTGACGAAGTGTTTCCTACATGGAAGATTATTTATGTGAATCAGTATCAAAAAGAAAAGCAATGTAGCTGCAAATAGGAAAATCCACCCTAGCACTTATGACGTAAACTTGGAAAAAAAAATTAAGTCAAAACTTGCACAATAGAAGCAGGTATTTTACCCTTTTCTCCTTTTTTTTAATGAAAAAGAAGATGATTTGATGTTAACCGAAATTAAATTTAACATGCTATGTAATTTTTTAAATTAAAATGTTGCTTAACCGAAATTAAACACGTAAATCTCAATCTTTTTTACATATTTCTGAAACTGGAATTTCAATCAAAGGCTGATTTCATCTTTTTTATGTTTTCCTTCACCAACAACAAAAAAACCAGTTGAGCAAAAATACAATTTCTTTCTCCATCCGCACCTCTTTAAATATACAACACAAAAACGATTATCACAAATATACCTCAATTTCCAAACAAACATGTAGATTCTACACAAATATATGTTACAGATTGGCTAAAAGGCAACCTATAATATATATTCTACACAAATATACCTTGATATAAACAGCAATTGAGTGAGGGAAAAGAAGAAAAAGGCAACAGATGGTAAATAAAGCTAGGTCAAATGCCAAAAAGTTACTGGGTGATCAGACAAAAAACAAAGAAGATAACCTTTTTCATTGACTTGCACAATGAAATGAATTTTGCTTTATCCTTAGAAGATATCAATGCAATACTACACCCATCTGAAGAAGCACGTGCTGTTCGACCACTTCGGTGAATATAAACCTAAAAATGCCAATATAATTACAAGAAAATACATTATTTGCAAAGGTCAGACTTTAAAGTTCTTAGTCAACACAGAGTGTGAAACTTTAGCTTACATCCGCTGAGTGTGGCAGCTGATAGTGGATAACAGTTCTGATACCAGGAATATCAAGTCCTCTTGCAGCAACATCAGTGGCTACCAGAACTCCATTAACATCATTACTAAAACGTTCAACCGCCTGCTTAGTAAGAAATTGAGTAAACCATGCAAGCATATATGCAGACACAAATACGCATAATATTAATGATTTATTTTATTAACTCGTTTAATTAGCCAGATTCTTTAGAGTGCATCATGCTAAGCTGCATTATTTTTAAGATGGTCCAGTGAGCTTATATTTAAGTGTTCACGCAATCTTTGTCGATGTTGTACACATATAAAATTATACGTACATACAATATGGTACGTATGTACATATATAGATTTGTATGTACGTATACATTTACACTCTTAAGCATCCAAGGCTTCATATTTGGATTGATAAACATGCTATTAAGTCAACATACAATCAGTCATTCTTCTTGCATCAACTTGCACACATTTGTTATCAAACTTACTAACTTTAAGATGGCAGAATGAACTTTAGTACATATTGAACAATCTCCAAGTACTAAGTATGCACCGCCAACAATACAAAATTTTGCCAATGGCATACCATGTCACTGGATATTTTGAATAACATGCAACTCGCGGAAGAACAACTCAATGATTTACCATAGTTGTCAATACAGTATTCGCCTATTTCACTCAAGTTACGTTCTTTTTTTTTCTTTTCTTTTCTTGCCTTTCCGTGATGTTTCCATGTTAAATTTATAGTTTTACTTTATGCCCATACTTCTTGTGTCCTTTGCTTGAACCATACTGTGGTGTTCAACTACACATACACACAAAATAGATTACTAAAGTGCAATTATGTGAACTTTTGGGTACATAACTGCAACAGAAAAAAAACACAATTTTATTACGTGCAGACTTTGTGAATTTTTGGGGGATAATGGTTTTTAGCCAATAAAATACTGAAAGAAGCGGGTCAGAGAAAAAGCACTGAGTATTTTGTTTCTATTCGAATGTCTCACCTTTTCAAGGCGTATTGAAAATATTGACATATTATATATATATATATATATATATATATATATATATATATATATGAAGACTTGGAAATTTTGGATAAATGCAAAGCATCTCATTTTTGAAATTAATTATCTCATATTTCCAAAATCATAATGCTAAATGATAATACAATGGAGGAGTTGTTAGATATTAGGGAAATTGTTGCCAAATGTAACATACATCAAATATTCTTAAACTTGATCCCTACCCAACCCACCCCCCAAACAAACCAACACAAGAAAAAACAAAAAAGCAATACAAATTATGAAGCTCCTTGAATTGTTGTGTTTATTAAAGGAATTTGTCCCAAACATACTATTTTCATTATTATTACTCCTTGACAGCTCTTTTTTTTAAATGTTTTGGGTGTGTGCAAAATGCAATCAGAGTAGGGAAAATTGGCATTTAGGTTAGCATACTGTTTTGCCGTTGCAAGCATGCATAATGGTTACTAAATCTATGTTATATTAACCGCTAGGTGAGGCAAGGCGACAGAAGCCTTGCTTCGCTTAATGTCGGTTTAGCGCCGTTTAAGCATCGCCTAAGCGCTACTTAATTTTTGAGCATACATTATTCATATAAATATAAATTAATGCAAATGGATTATATTGAGTGCATCATTGTCCGTGTAGGATCGAATTAATCACAAAGAAGTACAGTTTTACTTTGAAGTTAACTTATAAATTCATAGGTTGCAAATGTTGGATTTGACTTCCGTTATTAATTAGAAGCAAGCATACTCAAGTAGAGTAAAAACCATGCACGTTTGTGTAATAAATAGTCATCCTAATGTAGAAAACTACTCACCGTCCATCAACCTATATGATAGAAAATGAGGAAATTTTGTTTGAAGTGTCGCTTTTATGCTATAACCTCATTTCTTCTTATTCTAAAAATAAAATATTTTTTGCTTAGTAGCGCTTAATCGTCGCTTAAATTTAAGCGAAGCGCAGATAATCATCAATTAAGCGCACTTAAGTGTTCATCGTTTAACTCTATCGCCTTTTCAAAATATTAAGCGTTAGTACATGCATTTAGCGCTTAAGCATCGCTTAAGCGACGCTTAAGCACGCTTTTCATAACATGGTACTAAATAGATTAAACTGTTGATCTGCTAAGCAACAAACAGGACTGAATTTATGTCAGTTAAAGACTCGGTAAAAAGGATTCTTACTACTTGCAAACAACTTTTCTAACTACAGAAGCACTCACCTTTATTCGGGCCTTTTGCTGCATTTCCCCATGACAAGTCAAAGCATTGACCCCAAGTATGCACAGTAAGGATGAAATGTGCCGTAACGCTGCAATAGATGTGGCAAAGACAATTGTTTGTCCTTGACCATGAACACTCAAAATGTAATACAAATAAGCATCTTTATCTTCTTCTCTGCATCTGGAAAAAATTGATTGTGCATGGTTCAGAAACTGCATGAAGAGATGTATTACAGTTACACAAGTTCAAGAAGTAATGTTCCACCGGATAATATTTTTAAACTACAAACATGCTAGTATCACATGAACTTATCACTTTGAAGTTTGAGTTACGCATAAATTGCATATAAACTTGTTCTCCAAATCCTAAAGAGGCATAAAAGAGCTGAAGTTGTAGCTTATTAAATAGGCTAACAATCATTTGGTAGTTAAATAGGAATTCAATACTTCGATTTTCTACAGTTGAGCAACAATTCCAAGGTTTACTATTAACAATACAATATTAAACATATTAAACCCATGAGATAAATAAAAACTTGAAGTGGCCATAAGTCAAAAAGGTCTAGAACATACTTTACTTTAGAAGTGTGCAGTTATTTACTCACAAATTCGCAAAAGAACAATTGACAAATCTACCGGGGTATTGTACTCAAACAGTCGCATTATTTCAAACTGTGCAACGCACATGCATATTAATATTGTAATAAAAAATTAGAAATATATTAATGAGAAACAAAATATGATTTAAACACCGTAGTCTTCATTGGATATGAGAGAATAAATGAGTATTGCATTGAAGATGAGAAAGAAAATTGAGTTAAAATAGGCTTTTGATCTTTCCTTTTGGAACTAATAATAAGCATTTGATTTCTACAAAATAATTTATGCAAATTGTATTTTTGGCATTGCAACAAAGCTTTACCGTGGTGACGTATTTGCATGATATAATTGATAGATATAGATATTCCCCCTTCTGAGCGCATCAAAAATATAAATAAAACTTAGCAGCAGAATCTACCTTGGCAAGATACGAGAAACATAACATGCTTCCTTCATGTTTAAGTTACAGCTAAAAAAGTTTAAAAGATAAGGCGCATTGAATAAAAAATAAAGAGTAAGCTTGTTTTCTTTATTTTGCAGTGTGATAAGCATCTAAACCAATGTACTGATCATACAGTTATATCAATGTAAATTTTCGCACTCTAGTACCATACTTTACACTATTCCTTCAGCAGTCTCATTTACCAAAAAGCACAATACAGTGCAGTGCACAAGATTTTCTCATGCATGCTTCCGCAGGAACTACTGATCTCCAAAAAGTGCATTTCAAGAGTCCATGCCCAATGCTTGTAAGTTTGAAACATTGTTGTAAAATCTTATGATTTGAATCCAGTTTTTAAATCGAATATCTCTAGTTACGATTCAATTCTCAAATTCCGATTCAAAATCAAACTAAAACCACAATTGAAAAAAAATCATTAAATCCTTATTGCGAGAGAAAATATCAAGATATTTACTTGAATCTTCAACGAAGGCCACCCGAGGCACCTGTGCGTGTTGGAATTATAGGCCGTGTTGAATGCCCAAAGAGAGGTAGAGGTCGACCAAGGTTGACATGGAAGGAAGTAGTAAAAAGAGATTTGAAAGATTGGGGTATATCCGAAGAGCTGGTGACGAATCGGAGCGAGTGGAAGTTAGCGATTCACGTACCAGAACCATGAGCGTTGAGTTTTATAAGTTTTAGATTATAGGACTAGGAAACATGAGCCTAAGACGTAGGTTTGGTCTTTGACCAATATTACTATTAGTATCATTATCGCTATTAGTATTATCATTATCATTCCTCTTACATATATATATACATATATATTTTACTTTACTTAGCTATTATTATTAATTTACTTATTTGACTTTATTTTATTATTGCTATTGCTATTATTATAACTTTTAAATTGGTTTTTTTTCATTTAGTTTTGGGTTCCATCTCTAGCCGACCCCAACTTGTTTGGGAATAATGGCTTAGTTGTTGTTGTTTACTTGAATCTACATTCAAATTTTGTTGCTTTCTATTAAAAATGAAGATGAAACAATGGATAGAAATAAGTTTTAGGTTTAATACAGAAACTCATGCATCAAAATAAATTTTAAATCTACTAATTATTACCATGAAAAGAAGAATCAATGCATTCACGTACTTCATTTAATACATTTAATAATCAATGCATATTCGTACTCAACCAAAATATGGTTCTACATAAACAGAATACACTATAAAGTCGATTCCAACTTGTTTCCTTTGAACATGAATATTGTGAACATGACCAAAAAAATTTAAAAAAAAATTTTGAAGAAAGTAAGATGATTTTAGCATACAAGTTTTTACCAAAGTGGATGAAAGAATCAACTTATCTTTTTTTAAAAATCACGAAAAATTTGTAGCACGTTCGTTCAAACTATTTATCGAATTTCATAGCAATACTTGTAAGTGTGTGATAACATAATCTAATCTCATTTCCACTCGCACTTTTCTAGAAGTTATACTTCCCTATTCTCGTTTGCAAGATCCCAATCTGAACTTCTATGACCCGTTCAATAAGAGCTTAATTTGAAGTAGATTGATATAAATACATGAAACAAACAGGTAAAAAATAATAATAAGTTAATAACCACATTCTCAAAGCAACAGAAGAAGAAAAAAGTCACGTACTCAATGAATGACTCTTCTACTTTATCAGCCACGATATTTTGAGTAGTCAAATCAACAATTGCAGCATTGGGTCTAATTCCTGCTCGCTCCGAAAGCTTTTGTATAGAACTAATATCTTCAACTGCGGCTGATTTTGAAGTAGATGGCCGTTTCAACTTTTTATGAAAATCATCAGATAAAGCTAGAGTGGCAGAGAATACAAATGTTTGCCTCTTCTTTTGCTTTGGGGTAGTTCCACAAGATTGACTACTTGATGAACTTTGTTCATCGTAATTATGAGCTGTCGGAAGCATATCAATAATGTTCTGTAAATCTTTAAAATGGCCTGTCTCTATCATTTTATCAGCCTCATCAAGCACAAAGAAAGATAAAGAGTGCAGCTGTATCAAAATAAGGATACAGTAGTATTGTTACCAATGAAACTGAAAAGGCAAATGGAAAACGGCCTTAGTATAGAATCTTGTATAATCCGAACCATCACACCTTCACATAGAGTTATACAATGTTCATATGTTTCAAACTATTGTTATAGTTAGCTCAAAGACTGACTAGAATGCTGACTCGTTTATTGGTAAACCAATTCATTTGCAAATTGTTATTTAGATAATAAGCCTTTATGCTGGAATCAGTCAATGCTCAATAATCAAATGGCTTATAGCAATTTATTGTGAGGGATGGAGCAATATAGCTTGGAATTAAAGCTTTTGGTCTTCTAATAATATCTAGGGGTTTGTAAATAACCATGTATATCTAATACATGACTATTAACTAATAACCACAATATATCTTTGGTTAATCAATTGCCTTGATGTGGGAATGGTGAATGGTTTAAGCCATACCCGATATACTGTTAATGCCATAGTTTGCTAGGTATGATTAACATGAGCTCTTAAGATGTCTTTCAAGGAATTAAATCTGAAAGGGGACACACACACACACAAGTATCCGAGTATAAAGGATTTAGTTTGTCAACTTCCCTAAACCAATTGATATTAATATTTTCAGATTAGCAACGTAAATATTTCTTACAAAAGAAACATGCATCACAAAAATGATGGTGTACCACGTGGCAAGTGAGGAAATGTGTGTTAGGGCAGTATATAAGAGGCCAAAGGCATTTCATCAGTAAGTGTGTCTGTTTCCATTTTTATGCATTTTGCCTCTGTTAGTTTTACTAGAAGTAAGAATTACAATTGACCTTTCATTCATGAAGTCCTCTGTTTCACAGGTACCTCATTTGAACCGTCTAATAGCTATTAAGTTGTATTACAACTAGTGATATCATACACAACTAACAATCTGAAAATATACTTCTGCTGAAACACACTTTGATCAAATATAAGATTATCATTCGTTTTTTAGCTTTTGGTTCAAAGTAACTCGGATTTGTTTCAAGGGTCATCTGCCACTACTTATTTCTAAAATTTAATATGCCAAAAAAACAACAATATTAAACTTATATACCTTTGCTTAACAAAGTATTCTACTTTTACGTACTAAATAGCTACTAACATTGCTGTCAAAAATCTTATCCCGATTCAGATCGAATCTCTCCCTCAACAATTCGATTTACATTCCAATTCAAACTTAGTCAAAACCGCAAATTAAAAAACATTCAACTCATACTAACATGTTTAATATACTTATTTAGATTCACAATTCTTCTAATTATAATGTTTGTATAACAAAAGAAAAAAAAGGAATAAGAATGAAAATTGAGTTTTATGTTTAATTATGGAAGTTCAAACATCAAAATCAAATCAATGTCAAACTGTGTACAAACCTTAAATACGAATCTTTTGAATATGCAATATACGATATGAATCCCGTTTTGATTTAAATTTTGAACTTTACGATTTACGATTTAAATCCCGTTTTAAAAACATTGGTTACCAACCAAATAGGTGCCAACAGATCCCATAGTTTAATATATTATATATCTGATCTCCAAAACAAATTGAATAGTTGAGCCTAATTACGTTACATGCTACATGATTCTTTTAATCTGTTTTAATCTGTATCAAGGGCACTACCATCAGCTTTCAAAATACGAATGAACACATGTGGGAAATGACCAAGTAGCATCTTCTCAATTTTAAACCATGAAGAAACCACAGTTAAGACATATTACCTACCTGGGACAACTCTAATCTATAGGATTAACATAATCCTATTTCTTGTATTATATTATATTCTATATTCCATTTTTCACTCTGCTTTTCAGCCTCGGCCTTTCTAATAACAAAATTATTGGGGTTATTGAACCCTTGGCAACATAGTTTGAGATTCTGGCTGAAGCTCGAAAATTTCTAGTACTTCAGATCATTTTTGAGGGGGTTTCCAATCCCCAGCTGTGATAAACCCATTTGCCTTGGTTTGTTAATAAATATTAGAGTCGAGTTTGAGCTTTTGATTGGAACCACCAAATTTTGATCCTATAAAACCAGCTACTAGTTGAAAATCAAAGAGTATAACTGCAGTAAGGATTACCATAAAGCTATGCGCTAGTTATTTTTTTATTTCAAACATATGGGGTAAATTTAGCAGCAGTGTGGAAACTAATTCAAGCATTCATCCTTTCTCACCCATACAGAACAATTTTTTTTATATTATCTACATACACGTGCGCATACGTGCGAAATTGATCAACTTAAAATCTTAAACAAAATTATTTGACGAAACACATAATTCATAGAATTTTTTTATGCTGACCTCAGTTAGATGTTCATTTCCTCCTATCATCCGTTCCCATAACCTTCCTGGTGTGCCAACAACAATTTCAGGCCTTCTTTTTAGAATTCTTTCTTGTTTTTGAACGCTCATACCTCCAATCAAGGATTCAACGCCAATATTCATATTTTTAGCTGCTTCCCTAATATGACTGCAAACCTGGAAAAAAATACAATTAGAAACAGAATGGACTAGCGGATAACTGTGAATTATGAGTATAAAAATGATATCTGATTGATCTTAAATGCAATTATGCTTCAAATAACCAAGATACCTAGATCAAATCATATTGTGTTTGTAAAGTTTCTCTATCATCTACACCTATGACACAAGACTCTATGCATAGAGTATTATACAATAAGAATCATGACTAATACACTAGAAAATGTGTGTAAATCATGGTACTGGAATCCATTCCGTTATGTCAAATTGTATTTATATCATTGCTCCAAAATCTACATCTATGATACAAGTTTGTATGCTTACAGTATTATACTATGAGAATCATAATAACTATTGTATTAAAAAAGGTGTGTAAAACATGGTACTGGAATCCATTCCATTATGTCACTGGTTCATAATATTTAGTAAATCCAGCCGAGTAAAATTTCAAGAAAATATTTTTAGAAAATGCAAAGAAGTATTGGAAAAGGTAGAAAACATATTACCAAATGATGATGATAACCCCACAGGGAATGCATGTTACAACATAGCAATCCCAAATTATTGGAAAACATGAGAATACAGGAGTTACATGGAATAGATGTAGCAACTGAAAGTGAGCCCCTAGCATAAAAGCATGGGAGTGGGAAATCCATTACAAACAAACTTGGTTATATGTAGAAAGTATCACCGGGCAATAAATGATATTAAGCAAACAAATAAAGAAGTAAATAAACAGCATAAGACACAGAATTTACCCAATTAACTACTCAAACATACACACAGTACATAAGTTGCAAGCATTGTAAGGGTATACACAAAAAAAGGATGAACATGACACCTGCTTAGCAAGCTCCCTAGTAGGGGTGATTATAAGAGCCCTAAGTGGGCCCCCTCTCTTCACAATTTCAGCTGGCTTTGCCTCATCGGTGATAAATCTAGAAGCTTTTTCCCGTTCTTCGAGAAGGCGTTGCAAAATTGGTAGCCCAAATGCAAGTGTCTTTCCTGAGCCAGTCTCGGCTGCACCAATCACATCCTTTTTACAAAATCGATGCCATACAATTAGAAAGTTCTTCAATGAACTTCACGAGTGAAGTTATGAAATAAAAAAAATTGCACTCAGGGAAGATAAAGTTGACAGTAGCTAAATAAGAATAATAAACACAACCATGAAATAATAAAAATAACAAGTTAGAGGGATTAAGTGAACATCAATATATATTTCCTGAACCAGAGCGTCTGGCCAAGATAAGCTGTAGAGCCCAACATGGGAATTTTGCGAAATCTAGAACAACTTGATTTAGAATTAACAAACCTTTCCTGAATGAGCAGCAGCTGGTATGCAAGCTTTTTGAATGGGCGTGGGTTCTTTAAATCCCAATCTGCGAATTGATTTAATGAGAAGAGGATGAAGCCTCAATACATTCCATGCAGAAACTTCATCGTCGTTAAGAAGCAGTTCACCATCAGTGGCAGCAGCAGCAGCAGCGGAGGTATTAGTATGGATTTTAGCAGTTTTGTCCGTTGAAATAGGAACCAGCTCAGGGCATGGCTCTGTGTGCACAACACAAATGAACACATCAATATAACAATTTGAATCATACATGATACACAAATTTGAGCATACAAAATTCATATAAATATCGGTTTCTGAGAAGAAAATGAACTTTCTGATATTAATTTTTTCAGCTACATAAGACTACGATAAGACAAATTTATTCATGTTAATCAGCTAATTGCTACAATGTTTGGTATGGTAAGCTCCAAGAATGAAACTATTTTATTCAACAATAGAATGGACTATCCACTCATCATCGATCAATGTTTGGTGTCACACTAACCCAGGCAAGTCCTTAAATTTAAGGCTTTAAAGCACAGAATTTGCTACTCACAGTTTCCAATATTTAATTAACAAGTACCGAGTAATATCCAAACCTTCGTCATCTTCTGCATCTCCGCTTTTCTCTTTAGCGTCTCCGCTTTTCTCTATATCAGTCTTCTTTTTCTTCTTCTTTTTCGCCTTTTTCTTCTTATTTTTAGTCACAGTTGCCTTCTCTTCTTTTTCATCAACACTGTCATTCACTTCTGTTATCTTCTTCTTACTCTTTGATCTGGATTTCTTCGATTTCGAATCCCTACTCAGGTTCAGAGGTTTTTCCGATATTCCGTACACTGACTTATAATCCACCTCGTCTATCTCCTCCAGTAATAAAAACCCTAACGAAACAAGAAATAACTTACTCAATATAATAAAAAAGATTTTAAAAAAAAACATAAAAAGAGGGGAAAAAACAAATGAGAAAATATTACCGCCTTCTTCGCCGCCAGCAATTAGTGCGAAGGGATCATCGTCAGCGGCGAAGGAAGGAATAAATTTGCTCTTTTGGCTGGTGCTCTTAGCATTCTTCTTCGATGTGTTTTGTATTGAGGATGGAGATGAGGCTTCAGCCATTGAAATTTAATTATTAGGGTTCTGGGAGGGTTTTTGTGCAGGCTTGCCCTGGGGTGTTAATTTTGTAGTACCTGGGTGTAAGTGAAAATGTGTCCGTGTTCCCCGAAAATAATTAAAATTACTATGACTAAATTACCCAATAAACTTTCTTCTTTCTCCACTGTTATTCAGAACGTAAGTTTGGTTCAGCACTCTGAAAAAACAGTGCCAAAAACCCTAATTTACAAATTTCTTGAGAAAAATTTGATTTTCAAATAAATAATTGATGGATTTTAAAGAGAACGATGATACTCTATCATAATCAAAGCAGGTTTGTCAAGAAATCATATTTATATCAAATTTTTTTCAGATTTTCTTTTCCAGAGTCGTTGTTGCGAAATAGATGAGATTGCTATTAATTTCCGTCTGAATCTTACTAGGATAAGGTAGTAATCTCGCTTGAAAACAGTGAGGATTTTCGAAAAACCACGTCGTCAGGGAGGAGGATTTGCAAAACCACGCATAAGCTTTGCGGGGTTTGTTATATAACCACGCAGAACTTATATGTGGTTAGTTGTATAACAACGCGCTTGAGGAGGTGGTTGTCACAATCAGTTTTGCAAATTGACTTGTTTATTGTCTAATTTTATTTCCATTCTTACATTTTTGTTGTGTGCTACTTCCTTTTGCAGATCGTACCATTTTCAAGTGATGAAGAAACTTGCGACGAAATGGTGTTGGATTATTCTAATGAGTTTACGACATATGATGTAAGAGTAATTTGAAACATTTTTTGTATAAATTAATCGTCATACTTTTCCTTGTACATTACTTACATTTCATTTTACATTTGTATTGCAGATATTTCCTTCTAGGAACAAATTAGTTGATTGGGTTCGTGATACGGAAAAACATCTTGGTTTTGTTATCATTATTCTAAAATCAGATACTGGTGCATCAACCAAAAAGCCAAGAATTATGTTTGCTTGTGAACGAAGCGGTGTGTACAAGAAGAGAAAAGACAAAAGCCCGAAGAATCTCCGAATGACCGGGACGAAAAAATGCAATTCCCATTTTAGACTTAGAGGTAAGAAAATTCCTACTTTAGATGATTGGCGATTGCATGTTGTTAATGGTGTTCATAATCATTCGGAATTAAAAAATATTGAAGGACATTCGTATATTGGTCGACTAAATGAACATGAGACCAAGTTAGTTATTGAGATGCATGGGAACATGGTAAAAACAAAAGAAATTTTACACACCATCAAAAGAAATGATCCTACAAATTGTACGACAATCAAAACCATATACAATGTTATCCGAGCTCAAAATGCTATTGAACGAGCAGGGTGATCTCAAGTTCAATATTTGCTTAGTAAATTGAAAGAGTTTGGTTATTTTGAATGGCACCGTAAAACACTTGACGGAACATATATTATTAAAGACGTTTTTTGGGCTCATCCAACCAGTGTAGATTTTCTACGCACCTTTCCCCGAGTTACCATATTAGACTGCACATATAAGACCAATCGGTACAGAATGCCGTTACTTGAGGTTGTTGGTGTTACTTGCACCGATCTTACATTCTGTATCGCGATTGCGTACTTAGTTGCTGAAACTGAAGAAAATTATTTATGGGCCCTAGAACGATTGAAATCTGTTTTGCTTGATTGTGAAGTGGAATTGCCATCGGTATTCATTTCTGATAGGGAAACAGCGCTAGTTAATGCTATTGGAGTTGTTTTTCCAAACTCTGCTCATATGTTATGCACGTGGCACATTCACTACACCATAAATGACAATTTGATACGGCTTATAGCCGTATCAAAACTTGGCGAGCTTATAGTTTTGATACGGCTCAAAGTCGTACCTAATTGGACAATTAGATACGGCTTAAAGCCGCACCTAATAGTCAAATTAGATACGTCTTGTAGCCATAGCTAATAGAACAATTAGATACGGCCTAAGGCCGTACCTAAGTGAACCTCGAACCGCATCTTGTAGGCCATTTAGATACGGCTGATGGCCGTGTCTAACTTGTTAGTTAGATACGGCTTTAAGCCGTACCTAATGACCTGCTCCTACGTACCTATTTAATTTGATACTAATTGTAGATTTGGGATTAACCGTATATTCAGCACATATAGGCACATTAAGCACAACAAAGATCTCACGCATAAAACAGAACTTACCATTGATAGTAGTTTGCGGAGAAAAATCAATTTGGATTCAAATAACAACCGAATGCATAAAAGATTTGATATCATACACAGTATTGCCATTTGGAAACATAAAATGCATGTCCAAAGTAAATTAATAACATTACACCATCTAGTCAGAGAACATTGATAAACAATAATGTTTTGAAAAAGGAATTATCATGTAAATAGAGCCGCTTATGTCTTCTTGGGTAGGCAACCAACCGTTTAAGTTTTCTTCCTGCAAAACAAAATTTGCCATGAAAGGATTATTATAAAAGTTGATGACTTAATAAATCAAGTTACAAATTTTTAGATCCATGCAGGCAGTATATCAGTATGAACTTAGCATTGGACATCAAGAAAATAGCATTGATAGGGCTGTAAACTTGAAACTTATTTTTGTATTATGTAGTCAATGTTTCAAGACATTAATCTAAAGATAGTAATAAGTGTAGTAATTTTCTGTCCTCATCTGTTCTACTTTGTGTGTTTCATCAAATTAATGCAATATATATTGACCTAGTTTTATTTATTTATTTTATTTTATTTTATTTTTATTTTGTGGAAACTTAACTAGATTTGTATATACTAGTGCCCACTACTTCAGATGTAGTACCAACTTGATTTTTTTCAGGTTGTATTCTACCAAAACTGAACTAATAACAGCAACTTGAGAGCAAAAACAACTCAAGGATCACTTCATAACCTTTATGTTTATTCCCTGACTAACTATCCATAATGTGGATGATAAGCAGTATTAATTGCACGCTTATGTTCATCCTCATGCTTTACAAAACTATCCTTAAGGAGACTGATAAAAGATGATCTCAGTTAGTTACAATGAGTCCAAGGTTTTCCACATACTTAAACATACCGTCTCTTCAAACTAACGTTATATACTTGCGGAGAATAATGGTATAAGATGGATTAAAGAAGCACACATTCAGTAGAGAATAGACTGCCACAAAAATTATGTGTTGTGCAAAGAGTTGAAACCATAAGGCTATTGAATGAAATAGTTGTCAAACAGATAAGATACTTACCACCAATTCGTTCCAAACGTTGTCCTTGTATATTCCAGGTACTTTATTCCAACTTATACAACAATGTCAAAACCATATACAATGTCAGAACCATATACAACATTAGCACCAAATAACTTCCTAGTTCAAGCATAGATAATAATCGTAGATTCTTTATTAAAAAAGGACAAACATTTCGATCAGTAGACCAACATTAGCAGAAAAGGAAGGACATAAATTATGTTACCTACAGCAACTCATTAAGATTGAGGTTTAGTCTAAACTATACATATCAATCCCTTCTGTTATCATAACAGTACTCGTCAAAATTAAGCACGCAATTTCATAACAAAAACAACGGAATTAAATGTCTAACTGGAAAAATAATAATTTCAAAAGATATTAGTACTCAAATGTGATATGCATAGGACCCATTTGTTTCTCATGTTTTCTTAGCTCCTAAGTTGATAATTATTGACTAACTTTGTCAGAAAATATTAACCAATCGATTAAGCAACAATAAAGAAACAAAGGAAATAGAAACAGCACAGAACTTTTTTGTTCCAGTACCATTCCAAGAACATAACTGCTATTTTTTGTTTTAGCACAGTACGATTTCTGTAAAATTCTAATCCTTTAAAGCTTTATCAAACTGTTTTATTATTTTCGTCTCATAACTAAACAATTTGTTCTCTGTATCTCTTTAAATTCAATAATTTAGCACAACTTCTTGAACTATTAAATTTTCAAAATTAAAAAAAATGCTAAGTTTATCAAGCTGAACCAGTAAACATCGTCTCTAATTGAACAATATAATAGAATTAAGCATACATATTATCTTATCAGCTAGACAAAATGTGTGTATGATATACTAATTAGTTTATCAAGGATGTCATGAACAATACCTTGATTTGGGAAGGAGGAATGTCGAGCTAGGGTTTAGAAGGGCGCTGCGAAGGCTCTGATGGACGACGTCAAAGCAACGTTCGATCGATCGAGGTGGAAGGCTGGCGATTTAACCCTAAATAATTTTCTGAAAAAAATGAAAGCAGCTGGAAATAAAAAAAAGAAGGAGGGAGGGTGTGCGTTTTGGGGAAAATTTTCCCACGAAAAGAGGCACAGATTTTGATACGGCTATAAGCCGTATCAAATGTTAATACGGCTTACATCCGTATTAAATAATATAGATACTGCTATAAGCCGTATTAAATTTTGATACGGCTTATAACCATATCAAATGTGCCGTCTAAGGTTGCGCCAAAATCCTATCTGTGGTGTAGTGATTAAAAACAATGTTCTAACGTATATGCAAAAAAAAGTGAAAGGTATGGAAGTTGAGGAGAAGAAGTCATTTTTATTTGATTGAAATGAACTTGTTTGTTCAAAAAATATAGTTGTGTACAATGAAAATTTGCAAGTGTTACATGAAAAGTACGCGAAGCATAGTTCACTTCTGAAGTATATTCACGAGACTTGGTTGAATACATACAAAGACCGATTTGTTCAAGCATGGACGGATGATTACAAGCATTTTGGAAATTATACTTCTAATCGGTACTTATCTTTCATACTAATATTAATATCTATTTCAAATAGTCATATTTTTATATAATAATATTGTTGTGTCATATGCAGGGCCGAATCCGCTCATTCAAAATTGAAGAAACATTTAGCTAGTTGTCAATGTAATTTCGAACAAGCTTGGATGAAGATGCATTCATTATTGGAACTCTCATTTACTGAACTTAAAGCATCATTCGAGCAAAGTTTAACAAAAGTAAAGCACATATTTCATATACGGGAATTCAAAAATTTAAGAGGCTTTATTTCTATCAAGGCACTGGATTTGATTCATTCAGAAATACAGAGAATAAAAGATGTTGGCGAGGAAGAATTGCTATATGGATGTGTCGTTCGTAGAACACATGGATTGCCTTGTGCGCATGAGTTAGCACGTCTTGGGCCTGGTACCGTCATATCCCTTGAAATGATTGATGTTCACTGGACAAGACTTCATCTTGTTGAAATTAGTGGAAAGAAAGATGATGGTGTTGTAGAAAAAATGGAGATACTTTTAAATGATGTTAAAAAGATGGATACCCCATACCAAATGCAAATTTATAAGAAGATGTTGGAAGTTGTTGAACCCCATACGTCGTCCCTCGCATCACCAAAAAGCAAAATAAAAACACGTGGAAGAGAAAGCAAAAAAAGTGCTAAGAATTCAACTAAAAGAATGCCTTCGTCATTTGAGCTTGTACAAAGTGTGTACTCTCAAAGTTCGTGTACTTCAAAAAAAGCTCGTGTCGATAAACTTCCTATTCGAAAACCAAAGAAGGTACGAAAAAGACTTGCATGGTATTTGCATACATATATTAGTACATTATTAACTTTACTTGTCACATTATTTCCCAGTTAGAAGAACTAACCGTTGGCATGAAAACTTATTTGCCCCAAATACCGTTGGCATGAAGGCATTTGTTACTGATATTATTGACGTCCGATCAGATGGTAACTGTGGATATAGGTGTGTCGCGGCTTTGCTTGGTATGGGTGAATCTAGCTGGGGCCAAATTAGGCGGGATTTGTACGAAGAATTATATGAAAATCAGAGTTTATACACTCGTGTTTTCGTTGAGCATGACAGAACTACTACACTTCTCAATAGCATTAGACATGAAGGTGAAGGGTTTGCGCCGACAGAAAAGTGGATGTCAATGCCCGATGTTGGTTGTCTCATTGCAACTAGATACAACGTTGTAGTATTCAATATTAGTGAAAGACTCATGCTGACAATACCACCGTTGAAAGGTAAAGTGCCCCCGCCGATACAACGCACTGAAATTGGATTAGCTTTTGTAAACCAAGATCATTTTGTGCAGGTACGTAACATACATATTAACTCTGTCATTCGTAATTTTAACTTAAACTTGAACTAAAATTGTATATTCTAACTTGTAGGTGAAACTGGAGCCCAAACACCCGGTTCCACCAATTTATTCGAAATGGTTCACAGCTCGTGATGTGGACGTAAGTAGATGGGAGTACGTGTTCACCGACCGAAGACAAGTGTGGGATGAAAGAAATGAATATGCTGAATGGATGTAGTTGTTTTTTACTTAATGTTGTTGACATTTGATATGAATATGCTGAATGGTTGTATAATTGCATTGAATGAATGAAATTGAATTATATTTTATGTTCTGGACAGATTATGGTTGTATAATTGCATTCGAAATGGTTCACTGTTCTGAACAGAATATTTTTTTCCCCGTTTGAACTAACCACGTACTACCCTTACGAGAATATGGTTCCAGTACGGGAAACTTAAACATGGTTTGTGCTTTAACCTCGTATGATCACTACGTGGTTCGTCGTAAACCACGTTGATATTCTACGTTGTTCTCCGTAATCCCTGTTTGAACTGTATTTTGAAATATACAAAAAACTATACAACATACATTTCATAATATGCAAACAACATACATTTCATACAACAATTCCTTACACCATTTCATACAATAATTCGTCCACCATTTCATACAACAATTGTTATAATACATAGTCTATTCCATAAAGTCATTTAACCATACATTCCAAAAAGTGATTTCAGTTAACCATACAACATTTCCAGAAGTAACTAAACTTGACGACGAATGTAGCGTGATGCGGCGACTCTGGCACTATCAACTTGAGGGTTAGCTCCATCCAAAAGACCATGCACATCATGTAGGGTCTGCAAAAAAAAATTAAATTTAATGAATCATACCGCGTAGAGTTAGCTCCATCCAAAAGTAACTAAACTTGAGGGTTAGCTCCATCCAAAAGACCATGCACATCATGAGATGAATCTTACCGCGTAGAGTTGGTCATAGGTCGGCTAAAAATGTGGAGCTCCAATCTGTACATCATCAGGTAATCTTGCTAGGTTTTGAACACGCAAAACACTATGCTCCCGATACCACTTCATATAGTCCTCAGTGCAACTCATGAAAGAATGTTGAAGTGGTATGGATCTACGGGCCTCTGCAATCACATGATTGTACCAATTCTCCCATATACTTTCTAGAAATTGATAACACACTCGAGTGTATGTGGTTGAAGTTGAACCTCGACGTGCATTTGTTGCTATTGTAGGAATATGAGGCATTGGAATGTTTTGAACTCTGCCAAACTGTCTAAGTACTCTATCGGGATGATAAGGCTCCACAACATTGAGGCAGAGTATGCAGCCACTATACCAAGCTATAGGATGAAATGGATGATACTGTCGTGCGAATATGTAAGGATCAAAAATAACCTGTTCAAAGATATAGTTAACATCATCATCATTATAGTCCTAATACATCATAAAAAAATAGATATAATTACCTGCTCAATCTGAATAGTATCCAGGAATATGCGATAATCAATGTTTGATGCACCACAGTCTGTAGATGGATTCCACCGAGCTGCACGGGGCAAAGTCTCATAGTACAGATTAGTGGATGGATGAAAGCATGGAAAGTGCTCAAATATCCATGACTCTAGTAAGCAAAGGAATCCTACAATCTGTTTCACACCCATGCGAGTCGCTAACCCAAGCTACCTGTATAGAAATGCGAGTGTTGCTGATCCCCAAGAATAAGTACTGACAACATCCAACTGTTTTAGTGGATCCAATAGTGAAATGTGCACATGAGACTTGCTTTTATCTGCAAACAGTGTGTTACTGAGAAGGAATAGAAGATAAGCACGAGCAGCACGCCTAACTGCTCGATCTGTCCAATCATCACTAACATCTTCAAATATATCATATAATTTAGACAAACTTATTTTATACCCAACCCTCTCATTCATTTCCAACCTAGCTTCTGCTTTGGAAATGCCAAGATACTTCGAAACAATATTGACTGCTTGTTCCATTTCATATCCCATGCTCTGTATGGGCTTACCTTCCACTGGTATATGTAATAAAGAAGCAACATCATCGAGAGTTATAGTCATCTCACCGAATGGTAAATGGAAGGTATTTGTCTCAGGATACCATCGTTCTACAAAAGCTGATACCAAATTCTTGTTAACACTCTTGTAGCAAGTGCTAACAATAGAAAACAAGCCAGACGCGTTAATGATTGCTTTGAATCTTGTAGCATTATCTGGAATCTTCCACTCGGACACCTTTTGTGCATGGTTAACACAAGTGAGTGGTGATCGTTCCTACACGAATAAACGTTAGAATTAGTAAATGCAGACTATCCATATCGATGTTGTAGAATAATATTAGGTACATACCTGACCAATCCATATCATTGAAGCAACGTGAGTATCAAACTCTCTAATCACATCATTAATTCTCGGTCCACCTTTCTCGTTTACATCTTCCTCGCCTTCACCCTCTTTTTCGGACTCGTCATCTGTCTCGTTGTCATTACTGGTATGTGAATCATCCCCCGTGTCATCTCCATCGTCTTTAGATGAGTCTGAACCACCTTCTCCTTCCTCACCTCCCTCATCTCCTTGATCACTTTGCTCCTAGGCAACAATTTCATATTCTGTTGCATCTGTATCTTGCTGCTCCTCTCCCGTATCATCTCCAGCTTCAACTATGGTGGACTTATCAATGTTCATGTCCGCACTAGTACCTCCGGCCCTTTGCATCATTCTCCGTTTTCGTTCTGAAGCAGTCATTCATGCTCTACCCATCTGTAATAAAGTTTAGAAAACCCATTTAGCACGACCATATTCGTAAACAATAAATATTAGAACTAGTTAGCAAAATATATTTTTTGCTATATATAGTTTACCTCGTAGGCAAACAACGTGGTAAACATGCCTACCACGCAAGGATCCTGCGTGGTAGAAATGAATACCCCGTAGTTTTTCTACGTTGTTTTCATTTTTACCACGCATAGGCCCTGCGCGGTTCACAGTTTACCACGCATAAGCCCTGCGTGGTACGCATTTTTACCACGCATTTGCCCTGCGTGGTAAACTGTATACAGCAAAAAAAAATCACGTTTCAAGTCAACTATCTGTACAATTTCAACTCCACAAATAGTTTAAACTTAATCATCCATTTGCATTCAAACCCAAACTCGAATAAATCATCAAATTAAACCCTAACTCGCGTTCAACATATATAACAGAATAGAAAATTAAGGAGGAGGAGTAGCATACCTTAGCTGCTGAGGAGGAGGACTTGCTAAGGAGGAGGAGAATCGCGACTTGAACAGGAGGAGGAGAATCGCGAGTTGAATAGGGAAAAATCGCGACTTGAACTAAACGAAGAGGGGGGAAAATTGCGTACGTGAAAGTGGAAGGGGTAGTATTGGAAAATATAGGGGGGCTACTAATTAAACTAAGGGGTATGCAAAAAAAATTAGAAAATTGGGGACTACAAAGCAAAATTTTGGGTTGGAATAGATTTGGCCTTTTTTTTTATTTTACTCTGTTTTTCCATACATGTTTGGTTACTTTTCTGTTGTCTTAACATCATCTGTCTGTTATCCGGCTCGTACGAAGAGTATCTGAATCGAAATCTCGTTCGGTCTGTGTCCATTCGAAACTTTTATAGGACATGACATGAACACCTCTATCTCTGATCCATTCCGTTTGATTAACAGCCCTAACTTTGATAAAATTTTGTCGCGTTAAGGGCAGTACAACATTTTTTATTTTGGTTATGTTTTTGTAAGTTCTATTCGACCCTTTTTTCTCTTTTCACACCTCAATTAATTTGAAATAATCATCACACCTTCTTTTTTTCCTTTTAACCCCCAATTCAAGCCAAAAATGCACCCGTTTTTCTTAACCGCGTTCAAATATGATGTAGTTGGTTCACGAACCTCGCTAGACCCAAACGATGTTATCATACAAATCTAGATTGACCCTTAACTAGATTATTATACAACCCTAGTTCGGTCGGAATGAGGTCATTGCACAAATCTTGCTTGGACCGAGCGAGGATTTTACATAAACCTCACTCTATTATAGCCTATTTTCATGACTGTTTCTTTTGAACGTAATTTGTTGTTTGAAGATATGGGCAATTTTGAAACATAAAAATTTGATAAAGTAACGAGTGTGAAAGGAGAAAAGTAGAATGTGAACAGAACCAGCCTATTTTTTAGCTTTCCAGACTATAAAATAAAAGAAGCTAACAATTCATTGTTCTATATAAATTTACCAGGGTGTATGGGGGCTTGGATCAGTGGACGACTTTACTATACCCTCCTCAGAAGTTTACCGATCCGCCGAGTTCTCTTGGGTTTTCACAAAAAAAAACTAACAATTTGATGCTTAACTCAGGATTGTGTTTCCAGATCGATTGAATCAGCATTTTCTTCTTTTGTGATTGCAGCTGATAGCAGCAAGAAAAATAAGTGTGCGTACTCAACGAACGATAATGGGGCATTTGAGCAGGGTATTTGAGCAAAGAAATTAGTTGAACGAGAAATGCATTTGGCTACGAACGAAGTATTTGAACGGAGAATCTGAACGGTGTATTTGAAATGTATATTTTAAAATAAAATTGATTTATATTTAAATAATTAATTATTATTTTTTAAAGAATAATATGTACCGATAATTTGCAAAAATAAATAAATAAATTATAAATTGTTCGGATATAGTTCAAACCAACTCCATAATATAGAGCACTTTGATACGTAAAAAATGCATCTCAAACGGATCTTATCTGCACAAGTTATTAATTTTAGAAATTTATAAAAATTTAATTTTAATTTAATTAAACATATGAACACAAAATGCACCAAAATTTTGATTTCATCCCAACGGGCCATTTGCCTCATTACCATTCCTTTGGCGTCAGACACATCCGACGGGTTATGAACGGTAACGGGACAAATTTACTTGCCGAACACTCTCTAAAGCGTGAACTCCCTAGCACAAGCGCTTCCTAAATAGACTTGATTCTTTCGTTGAGAGTTTCTCTTACATAAGCTCTTTCGACTAAATATGATAAAGCCTAAAAAACAATGAGCTACTATCATTTCTTTGTTATAGATTGAGATCTTCTTTGGACTTACAAATGGATGTGATTGTAGCAAATAGCATATTTCTATCCTGCAGGTTTATTGAACTCAATCTCATTGTGATCCGTTTGCGATAACCAAGTGGTCTTTCTGTGGAAACCTCCCTGAGCAATCATCATTTTTAATGATTTTTCTGCTTTTCACATCAGCTCTTTCTACAGATCCGGATATTTGGTGTCAATTCATCCTATGTTTTCTTATTTCTTTGATAATAGAGTTGGTTGCTTCTATGGCATTTTACAAGTTTATGAGCTGGGCTAGAATGAAGCAACCTCTAGCTACACTCTGCGAAAACAAGCTGATGGAACCACAAAGTGGCATGTTGGCTCGTGGAAAAGGGAAAGTTATGACTCATGAACATATTTTATAACTAGTTCTGACAAATTATTCTAATTATTTTAATTTTAAAGTCAAATTGCATCCAAACACTTCTACTTATAAGTCACTATTTAAAACTACTTATAATTTATTATTCAAAACTCTTTTTAAGAAGTTTCAAAATAGTTTGTTATCAAACGTACTCTAATTAGTTTTTAGAAATGCATATCCGAATTTAAGTGGAAAAAATCGAAAGCCATTATTTTAAGTAGACTATTTTCAGTAGAATTGTCATGGCAGTGTTTAATTTATCATTACCACATGGTCTATACCAATACATTAAGCAATTGATAACTAATATTGAGCTACATCGATATACCAACATTACCGATAGGTAATAGTTAATTACCATTTTTAATGGTAAATATAGTGATAAAGAAACATCAAAGTTAATGGTAATAGTAAATTTACCAATAGTGTAAATTTTGTTCTTTCACTATTTAAATTAATCACTAATCCTAACCACAAACACTTTTGAAAGTATATTAATTTTTAAGAAGATGATTATGGTATTATTTATGATGATGTTTATTTTTTAGTTTTATTAGATTTAAAGTCAAAGATTAGCAAAGTTATTGTGACGACCCACTATTTTGGACCATTCAAATCGACAATAATCCACACATGTTTGACTTGAATAATTCAAAATAACATATTATAATAAAATTTGGAGCAAATAAAATCAAATACAGAATCACAAACATGGAACATCAGAATGACTCGCATCGGAAATAAAAGACCATAGCAGTTCATGAAGCTACTATATATAAACTCTCAAAACATATACAAAATCTCATAGTCAAAATAGATACAATAGAAGTTAGGATACATAAATCAATAATACAGAGAAAATACCGAATAGTAAATAACTGGATTAGAAGATAAGAAATAACAAATGGACAGATAAGCTCCAGCAAATCTCTAGCTCCAGAAGATAAATTCCAAAGCTGTGATTCTCAGGCTGACCCGAGCGTAAAGTAAAACACAAAACACTCGAGTCGGGACATATATACTTATACAATGTAAACCAACTCAAGTGAACTGTAATAGCAATGCATAATAACTTAAAGGATGCTTGGGATCGCCCATCCTTTAAGGATCCATAAAAACCATCAATTAAACAGTAATAACAATATCACAGAAATGTCCATATCGAAATAAACCATGCAACTAACAGTGTTAATGTGCATCACAGCCATCATCAGGAAATCAAATGACATACAGAGAAGTATACCCGTGGTTAGTATTTCAAAATAATATTTTATATTTCAAAATTTTAGTATCATTTCAAATCAAAATCTTTGTCAAAATAAAGATTAAATCATTTACAAACCATTTCAATATATTACAATATCATATCCTTTCAAAACTTCCTTTCAAATCATTATTTGAATTCAAATTCAATTATCAAATTTAATACCCTTTAAAATTCCAAAATATCATTCATTTATTATCTTATCAAATCACCTTTAAATAGTTTTCCATTTAAACCATTTAAAAGTGAAAGTATTATCCTTTCAAGGCAAGTATTCAATTTCCAAAGTTTCAAATCATTCTGAGTTCATTTACTAGGTCAAAATTCATAAACATTGAAATTTAAGCTTTTCACAGCATTTAGAAAAGGCTGTTATAAGTTATATTTGAAAACATTTTATTTTAGCAAAGACAACACTTTAAAACGGCTGTTTATCTCATTTTAGTTGAAATTTAGTTTAAAACAGCAAAGACAGCATTTCCAGAAATGTTGTAATAGCTCATGTTCAAAAACAAGGGTTTTACTTAATTTCAGCAAAGACAATAGGCAGCTACAGCAGTTTACAGAACTGTTGTAATAGCCCTTTATTAAGTTCTTAAGCCTTTACATTTACTACAACAACTACAACATTTCAGAAATGCTATAATAGCCTCTGTTTACTAAGTTTTAGTTCAATTCTGAAATCATAGCATTTCTGAATGCTATTAAAAGTATTTTCCAGATTTTAGTGTATTTCCAGCCAATAATAAAATTCATTTAAAACCCTTTTAACATTATAAAAATCATGTTTTTAACATTCAAAAATGTTTATATAATATATCATTTAACACATGATTTTTATTAAATAAATCCGTTATAGTTAAATCAAATTCAAGTGTAAATTTCTTTTCTTCACATTTTTAATAAATAAACTTAACACTTAAATTTTATTTCCATTTTCTAATAAATTTCAAATTTCCATTTTTATTTTTATTTTTATTTATATAACTTATTTTCTCATTTTAACCATAATTCCAAAATTTTCTAACTTAAGTTATATTTTCAAAAATTCCATTTCTATTCATTTCAACATTTTTAACTTATAGAAAATTCCTAATTTCACTATTTAAACTTATAAAAATTCAATTTAAATCAAATTTTCATATTTTCACACTTTTAAAAATTATTTAAACATTTTCCAAAACCTTAAAAATAACCACGGGCCTGTATATAGTTTTCTAACCTATGTCAAGTCATACAGATATATATCATTTCAATCCGCGGTTTAAAAAGCAAAAATCCAGGTTCTATCATTTCAAACCCGCAATCCCAAGTTAAAATAAAATAAATAAAAACCGTTCAGGCCTATCATTTCATCCCATAACGATTTTCCCTATTCTAAAGTCCGTTCGGGTATGTATCATTTCAACCCATAGTGAATCTAATCTACAGGGAACTTGCAGTGTGATAAACAGGTATAAATGAACAATTTAACAATAAATAACAGTAACAGATAATATGACAGGTAAAATAACAGGTTTAACATCATATAATTAATAATCATATGCAGTTATAATATTCTACACATTCAATTGTTGTCAATTCACATTTGCATAAGTATAAATGTTAGGTGAGATTTACTCACCTCTTTTGCTGGAGATGCAAGTTCAAATGACACAACACAAACCACAACACAATGACAACGCTATGAACTTGAGTGGAGAGCGCGATCCAAGTTATAGATCTTGTGTTACAACCCAAAAACAAAACCAAAACAATAGTTAAAAATCAATACGATTGAATTTGAATAACTTTGAAACAAAAAGCGATTTGAATACGAAACTTTTTTGCCTTGCTTTCTCTACTTGTTTGCATAGCCTAGGGGATGTTTTGGCTCAGGTTTGGCATGACTTTGGCTCAGGTTTGAACATAGGAATGTATGGCATAAAGGCTAGAACAAGTGGAGGAAGTTACAACATAGGAAGGTGAAGAGGTTTTAGGCAACAAAGAGGAGTTTTGGTTCAACAAAGAGGCTCCGCCATGGGGTGTTTGGGGTCGGCCAGTGGAGTGTGGGTCATGTCAGAGGCTAGAGGGGTGTGTGGTGGTCTGGTCAGAGGTGGTGGTGGCGGCCAAAGGTGGTGGTGGAAAATGAAGTGGTGATGCAAATAGTGGTCACAACATTGTTTTTAAGGCCTAGGTTGCATTTTTGAGGGGTTTGGTCACCATGGTGGGTTCGGCCATGGTCATGACCTAGAGTATAGTTGGTGATGATGGCAGGGAAGAGGTGTAGGGGTGGTGGCCGTGGATATGAGGAGGAGGAAGTGCAAAAGAATCCAAGAAACAAGGGAAAAACCATGAAAAATGAGAAGAAGATGAAGAAGGAAAAAGTAGCCATTACCAAAAAATTTTTGCAAGCCATGAATAGAATGAGGAACAAATGTTTTTTTGCAGGAATGAGCACTGGAATACATGGCCAAACAAAGTAATACACAGCCAAAAGAAGTAAATGAGGAGTTGTGGCAGCTGAAAGGACATAGGAGATGAAAAGACTTCAGTTTCTAAAGCATTTTAAACTATTTCATATTTCCTTTTTCTTTAATTCAAATAAATCAAAATAAAATCAGTAATTTGACTTCAGAACCGAAACAAAGTAATATAAAATAAAAATAAATAATTAGTTTTAAAGAAAATGGAAAAAGAATATAAGAAATTGCTTAAAAATTGAAAACAGGGTTCAAAAATTACAATTAAATCATCATTGGCTTTGGAAAAATATCTACTTCATTTTAAAAATATTCTAAAGCAAAACTTTGAAATAAATAATTCATTTATCATTTCTAAAGTGAAATAAATAATTAAATTTTGAGAAAATAGAAAAAGAATAAAGAAATTGTTTTAAAAATTCAAAATAGGACTTAAAAATTGCAAATAGAATATCACTAGTTTTAGAAAAATTATAACTTTACTTCTAAACCAATAAAAGTCAATTAAAATAAAATAAATGCTGAAAAAAATGAAGTGTAAATGAAAATAAAATAAAGTCTTAAGAAAATAGGAAATAAACAAAGAATTTCTTTAATTAAATGAAATTGGAAATTAGAAATTATAAACAGAATAAAACTGACATTGGAAAATGTCAATTACACTTTGAAAAATGTTTTAAAACCAAAATATATACATAACATGTTATTTTACCCATATAAATATAAATTAGAACATTACATGACCAAATAAAATATTATTTATATAATTTAAAATAAACAATTTTGTTAAATACAGCAAATTACACTCAATATTGAAAAAGGCATAACTTTCACATTATAAATCAGATTTTAACGAAACGAAAAGCATTATTCTTAAAATTTTATTTACTTTCATAATAAAAGATAAAATTCAAATTTTCAAACTTTCAAATTTCTAAATTAAAAGTCAAAGTTTGACCATATTGACCAAAATTCACTTTTTTGGAAAATATTCTTTTTAGCCATATTTGGAATTCTAATTCACATCAAATCAAAATTTATATTTAAAATAACAAAATTTATTCATTTTAATAAATAAAATAAAGTTTTCAAAATATAAAATTCAATTTAAAATAATTAAAATATACAATTAAAATAATCACAAAAATACAGGGTTGTTACAGTTATTATCTCATATTGTCGTAAATAATATGTAATAAATTTAAAAAAAATGTTTGTCATCTAAAATAAGTCAAAATATTAATATAAATATTAGTAGAGTTCGAACCATGGACAACATATTTACTTTTTTGTTAATATCAAAATTTTAATGTTTTATGCATTGTCAAATTTACTATTACCAATCAATAGTACCAGTTTATCGGTATACGAACGATCGTTTTACTGATGGTAATGGTAAAGTATTAGTAGTAATTTTTGACTTATCAATAGCGTAATACCTCATAATTTTACATAATTAAATAATTATATTAAAAAAGATAAAATTGCAATTTCACGTAGAGGAAAAATAGTATATTTCTATATGAGTTGGAATTAGGCTTTGGAGCCTATCTCCTTGAATTTGGAATGCCGTTTACAATCAAAAATTGTGCATAACTTATTGAATTTGATAGAATATGTAAAAAAATTAGAAAGAGTCAAATCCAGTGACATTTTCGTAACATATTGAACTTCAGATATTATTGACTTTGGGCTGAAAATTGAGATTATAAATAGATGTGAAAGTCGACTTTTCTATATTCTATTTTAGCTTAAATCCCTTACCACTAAGATACACTAATCTCCATCAAATCCTAAGCAAGTTCAAACAAAATCTCGTTTTTTCTTAACCGTTTCATTTCTTTCTCCTCTTCACCAAACTTTGAAATCCATAACTTCTCTGTTTCCCAACGGATTTCAATGAAACTAGTAGCATAACGAATGATGCAAAAAATACGATGATTCCATATCATTTTGGATGTGGAATTCGGAAGACCAGAGGTGCAACAAACCCAAACAGCGAAGAACAATGGTGAAACCTCGGTACACTATTTTTCTCCTTCTCTATCAAACTTCAAAATAACGTATCTCTCTCGTTTCTAAATGGATTTTAATGTTCAACCCATCAAAATGATCGTGGAGATGAATACTACGATCTGGTAAAGGAATATGATCAAATTGCTATGGTTTCTAGGTGTAAAGGCACAGTACAATGAAGAACAATGGTGAAATCTAGTATACCATTTTCCTCATTTTCTATCAAACTTTAAAATGGCGTATTTCTCTCATTTCTTAATGGGTTTTGATTATCTATCCATCAAAGCAACCGTGGAGATTAGTACTATGAGTATAGGAATCAGGGCAGATCATAGAGGTTTATAGGCACTAAAAGGATAAGACAATAGAAACTATGTTGGATTCTTCTTCATTCGAGAGTTTTCGTGAGTGAGATTCTTTCTATTTGAGTATATACCAATAAGATGAAGAAATTCACCCCTTATGATCTTGAATCAAATTATAAATGATGAAATTAATTTTAAAAGTGATTATTTTATCCATACATAATAGGAATGTAGTATATCATGGCTAGATAATTAAAAAAGTGATTTTTTTTAAATTGTAGTCAGACAAAGTTTGATCTCTTCCTAACTAAAAAGTATAAAACACAAAAATACTCCAAATTAGGCATATTATATATCAAAATTGTATTTCTCGATGATACGAATCTATTGCGGTGTTTGTTCCACGATATAAAGTAATATTATTTAATTAATAATTTACAAAATTACAGAAATGTCCTTAAACTTTAGACGATTGTATCTTTTGCATACGAACTTCATTTTATGTGCAGTTCGTGGCATCATGATTGTGGAGGAACGAGGAACATTTTGGTATGTTGTTCACTATGTTTTGAGATATTTCAAAAAAATGGTTATTTTGGTAGATTTTTTATATGAGAGGGTTTTTACTAATGCGTTTTAGTACACATTTCCGAAAGTCGGTCCTTGGTTGTACTAGTGACACTGGCGATAATAGGTTGAGGCTTGATCCAAAGACTTTATAAATGCTGGGGCGATAATGAATTTCGGGCTTGATCTCAATAAAGTCACAGACCATTATGATAATTACTAGCATGGACTTGACCTCAATAATCACATGCAATTCCACGATGGCAAGTTAAGACTTTAAGCTAAATAGCGTCACGTATGGGCCACATGAGTTCAGACTTTGAGCCAAATAATGTAGTATATGGTAGGCGTCAGGTGCACTTTGGTGGGGCCAGTGACGTCTAGCGATGGCGAGTTAGGACTTTAAGCCCAATAGTGTTGCAGTTTCCAGCATATGAGTTGAGACTTTGATCTAAATAGTGTACATACATTTAGGCGACGACGAGTTGGGACTTTATAAGCCCAATAGTGTCGCAGTTGTTTCGGTACACAAATTGGAACTTTGAGCTCAATAGTGTACATACGTCGGGTGATGGCGAGTTGGCACTTTGAGCCCAATAGTGTCGTAGTTTGTTACAGCACACGAGTTTGGACTTTGAGCTCAATAGCATGTATACGTATAGGCGACAACAAGTAAGGACTTTGGCTCCAATTGTGTCTTAGTTGTTTCGGCATACGAGTTGAGATCCTTATGTGACGCCCCACCTCTATGCTCACAATAACAAAGGTTATTATAAGGAATAACGTCTGCTATTGCAAAGAATAAGGCTTGTTAGAAGCGACCATCCGTGAGTTATGCCTTAGACGAGTATTGATTACATCGATAGGAGTTGTATAAATTACTCCCCAAGATATAAATTCAATCCAAATCTAAAACAAAACCACGGTGGCTTATGAAAAATTCAGAACAACTCATAATAACAACATAGATAAGTATAATCACAACAGAATAGAAATATCAGATATATAGCGGAAGACAAGTCTGGATACATGTTACAACAATCGATAGTTCACATGAACTAAATGTACATATACATGTCATCAACATACATGAGACGAGAGTCAATAACCCAAAAGTACTCCTCGAAGTCTAGACAAAAGATGAAGTGAAATCCCAAAAGCTGAAGCAGCAACTGAATCAGAGATAGCGATTACCCTAAAATAACTCGGTCTGACCCGAGTATTATTTAAAAGAAAATAATAAACGGATCAGTCTAATTTATTCTTAGAAGTGAATGCATCATAAACAACATCAAAGCAAAATAATAATAATCTCGAATGGGACTATTCAACATAAGAAATCTACATAGCTTAAATGAAGAAATCACATCAAGCTCCATTAAAATCAATTTTCAAATTCACAATTGAATTCAAAACAGCAATTCACAAAATCTAGAAATAAAAAATAGATAACTAGAAAAATCAGCCAAAAAGTGGATCGATCCCAGCAGATGGCGTGTTTTAGCTACGCCGCACGTGCATCTCATATGGCCGAAGCCTACCAAGTACTATAATTTTTTTTGGCGCCCAACAAATGACCCGAAGGTCCAACATATGACCCGAAGGTCCAACAGATGACCCGAAGGTCTAGTACTGGTAATTGACCCGAAGGTCCATCATATGACCCGAAGGTCCAGCATAGTGGCTCGAAAGCCCAATAAAATCATCAAAATCATCAGACATCAAATCATCAGCAAATATTTCAATTAACGAGTCCGGAATTAACCGAATTAGTAAAAGTGTGGTTCCATACTCCACACTTTTGCTAAATCGTTTAAATCACTTCATCGTTTCATTGAAAGTGCAAAATTGTGTATTTTATATAAATACATTTTACGTTCTCAAATGGACAAGTCCGGAATTAAGCGAATCAGTAAAAGTGAGGGTTCATAGTCCATAATTTTGCTGAAATGTTTAAATCGCTTTCTCATTCTTTTGAAAACGCAAACTGTAAAGTTTTTGGAAACCATTTTATTTTAAAACAATTTTTAAAACACGTGATTAAAACAGCAACAACTATAGCAATTTCGACGAGGAAATTGCGCTTCACAAAACACCGTAAAAATGGATATCAAATCAGTAGGCTTTTAGCAAAGCGGGCTAGTCCAATAGCTCTCTAACCCCTATAAATAAAATCCTACTTGCAACATAAAGAGGACCTTCTGTACTGGCTACTGGAACTCTGCAGAGATTATTCTTCACTCTTCTCCTCCCATACAATAGTCATCTAGGGGTTCATTGTGATTCTCCACTGAACTGTTGTACTTCTGACTTGATCTAATTTAGAAGATTCAATCATATAGTAATCAAATTCAACTTGAAACAGCAGTCAGTTAATAAAAAGTTATAAAGTGGACGTAGGCTTCATTAACAGCCGACCACTATAAAAATACTTTTATAACTCGATGTCTTAACAAGTTTATCCTCGTTCCTGTAGACTCTGGCAGTGCGTTGATCAGGCGCAAAGCTAGAATTCCCCAGGTACTTAGTAGACTTGTTTCAACACCCAATGAAAATACTGGAAAAACTTTTAAAAACAGATATGGAAAGTACAATCCAAAAAAAAACAAAACATGTCGATCATGGATCGCGGATACACAATGGTTATGCCTGGATCCCCCAGGAAACATCCGTACCCGTAGGCCGCCCCCTAACCTTGCGATTACGCCATGAAGACTGGTAGTACTGCAGATACACAATGGTTACGCCTGGATCTCCCAAGAAACATCCGTACCCTAGGCTCTCGCAGCCCTTGCATATTACGCTACCAAGCGACCCAATAGATCACAGATACACAATGGTTACGCCTGGATCTCCTAAGAAATATCTGTACCCGTAGGCCGCCCCCCAACCCTGCGATTACGCCATGAAGTCGCGCTCGTAAGACCATGGAGATTGCCATGGAATTCGATGGAAACTCGAGTATCATATCCGGAAAACCAAAAATCAGAGAAATATCGATAGAATGAATCCACAATGTGGCCACAAAGCGGATATCAAGCAGAAGGCACTTTCCATATCTTTACTTCGAAAATATGTATCATATAGTACCTTTTCAAATCACTTTCAAATATCATACTTATATAAAGTCCATTATATATAAGATTTCATTTTCAAATCAAATACTTTCCAAAATCAATAGTATATCAAATCATACTTATATAGACTTCAATTATATAAGATTTCAATTTTCAAATTGAGTACCTTTTCAAATCCATAGTTTTCGAATCAACATCATACTTACACAAACCAATTTTTTATGTAAGTTCGATAACTCCCAAATCAAGTATTTAGTCAAATACAAGGTTCTCAAATTTTAGTTTGTTTCAATATCAATACGGTTTCCAAAATCATAAGTTTAGAAAATAATCCAAATTTCTAAATCAACAAAATTTAAGTCAACCAATTCATTTCCAAAATTAATGGTTTTCAAAATCATCTTATATTTACATAAGGTCCATCTTACATCAGAAATAAAAAAAATAAAAAAAATTTAAAAATAAATTTCGTTGCATGAAGAGCCATATGGGATTGAACATCTTTGCTTACCAAAAGAATTTTTTTTAGAATAGTTTTGTAGATAAAATAGTTTGTATGTAAAATAGAATAAAACAGATTGTTTAAGAAGAATAAAAGAAAAATAGTTTTGAAAAATGGTTTTAAATTGATAGTAATTTTTCATAAAAGAAAAATTCCAATTAAATTACAAAGATATCCAACCCAACAACTTCCAATTTCAGCGCCAAGTATATTAATGATATTAGAATATAAGATGTACATATGTCATCATTTCGCAAAATCTCATTCGATCACTCGCTCGATCACACAAGTTCGCTTTCGAACTAGTATTATCCATTCAACTTCCTTAATGCAGATTTCGATATGGTTTCTCGACTAGAAACCATCAGTCTCCTTGCATAGCCATATACCATGATAGAGCATTCTAGAATCAAGCCCAAAATCCATATCAAATATTCGGCGTCAAGAATCGAATGAAAAATCCTAACACGAAATGGTGTAATTCACCTCGAACTTGTGTACTCAAACCTGAATCAAATTAATTATGCGAATAAAACAGCATACGTACAACTTATGTATCTATTCCAACTTGTTAAATATATAGTTTTATAAAGATGTTACTAAGTTAAAACATTTAAACTAAATTTCATATTAGTATAATTCAAAATAGTCTTATTCATTTACTTAACAGAACAGTTTCAACTTATTTATATCATATTACTACATACTTAAACATACATACCAAACTTATATACTTTATACTTTTCAAAATTACTTAACTTTGAAAAGTTAACCTTGATTTGGAAGTGCTCAAACCTTCAAAATAGTCGAAGAAATCATATTTAAATCCAAGAGTTGGAAATCACAAATAAATCGGTACATCAATTCCAAAAGATAGGGTTATATCAAATAAAATCCAAAACTCAAGGACTGAACACCGGCTCATTTCAAATTGTTTCAAATATATATACATATATCTTTCGGATATTAAATCATACTTCGGAATTTGAAATCAAAAATTGGTAACACAAATAAATCGCATAGCAAAGCTACCGAAGTGGCCTCTCCCCCACTTTGAAACTCGAAAATCAATGTCGAGGATGCATGCATTCATCACCGAAATTATTTCCCAATGACATAAGTGGGTTCTGGACTTCTATTTTCTCAAACTTCTTTTGAATTTTTTTTTCCGAAATCATTTGAAACTCATTAAAATTATTTGAAACATTTCATATTCAGAAAATACTTTCAAATCATATTATTTATTATTTCAAAATCTTAAAACCAGTTTCAAAAAATGCCGGAGTTCAATCACTCAAATTCAGATTCAAAACCTTTAGTTATAAATTATTTTATATGAAACCATTCCTTATAAAATTTTCAAAATTTCAAATCCTTTCAAAACTTCAAATTCTCATTTTAAAAGGGTATATAATCCTTATCGAAAACATTTCACTTTTATATAAAATATGGTCATCCTTATCAAAATAATAACTTCGATTAATACACAGTTTTCAAAAGACAATCAACCACAAATTTTTCAAGGGATGATTCAAGGATGGATTTCAAAGCAAAATAGAGATTCAAATTTAGAGGGACTGTAATCAAATAGAATTCTGATTCAAAGATAAGCACAAATGAAGATAAGATCATTAAATTACCAAATAGAAGATGGATAAGCCTATATAAATCGCGAGCGACCTTAATAGGGTCAACCGTGACTTTAGGAATATAATCGATGCGAAAATCTAAGGCAAATCGACCTTCGATCGCCAGAGATAGAATCTGAATATAGTAGAAGATAGAAAACATCGTAAACCGAGGATATAGAAATCTCCGGTGAATCGATGCCAATTGTAAAGGAGTTTCACTCCTTTATAAATCATTCAAAGTTTGGCGGAATCGCCGGTCTTTATAGAGGTCATTCAAAGTGGAGTTATGGAATGCTCCAAAAATTAAAAGAATACAATTAGGGGAGACAGGAATGGATTCAAAACAAGTGGGAGCGTTCCAAAATTCAAAGGAATCCTAATCGAAGAAATCCCAACTAAGGTAGAAGTTCAGAATTTTAAGGAAATCCTAATCATAGAAATTACTAACAAGGTGGATACGAAAGGGATAAAGTTTAGAAAATTTTACTTTCAAAGCAAGAAAATTTATATCAAAATAATCTTTGAAAATTCTTTAAAAAATCATTTTATACTTCGAAAATACGTTCTCTCACAAAGAAATGATTCTGAGATTGATTTCACTCATTCTAGGGTATTTCTACCCTATCTCTAATGATTTTTTTGCTCCGCAAGCTAAGTTTTGCCTAAAACCAAAGCTCTGATACCAAATGTGACGACCCACTATTTTGGACCATTCAAATCAACAATAATCCACACATGTCTGACTTGAATAATTCAAAATAACAGATTGTAATAAAATTTGGAGCAAATAAAATCAAATACAGAATCACAGACACAGAATATCAGAATGACTCGCAGCGGAAATAAAAGACCATAGTAGTTCATGAAGCTACTATATATAAAATCTCAAAACATATACAAAATCTCATAGTCAAAATAGATACAATAGAAGTTAGGATACATAAATCAATAATACAGAGACAATACCGAATAATAAATAACTGGATTAGAAGATAAGAAATAACAGATGGACAGATAAGCTCCAGCAAATCTCTAGCTCTAGCAGATAAATTCCAAAGCTGTGATTCTCAGGCTGACCCGAGCTTAAAGTAAAACACAAAACACTCGAGTCAGGACATATATACTTATATAATGTAAACCAACTCAAGTGAACTGTAATAACAATGCATAATAACTTAAAGGATGCTTGGGATCGCCCATCCTTTAAGGATCCATAAAAACCATCAATTAAACAGTAATAACAATATCACAGAAATGTCCATATCGAAATAAACCATGCAACTAATAGTGTTAATGTGCATCACAGCCATCATCAGGAAATCAAATGACATACAGAGAAGTATACCCGTGGTTAGTATTTCAAAATAATATTTTATATTTCAAAAATTTAATATCATTTCAAATCCAAATCTTTATCGAAATAAATATTAAATCATTTACAAACCATTTCAATATATTACAATATCATATCCTTTCAAAACTTCCTTTCAAATCATTATTTGAATTCAAATTCAATTATCAAATTTAATGCCCTTTAAAATTCCAAAATATCATTCATTTATTATCTTATCAAATCACCTTTAAATAGTTTTCCATTTAAACCATTTAAAAGTGAAATTATTATTCTTTCAAGTCAAGTATTCAATTTCCAAAGTTTCAAATCATTCTGAGTTCATTTACTAGGTCAAAATTCATAAACATTGAGATTTCAGCCTTTTACAGCATTTAGAAAAAGCTGTTATAAGTTATATTTGAAAACATTTTATTTCAGCAAAGACAACACTTTAAAACTGCTGTTTATCTCATTTTAGTTGAAATTTAGTTTAAAACAGCAAAGACAGCATTTCCAGAAATGTTGTAATAGCTCAGGTTAAAAAACAAGGGTTTTACTTAATTTCAGCAAAGACAACATGCAGCTACAGCAGTTTACAGAACTACTGTAATAGCCCTTTATTAAGATCTTTAGCCTTTACATTTACTACAGCAACTACAACATTTCAAAAATGCTGTAATAGCCTCTTTTTACTAAGTTTTAGTTCAATTCTGAAATCATAGCATTTTTGAATGCTATTAAAAGTATTTTCCAGATTTTAGTGTATTTCCAGCCAATAATAAAATTCATTTAAAACCCTTTTAACATTATAAAAATCATGTTTTTAACATTCAAAAATGTTTATATAATATATCATTTAACACATGATTTTTATTAAATAAATCTGTTATAGTTAAATCAAATTTCAATGAATTATTTAACAAATTCAAGTGTAAATTTCTTTTCTTCACATTTTTAATATATAAACTTAACACTTAAATTTTATTTCCATTTTCCAATAAATTTCAAATTTCCATTTTTATTTATATAACTTATTTTCTCATTTTAACCAAAATTCCAAAATTTTCTAACTTAAGTTATATTTTCAAAAATTCCATTTCTATTCATTTCAACATTTTTAACTTATAGAAAATTCCTAATTTCACTATTTAAACTTATAAAAATTCAATTTAAATCAAATTTTCATATTTTCACACTTTTAAAAATTATTTAAACATTTTCCAAAACCTTAAAAATAACCACGGGCCTGTATATAGTTTTCTAATCTATGTCAAGTCATACAGATATATATCATTTCAATCCGCGGTTTAAAAAGCAAAAATCCAGGTTCTATCATTTCAAACCTGCAATCCCAAGTTAAAATAAAATAAATAAAAACCGTTCAGGCCTATCATTTCATCCCATAACGATTTTCCCTATTCTAAAGTCCGTTCGGGTATGTATCATTTCAACCCATAGTGAATCTAATCTACAGGGAACTTGCAGTGTGATAAACAGGTATAAATGAACAATTTAACAATAAATAACAGTAACAGATAATATGACAGGTAAAATAACAGGTTTAACATCATATAATTAATAATCATATGCAGTTATAATATTCTACACATTCAATTGTTGTCAATTCACATTTGCATAAGTATAAATGTTAGGTGAGATTTACTCACCTCTTTTGCTGGAGATGCAAGTTCAAATGACACAACACAAACCACAACACAATGACAACGCTATGAACTTGAGTGGAGAGCGCGATCCAAGTTATAGATCTTGTGTTACAATCCAAAAACAAAACCAAAACAATAGTTAAAATTCAATACGATTGAATTTGAATAACTTTGAAACAAAAAGCGATTTGAATACGAAACTTTTTTGCCTTGCTTTCTCTACTTGTTTGCATAGCCTAGGGGATGTTTTGGCTCAGGTTTGGCATGACTTTGGCTCAGGTTTGAACATAGGAATGTATGGCATAAAGGCTAGAACAAGTGGAGGAAGTTACAACATAGGAAGGTGAAGAGGTTTTAGGCAACAAAGAGGAGTTTTGGTTCAACAAAGAGGCTCCGCCATGGGGTGTTTGGGGTCGGCCAGTGGAGTGTGGGTCATGTCAGAGACTAGAGGGGTGTGTGGTGGTCTGGTCAGAGGTGGTGGTGGCGGCCAAAGGTGGTGGTGGTGGTGGAAATTGAAGTGGTGGTGCAAATAGTGGTCACAACATTGTTTTTAAGGCCTAGGTTGCATTTTTGAGGGGTTTGGTCACCATGGTGGGTTCGGCCATGGTCATGACCTAGAGTATAGTTGGTGATGATTGCAGGGAAGAGGTGTAGGGGTGGTGGCCGTGGATATGAGGAGGAGGAAGTGCAAAAGAATCCAAGAAACAAGGGAAAACCCATGAAAAATGAGAAGAAGAAGAAGAAGGAAAAAGTAGCAATTACCAAAAAAAAATTGCAAGCCATGAATAGAATGAGGAACAAATGTCTTTTTGCAGTAATGAGCACTGGAATACACGGCCAAACAAAGTAATACACAGCCAAAAGAAGTAAATGAGGAGTTGTGGCAACTAAAAGGACATAGGAGATGAAAAGACTTCAATTTCTAAAGCATTTTAAACTCTTTCATATTTCCTTTTTCTTTAATTCAAATAAATCAAAATAAAATCAGTAATTTGACTTCAAAACCGAAACAAAGTAATATAAAATAAAAATAAATAATTAGTTTTAAAGAAAATGAAAAAAGAATATAAGAAATTGCTTAAAAATTGAAAACAGGGTTCAAAAATTACAATTAAATCATCATTGGCTTTGGAAAAATATCTACTTCATTTTAAAAATATTCTAAAGCAAAACTTTGAAATAAATAATTCATTTATCATTTCTAAAGTGAAATAAATAATTAAATTTAGAGAAAATAGAAAAAGAATAAAGAAATTGTTTTAAAAATTCAAAATAGGACTTAAAAATTGCAAATAGAATATCACTAGTTTTAGAAAAATTATAACTTTACTTCTAAACCAATAAAAGTCAAGTAAAATAAAATAAATGCTGAACAAAATGAAGTGTAAATGAAAATAAAATAAAGTCTTAAGAAAATAGAAAATAAACAAAGAATTTCTTTAATTAAATGAAACTGGAAATTAGAAATTATAAACAGAATACAACTGACATTGGAAAATGTCAATTACACTTTGAAAAATGTTTTAAAACCAAAATATATACATAACATGTTATTTTACCCATATAAATATAAATTAGAACATTACATGACCAAATAAAATATTATTTATATAATTTAAAATAAACAATTTTGTTAAACACAACAAATTACACTCAATATTGAAAAAGGCATAACTTTCACATTATAAATCAGATTTTAACGAAACGAAAAGCATTATTCTTAAAATTTTATTTACTTTCATAATAAAAGATAAAATTCAAATTTTCAAAATTTCAAATTTCTAAATTAAAAGTCAAAGTTTGACCATATTGACCAAAATTCACTTTTCTGGAAAATATTCTTTTTAGCCATGTTTGGAATTCTAATTCACATCAAAATCAAAATTTATATTTAAAATAACAAAATTTATTAATTTTAATAAATAAAATAAAGTTTTCAAATCAGGAATTCAATTTAAAATAATTAAAATAATCACAAAAATACAGGGTTGTTACACTCTCCCCCACTCAAATCTTTTCGTCCTCGAAAAGAAATGAGGTATGAAAAACACAGAAAAAGATAGAATGGAATAAGATTAAGACAAGATGACAAGAAGATTAAAATTATACCCGATAACTGTTTTTATAGGTAAGTTTAACAAGGTGGAGAATAGGAATAGCTAGAAGGGAAAATGGGTTGAAAGACAAGGATGAGCCATTAATTAAAATTGTTGGTTAAAGAGGTAAAAATATTTAAAACACTTTAAAATCCTTTAGAAAGGAAATAACTGATCAAAGTATCCTTTATATATTATTTTATCAAAATACTTTTATAACTCGATGTCTTAACAAGTTTATCCTCGTTCCTGTAGACTCTGGCAGTGCGTTGATCAGGCGCAAAGCTAGAATTCCCCAGGTACTTAGTAGACTTGTTTCAACACCCAATGAAAATACTGGAAAAACTTTACAAAACAGATATGGAAAGTACAATCCAAAAAAAAACAAAACATGTCGATCATGGATCGCGGATACACAATGGTTACGCCTGGATCCCCCAGGAAACATCCGTACCCGTAGGCCGCCCCCTAACCTTGCGATTACGCCATGAAGACTGGTAGTACTGCAGATACACAATGGTTACGCCTGGATCTCCCAAGAAACATCCGTACCCTAGGCTCTCGCAGCCCTTGCATATTACGCTACCAAGCGACCCAATAGATCACAGATACACAATGGTTACGCCTGGATCTCCCAAGAAATATCCATACCCGTAGGCCGCCCCCCAACCCTGCGATTACGCCATGAAGTCGCGCTCGTAAGACCATGGAGATTGCCATGGAATTCGATGGAAACTCGAGTATCATATCCGGAAAACCAAAAATCAGAGAAATATCGATAGAATGAATCCACAATGTGGCCACAAAGCGGATATCAAGCAGAAGGCACTTTCCATATCTTTACTTCGAAAATATGTATCATATAGTACCTTTTCAAATCACTTTCAAATATCATACTTATATAAAGTCCATTATATATAAGATTTCATTTTCAAATCAAATACTTTCCAAAATCGATAGTATATCAAATCATACTTATATAGACTTCAATTATATAAGATTTCACTTTTCAAATTGAGTACCTTTTCAAATCCATAGTTTTCGAATCAACATCATACTTACACAAACCAATTTTTTATGTAAGTTCGATAACTCCCAAATCAAGTATTTAGTCAAATACAAGGTTCTCAAATTTCAGTTTGTTTCAATATCAATACGGTTTCCAAAATCATAAGTTTAGAAAATAATCCAAATTTCTAAATCAACAAAATTTAAGTCAACCAATTCATTTCCAAAATTAATGGTTTTCAAAATCATCTTATATTTACATAAGGTCCATCTTATATCAGAAATAAAAAAAATAAAAAAATTTAAAAATAAATTTCGCTCCATGAAGAGCCATATGGGATTGAACATCTTTGCTTACCAAAAGAATTTTTTTTAGAATAGTTTTGTAGATAAAATAGTTTGTATGTAAAATAGAATAAAATAGATTGTTTAAGAAGAATAAAAGAAAAATAGTTTTGAAAAATGGTTTTAAATTGATAGTAATTTTTCATAAAAGAAAAATTCCAATTAAATTACAAAGATATCCAACCCAACAACTTCCAATTTCAGCGCCAAGTATATTAATGATATTAGAATATAAGATGTACATATGTCATCATTTCGCAAAATCTCATTCGATCACTCGCTCGATCACACAAGTTCGCTTTCGAACTAGTATTATCCATTCAACTTCCTTAATGCAGATTTCGATATGGTTTCTCGACTAGAAACCATCAGTCTCCTTGCATAGCCATATACCATGATAGAGCATTCTAGAATCAAGCCCAAAATCCATATCAAATATTCGGCGTCAAGAATCGAATGAAAAATCCTAACACGAAATGGTGTAATTCACCTCGAACTTGTGTACTCAAACCTGAATCAAATTAATTATGCGAATAAAACAGCATACGTACAACTTATGTATCTATTCCAACTTGTTAAATATATAGTTTTATAAAGATGTTACTAAGTTAAAACATTTAAACTAAATTTCATATTAGTATAATTCAAAATAGTCTTATTCATTTACTTAACAGAACAGTTTCAACTTATTTATATCATATTACTACATACTTAAACATACATACCAAACTTATATACTTTATACTTTTCAAAATTACTTAACTTTGAAAAGTTAACCTTGATTTGGAAGTGCTCAAACCTTTAAAATAGTCGAAGAAATCATATTTAAATCCAAGAGTTGGAAATCACAAATAAATCGGTACATCAATTCCAAAAGATAGGGTTATATCAAATAAAATCCAAAACTCAAGGACTGAACACCGGCTCATTTCAAATTGTTTCAAATATATATACATATATCTTTCGGATATTAAATCATACTTCGGAATTTGAAATCAAAAATTGGTAACACAAATAAATCGCATAGCAAAGCTACCGAAGTGGCCTCTCCCCCACTTTGAAACTCGAAAATCAATGTCGAGGATGCATGCATTCATCACCGAAATTATTTCCCAATGACATAAGTGGGTTCTGGACTTCTATTTTCTCAAACTTCTTTTGAATTTTATTTTCCGAAATCATTTGAAACTCATTAAAATTATTTGAAACATTTCATATTCGGAAAATACTTTCAAATCATATTATTTATTATTTCAAAATCTTAAAACCAGTTTCAAAAAATGCCGGAGTTCAATCACTCAAATTCAGATTCAAAACCTTTAGTTATAAATTATTTTATATGAAACCATTCCTTATAAAATTTTCAAAATTTCAAATCCTTTCAAAACTTCAAATTCTCATTTTAAAAGGGTATATAATCCTTATCGAAAACATTTCACTTTTATATAAAATATGGTCATCCTTATCAAAATAATAACTTCGATTAATACACAGTTTTCAAAAGACAATCAACCACAAATTTTTCAAGGGATGATTCAAGGATGGATTTCAAAGCAAAATAGAGATTCAAATTTAGAGGGACTGTAATCAAATAGAATTCTGATTCAAAGATAAGCACAAATGAAGATAAGATCATTAAATTACCAAATAGAAGATGGATAAGCCTATATAAATCGCGAGCGACCTTAATAGTGTCAATCGTGACTTTAGGAATATAATCGATGCGAAAATCTAAGGCAAATCGACCTTCGATCGCCAGAGATAGAATCTGAATATAGTAGAAGATAGAAAACATCGTAAACCGAGGATATAGAAATCTCCGGTGAATCGATGCCAATTGTAAAGGAGTTTCACTCCTTTATAAATCATTCAAAGTTTGGCGGAATCGCCGGTCTTTATAGAGGTCATTCAAAGTGGAGTTATGGAATGCTCCAAAAATTAAAAGAATACAATTAGGGGAGACAGGAGTGGATTTCAAAACAAGTGGGAGCGTTCCAAAATTCAAAGGAATCCTAATCGAAGAAATCCCAACTAAGGTAGAAGTTCAGAATTTTAAGGAAATCCTAATCATAGAAATTACTAACAAGGTGGATACGAAAGGGATAAAGTTTAGAAAATTTTACTTTCAAAGCAAGAAAATTTATATCAAAATAATCTTTGAAAATTCTTTAAAAAATCATTTTATACTTCGAAAATACGTTCTCTCACAAAGAAATGATTCTGAGATTGATTTCACTCATTCTAGGGTATTTCTACCCTATCTCTAATGATTTTTTTGCTCCGCAAGCTAAGTTTTGCCTAAAACCAAAGCTCTGATACCAAATGTGACGACCCACTATTTTGGACCATTCAAATCAACAATAATCCACACATGTCTGACTTGAATAATTCAAAATAACAGATTGTAATAAAATTTGGAGCAAATAAAATCAAATACAGAATCACAGACATAGAATATCAGAATGACTCGCAGCGGAAATAAAAGACCATAGTAGTTCATGAAGCTACTATATATAAAATCTCAAAACATATACAAAATCTCATAGTCAAAATAGATACAATAGAAGTTAGGATACATAAATCAATAATACAGAGACAATACCGAATAATAAATAACTGGATTAGAAGATAAGAAATAACAGATGGACAGATAAGCTCCAGCAAATCTCTAGCTCTAGCAGATAAATTCCAAAGCTGTGATTCTCAGGCTGACCCGAGCGTAAAGTAAAACACAAAACTCTCGAGTCAGGACATATATACTTATACAATGTAAACCAACTCAAGTGAACTGTAATAACAATGCATAATAACTTAAAGGATGCTTGGGATCGCCCATCCTTTAAGGATCCATAAAAACCATCAATTAAACAGTAATAACAATATCACAGAAATGTCCATATCGAAATAAACCATGCAACTAATAGTGTTAATGTGCATCACATCCATCATCAGGAAATCAAATGACATACAGAGAAGTATACCCGTGGTTAGTATTTCAAAATAATATTTTATATTTCAAAAATTTAATATCATTTCAAATCCAAATCTTTATCGAAATAAATATTAAATCATTTACAAACCATTTCAATATATTACAATATCATATCCTTTCAAATCATTATTTGAACTCAAATTCAATTATCAAATTTAATGCCCTTTAAAATTCCAAAATATCATTCATTTATTATCTTATCAAATCACCTTTAAATAGTTTTCCATTTAAGCCATTTAAAAGTGAAATTATTATTCTTTCAAGTCAAGTATTCAATTTCCAAAGTTTCAAATCATTCTGAGTTCATTTACTAGGTCAAAATTCATAAACATTGAAATTTCAGCCTTTTACAGCATTTAGAAAAAGCTGTTATAAGTTATATTTGAAAACATTTTATTTCAGCAAAGACAACACTTTAAAACTGCTGTTTATCTCATTTTAGTTGAAATTTAGTTTAAAACAGCAAAGACAGCATTTCCAGAAATGTTGTAATAGCTCAGGTTAAAAAACAAGGGTTTTACTTAATTTCAGCAAAGACAACATGCAGCTACAGCAGTTTACAGAACTACTGTAATAGCCCTTTATTAAGTTCTTAAGCCTTTACATTTACTACAGCAACTACAACATTTCAAAAATGCTGTAATAGCCTCTTTTTACTAAGTTTAGTTCAATTCTGAAATCATAGCATTTCTGAATGCTATTAAAAGTATTTTCCAGATTTTAGTGTATTTCCAGCCAATAATAAAATTCATTTAAAACCCTTTTAACATTATAAAAATCATGTTTTTAACATTCAAAAATGTTTATATAATATATCATTTAACACATGATTTTTATTAAATAAATCTGTTATAGTTAAATCAAATTTCAATGAATTATTTAACAAATTCAAGTGTAAATTTCTTTTCTTCACATTTTTAATATATAAACTTAACACTTAAATTTTATTTCCATTTTCCAATAAATTTCAAATTTCCATTTTTATTTATATAACTTATTTTCTCATTTTAACCAAAATTTTCTAACTTAAGTTATATTTTCAAAAATTCCATTTCTATTCATTTCAACATTTTTAACTTATAGAAAATTCCTAATTTCACTATTTAAACTTATAAAAATTCAATTTAAATCAAATTTTCATATTTTCACACTTTTAAAAATTATTTAAACATTTTCCAAAACCTTAAAAATAACCACGGGCCTGTATATAGTTTTCTAACCTATGTCAAGTCATACAGATATATATCATTTCAATCCGCGGTTTAAAAAGCAAAAATCCAGGTTCTATCATTTCAAACCTGCAATCCCAAGTTAAAATAAAATAAATAAAAATTGTTCAGGCCTATCATTTCATCCCATAACGATTTTCCCTATTCTAAAGTCCGTTCGGGTATGTATCATTTCAACCCATAGTGAATCTAATCTACAGGGAACTTGCAGTGTGATAAACAGGTATAAATGAACAATTTAACAATAAATAACAGTAACAGATAATATGACAGGTAAAATAACAGGTTTAACATCATATAATTAATAATCATATGCAGTTATAATATTCTACACATTCAATTGTTGTCAATTCACATTTGCATAAGTATAAATGTTAGGTGAGATTTACTCACCTCTTTTGCTGGAGATGCAAGTTCAAATGACACAACACAAACCACAACACAATGACAACGCTATGAACTTGAGTGGAGAGCGCGATCCAAGTTATAGATCTTGTGTTACAACCCAAAAACAAAACCAAAACAATAGTTAAAAATCAATACGATTGAATTTGAATAACTTTGAAACAAAAAGCGATTTGAATACGAAACTTTTTTGCCTTGCTTTCTCTACTTGTTTGCATAGCCTAGGGGATGTTTTGGCTCAGGTTTGGCATGACTTTGGCTCAGGTTTGAACATAGGAATGTATGGCATAAAGGCTAGAACAAGTGGAGGAAGTTACAACATAGGAAGGTGAAGAGGTTTTAGGCAACAAAGAGGAGTTTTGGTTCAACAAAGAGGCTCCGCCATGGGGTGTTTGGGGTCGGCCAGTGGAGTGTGGGTCATGTCAGAGGCTAGAGGGGTGTGTGGTGGTCTGGTCAGAGGTGGTGGTGGCGGCCAAAGGTGGTGGTGGAAAATGAAGTGGTGATGCAAATAGTGGTCACAACATTGTTTTTAAGGCCTAGGTTGCATTTTTGAGGGGTTTGGTCACCATGGTGGGTTCGGCCATGGTCATGACCTAGAGTATAGTTGGTGATGATGGCAGGGAAGAGGTGTAGGGGTGGTGGCCGTGGATATGAGGAGGAGGAAGTGCAAAAGAATCCAAGAAACAAGGGAAAAACCATGAAAAATGAGAAGAAGATGAAGAAGGAAAAAGTAGCCATTACCAAAAAAATTTTGCAAGCCATGAATAGAATGAGGAACAAATGTTTTTTTGCAGGAATGAGCACTGGAATACATGGCCAAACAAAGTAATACACAGCCAAAAGAAGTAAATGAGGAGTTGTGGCAGCTGAAAGGACATAGGAGATGAAAAGACTTCAGTTTCTAAAGCATTTTAAACTATTTCATATTTCCTTTTTCTTTAATTCAAATAAATCAAAATAAAATCAGTAATTTGACTTCAGAACCGAAACAAAGTAATATAAAATAAAAATAAATAATTAGTTTTAAAGAAAATGGAAAAAGAATATAAGAAATTGCTTAAAAATTGAAAACAGGGTTCAAAAATTACAATTAAATCATCATTGGCTTTGGAAAAATATCTACTTCATTTTAAAAATATTCTAAAGCAAAACTTTGAAATAAATAATTCATTTATCATTTCTAAAGTGAAATAAATAATTAAATTTTGAGAAAATAGAAAAAGAATAAAGAAATTGTTTTAAAAATTCAAAATAGGACTTAAAAATTGCAAATAGAATATCACTAGTTTTAGAAAAATTATAACTTTACTTCTAAACCAATAAAAGTCAATTAAAATAAAATAAATGCTGAAAAAAATGAAGTGTAAATGAAAATAAAATAAAGTCTTAAGAAAATAGGAAATAAACAAAGAATTTCTTTAATTAAATGAAATTGGAAATTAGAAATTATAAACAGAATAAAACTGACATTGGAAAATGTCAATTACACTTTGAAAAATGTTTTAAAACCAAAATATATACATAACATGTTATTTTACCCATATAAATATAAATTAGAACATTACATGACCAAATAAAATATTATTTATATAATTTAAAATAAACAATTTTGTTAAATACAGCAAATTACACTCAATATTGAAAAAGGCATAACTTTCACATTATAAATCAGATTTTAACGAAACGAAAAGCATTATTCTTAAAATTTTATTTACTTTCATAATAAAAGATAAAATTCAAATTTTCAAACTTTCAAATTTCTAAATTAAAAGTCAAAGTTTGACCATATTGACCAAAATTCACTTTTTTGGAAAATATTCTTTTTAGCCATATTTGGAATTCTAATTCACATCAAATCAAAATTTATATTTAAAATAACAAAATTTATTCATTTTAATAAATAAAATAAAGTTTTCAAAATATAAAATTCAATTTAAAATAATTAAAATATACAATTAAAATAATCACAAAAATACAGGGTTGTTACAGTTATTATCTCATATTGTCGTAAATAATATGTAATAAATTTAAAAAAAATGTTTGTCATCTAAAATAAGTCAAAATATTAATATAAATATTAGTAGAGTTCGAACCATGGACAACATATTTACTTTTTTGTTAATATCAAAATTTTAATGTTTTATGCATTGTCAAATTTACTATTACCAATCAATAGTACCAGTTTATCGGTATACGAACGATCGTTTTACTGATGGTAATGGTAAAGTATTAGTAGTAATTTTTGACTTATCAATAGCGTAATACCTCATAATTTTACATAATTAAATAATTATATTAAAAAAGATAAAATTGCAATTTCACGTAGAGGAAAAATAGTATATTTCTATATGAGTTGGAATTAGGCTTTGGAGCCTATCTCCTTGAATTTGGAATGCCGTTTACAATCAAAAATTGTGCATAACTTATTGAATTTGATAGAATATGTAAAAAAATTAGAAAGAATCAAATCCAGTGACATTTTCGTAACATATTGAACTTCAGATATTATTGACTTTGGGCTGAAAATTGAGATTATAAATAGATGTGAAAGTCGACTTTTCTATATTCTATTTTAGCTTAAATCCCTTACCACTAAGATACACTAATCTCCATCAAATCCTAAGCAAGTTCAAACAAAATCTCGTTTTTTCTTAACCGTTTCATTTCTTTCTCCTCTTCACCAAACTTTGAAATCCATAACTTCTCTGTTTCCCAACGGATTTCAATGAAACTAGTAGCATAACGAATGATGCAAAAAATACGATGATTCCATATCATTTTGGATGTGGAATTCGGAAGACCAGAGGTGCAACAAACCCAAACAGCGAAGAACAATGGTGAAACCTCGGTACACTATTTTTCTCCTTCTCTATCAAACTTCAAAATAACGTATCTCTCTCGTTTCTAAATGGATTTTAATGTTCAACCCATCAAAATGATCGTGGAGATGAATACTACGATCTGGTAAAGGAATATGATCAAATTGCTATGGTTTCTAGGTGTAAAGGCACAGTACAATGAAGAACAATGGTGAAATCTAGTATACCATTTTCCTCATTTTCTATCAAACTTTAAAATGGCGTATTTCTCTCATTTCTTAATGGGTTTTGATTATCTATCCATCAAAGCAACCGTGGAGATTAGTACTATGAGTATAGGAATCAGGGCAGATCATAGAGGTTTATAGGCACTAAAAGGATAAGACAATAGAAACTATGTTGGATTCTTCTTCATTCGAGAGTTTTCGTGAGTGAGATTCTTTCTATTTGAGTATATACCAATAAGATGAAGAAATTCACCCCTTATGATCTTGAATCAAATTATAAATGATGAAATTAATTTTAAAAGTGATTATTTTATCCATACATAATAGGAATGTAGTATATCATGGCTAGATAATTAAAAAAGTGATTTTTTTTAAATTGTAGTCAGACAAAGTTTGATCTCTTCCTAACTAAAAAGTATAAAACACAAAAATACTCCAAATTAGGCATATTATATTTCAAAATTGTATTTCTCGATGATACGAATCTATTGCGGTGTTTGTTCCACGATATAAAGTAATATTATTTAATTAATAATTTACAAAATTACAGAAATGTCCTTAAACTTTAGACGATTGTATCTTTTGCATACGAACTTCATTTTATGTGCAGTTCGTGGCATCATGATTGTGGAGGAACGAGGAACATTTTGGTATGTTGTTCACTATGTTTTGAGATATTTCAAAAAAATGGTTATTTTGGTAGATTTTTTATATGAGAGGGTTTTTACTAATGCGTTTTAGTACACATTTCCGAAAGTCGGTCCTTGGTTGTACTAGTGACACTGGCGATAATAGGTTGAGGCTTGATCCAAAGACTTTATAAATGCTGGGGCGATAATGAATTTCGGGCTTGATCTCAATAAAGTCACAGACCATTATGATAATTACTAGCATGGACTTGACCTCAATAATCACATGCAATTCCACGATGGCAAGTTAAGACTTTAAGCTAAATAGCGTCACGTATGGGCCACATGAGTTCAGACTTTGAGCCAAATAATGTAGTATATGGTAGGCGTCAGGTGCACTTTGGTGGGGCCAGTGACGTCTAGCGATGGCGAGTTAGGACTTTAAGCCCAATAGTGTTGCAGTTTCCAGCATATGAGTTGAGACTTTGATCTAAATAGTGTACATACATTTAGGCGACGACGAGTTGGGACTTTATAAGCCCAATAGTGTCGCAGTTGTTTCGGTACACAAATTGGAACTTTGAGCTCAATAGTGTACATACGTCGGGTGATGGCGAGTTGGCACTTTGAGCCCAATAGTGTCGTAGTTTGTTACAGCACACGAGTTTGGACTTTGAGCTCAATAGCATGTATACGTATAGGCGACAACAAGTAAGGACTTTGGCTCCAATTGTGTCTTAGTTGTTTCGGCATACGAGTTGAGATCCTTATGTGACGCCCCACCTCTATGCTCACAATAACAAAGGTTATTATAAGGAATAACGTCTGCTATTGCAAAGAATAAGGCTTGTTAGAAGCGACCATCCGTGAGTTATGCCTTAGACGAGTATTGATTACATCGATAGGAGTTGTATAAATTACTCCCCAAGATATAAATTCAATCCAAATCTAAAACAAAACCACGGTGGCTTATGAAAAATTCAGAACAACTCATAATAACAACATAGATAAGTATAATCACAACAGAATAGAAATATCAGATATATAGCGGAAGACAAGTCTGGATACATGTTACAACAATCGATAGTTCACATGAACTAAATGTACATATACATGTCATCAACATACATGAGACGAGAGTCAATAACCCAAAAGTACTCCTCGAAGTCTAGACAAAAGATGAAGTGAAATCCCAAAAGCTGAAGCAGCAACTGAATCAGAGATAGCGATTACCCTAAAATAACTCGGTCTGACCCGAGTATTATTTAAAAGAAAATAATAAACGGATCAGTCTAATTTATTCTTAGAAGTGAATGCATCATAAACAACATCAAAGCAAAATAATAATAATCTCGAATGGGACTATTCAACATAAGAAATCTACATAGCTTAAATGAAGAAATCACATCAAGCTCCATTAAAATCAATTTTCAAATTCACAATTGAATTCAAAACAGCAATTCACAAAATCTAGAAATAAAAAATAGATAACTAGAAAAATCAGCCAAAAAGTGGATCGATCCCAGCAGATGGCGTGTTTTAGCTACGCCGCACGTGCATCTCATATGGCCGAAGCCTACCAAGTACTATAATTTTTTTTGGCGCCCAACAAATGACCCGAAGGTCCAACATATGACCCGAAGGTCCAACAGATGACCCGAAGGTCTAGTACTGGTAATTGACCCGAAGGTCCATCATATGACCCGAAGGTCCAGCATAGTGGCTCGAAAGCCCAATAAAATCATCAAAATCATCAGACATCAAATCATCAGCAAATATTTCAATTAACGAGTCCGGAATTAACCGAATTAGTAAAAGTGTGGTTCCATACTCCACACTTTTGCTAAATCGTTTAAATCACTTCATCGTTTCATTGAAAGTGCAAAATTGTGTATTTTATATAAATACATTTTACGTTCTCAAATGGACAAGTCCGGAATTAAGCGAATCAGTAAAAGTGAGGGTTCATAGTCCATAATTTTGCTGAAATGTTTAAATCGCTTTCTCATTCTTTTGAAAACGCAAACTGTAAAGTTTTTGGAAACCATTTTATTTTAAAACAATTTTTAAAACACGTGATTAAAACAGCAACAACTATAGCAATTTCGACGAGGAAATTGCGCTTCACAAAACACCGTAAAAATGGATATCAAATCAGTAGGCTTTTAGCAAAGCGGGCTAGTCCAATAGCTCTCTAACCCCTATAAATAAAATCCTACTTGCAACATAAAGAGGACCTTCTGTACTGGCTACTGGAACTCTGCAGAGATTATTCTTCACTCTTCTCCTCCCATACAATAGTCATCTAGGGGTTCATTGTGATTCTCCACTGAACTGTTGTACTTCTGACTTGATCTAATTTAGAAGATTCAATCATATTGTAATCAAATTCAACTTGAAACAGCAGTCAGTTAATAAAAAGTTATAAAGTGGACGTAGGCTTCATTAACAGCCGACCACTATAAAAATATTCTTGTCTTTTTACTATTTCTGCTCTTTTTACATTTATCTTATATACTATTGCTTTGTAAAAACAAGGCTGGTGCTTTCACACTCAATCTAGGGTGTTGCTCCATTTTTTGGGTTAACAATATTATAGCCTTGAGATCTTCATATCTTGGTGTTGCCGATGAGTCTTTATGTCCATTTCTTGAGTCTTTTATACTGTACCGTCTTCGATTCAACACCTGTATAATATCATAAACTATATACTATTAAACTTCACAAAACATTAGTATCTATATTTTATATGAATGTATATTGTTGTTATCAAGGTTATTATCATCAAAATCAATAACTGAGGTATTAACAATCCCCCCTTGTTGATGATGCCAACAATTAAATATTCATGTACATAAAATACGATATAACTCCCCCTGAGTTAGATAACTCCCTCTGAATATTTTCATATGTATATTTTATATTTTTCTCCTTCTTTGTCATCAACAAAAATGGGTGAAAAATAAAAACTCCCCCTAAATCAAATACTTAGAATTTATAGAGTTAAAATTAATAAAAAATGTTTAAAGCATACAAAACATGATATGATATGAAATGATAATGATATATGGAGACTTATAAATCTTCCAGGGAAAACTTTTCTAGAAGTAGCATACTCCATATAAGCATCAGTGACTTCTTTTTCATTGAAGAGAAAGCCTTTGGTTCTCTTAGAGAGCCTTATGGTTTTAGGAGTTTGACTTGAGGAGGCAATTTTTGAAATTTTGAGGAGATAAGGGAATGAATAGATATTTAAAATAAAGTGAGTGATTTGAATGGATAGAGATAGGATGAATTAGTAGGGAGAACTGGCATTTCAGTTTTGAAAAGACGCTCTTTCAGTTTTTGAAATAAATGCAAAAGAGCGGGAGATTCAAATTTTAAATTTGAAAAGAAACTTCAAAATTATGGCATGTATGTTGACATATAGTCTGGAAGTATGTCGATATGTATCCCGAAATATTCAAAATTAAAACTAAGATAATATATTCATATATATATACACACACTTATATTCATCCAATATTATTATTAACCTATATGTTATTCCTAAAAACACACAAAACACAAAAAAAATAGGAAATAAAAATTAAATGTAAAAAGTACCGCTTTTTGCTCCTTTTCTTTGGTTCATTGTCACATGAAGAAATATCTGAATCATCTAATGTTGCTGAATAAGCCCACTTTCTTTTTCTGGATGAATCAGTAACTGGCAAGATCTTCGATTTATTTAGATTTGGATAGTCTCTTTGTAGATTACCGAGTTCATCGTAGTTGAAATATCTAATTGCAGTTCCAGTTCCCGGAGTCTTGTTTTCAGGCCTTAGAAAGTTGTTCATCTTTCTATACTTCGGGAATTTTCTAAAATTTTAGTCATGAAACCAATTTCTTTGTCGTTGTCATCGTCTGAATCTTGTTCATCAATAATTGCATTGAAAAGAATGGATTTCTTTTATGTTGCCTTTCTTTCTCTTCTGTTCTACAATTGTGCTTTATAAGACATTAAATTGCCTATTGACTCTTTAATTTTCAGAGTACTAATATCATAGCCTCTTCTATTTATAATGTCTTTTGATCCCACTCTGAAGAGAGTGAATCGAGAATTTTTGTAACTTGGTCCTCTTCAAAAAAGTTTTTACCTAATGCTACTAATGAATGTACTATGTCTTGAAATCTACAGTTCATGTCAAAAATAAACTCACTTGGATTCATTTTAACAATTGAAACCGATTATTAGCATGGAAATTTTGGTATGTTTAACTTTACTAGTGCCCTCATGTGTAACTTGCAATGTTCTTCAAATTTGCAGACTTACAAATAGAAACTCTATTGAATTCATTTTTATCTAGTGAACAAAATAAAATATTCGTGGCTTTAGAATTATTCTGTGCAAGTGCTTTTTGGTCAGCAGTCCATTGTGCAAAATTAGTCTAGGGTTCAGTGTGTTCATTTTATGTAACATTCCAAATATTTAAACCATTAGACTGTAAATAAATCTTCATCATACATGACCAATAAGTATAATTACTGCCATTAAAAAGTAAGGGTCTAACTGTAGATTGTCCTTCGACAAAAGTGTTAACAAATGTACTAAAAGTGTTGCTAGCTATTAAAACTTTTCAAAAATCAAATTATGAGTTTTTAAAAACCTAGTGCTCTGATTTCAAATGTAGGTTGCGAAATTATGAATCTTAAGGCTAATTAAACACTAGAGGGAGGGTGAATAGTGTTTTCTAACTTTTGTAAATCGTTTTAAAATTCTTTCAAGCTAAGTATTAAAACTCAAATTAACAACATAGAATTATACTATTAAACAGTCACATATGAAATCGCAGATAAAAATAAAAGCAGTAAAGAAAAGTAAAGAGTTAGAGAGATGACACCATGGATTTTATACCGGTTCAGATTTCTCTTACATCCAGTCACGTACAATTTCTTATACAGATTTCTTTTCAAATGCCAATCTTTAAATGGGCAGAAGGAAAACCCAATTACTATCTCGATTCCGAGGCTACTGGGGATTTTATACTGGTTTAGATTTCTCTTACATCCAGTCCCATACAATTACTTGTACAGATTTCTTTTCAAATACCAATCTTTAAACGGACAGAAGGAAAACCAATTACTATCTCGATTTCGAGGCTACGAAACACACCCTTTTGATTTTCTAGGTTCAAGGTATACCCACTTGATTTGGACGGGCTACTAGCACACTCAGTTAGATTTTCGGGCGACCAAGCACACCCACTGGATTTGAATGGGCCACAGGCACATCCAAACAAATATAATAGAGTTTGATGGTTTTTTCAAAGGCAATTTATTGAACTTTTGATATTATGGATTATATAGCCTCTTATACAACACTTTGATCTTTGATTGGAGAGAGAAATGATTCCAAAATAGTAAGAAACTAGCAGTGGATCAATACAATGAAGTTTGAATTAATTCTGTATGATTTTGAAGAGAATTTGGTATATTTTTATTGGAGTTTTCAAGAGAGTAAGAGGAGGGAAGAAAACAAGTTAATAACTGCAAAAATTCGTTTGAACTCCCTTTTATATAGTGTATAAACAGATGTGTATGTTTGCGAAGAGTTGCGATGAATAGATACTTCTTTTCAAAATTTGAAAAATCATATAGCGGCATGTATGTCGATATATCATCTAAGCATATATCGACATATGCTTGTAAAAATTGAAAAATCATTTCTTTTAAAATGTTTTGAAAACCTTATACTTTGTAAAATAATTTAATACTTTGTAAATCATTTTAAACATAGTTTATAAACATTTTGAAAACTTCTATAAAATATTTTAAATGTATTTTGGAAATACATTTTATTTAAAAATATAAAAGATAGAAAAATTAGAAATAGAGATCAAAGATTACTACCAGAGACATTAACAATATACAATGATTCTATACACTATATTATAGCCTTGAAATCTTCATATCTTGGTCATTGTACTCATGGGTCTTCATGTCCATTTCTTGAGTCTTTTATACTGTACATTCTTCAATTTAACACTTATATAATATCCCGCACTGTATACTATATAACTTAGGAAAACATTAGTATCTATATTTTATATAAATGTGAATTGTTGTTATCAAGGTTATTATCGTCAAAATCAACAACTGAGATATCAACAAAATGTAGTATACTCCTTTGGCCATATGATTTAATTAACTTGTCATTGTTATAAATTAATTTAATTAATTAATATTTATGAAATATTAGTTATAAAGTTTTATTTTTATTTTTTGAACAATATTAATAAATATGTTTATAATAGTTATAAATATATTAATAGATATACGATATCGATATGTGTTTAAATTGGATTTAAATGCGATAAATATTGATCGGGCCAAAAATGGATTTGAAGCTCACATGGGGCAAGGAGATTTCGACCATGATATATCAGGTATGGGGCGGCCATATGATGGCTATAGGCATTGCTTTAGATGAGTTTTGATATTTAATGATAGAGAATGCGTAAGAGAAAAAAGGGGGTATTAATCCCACTTTACCTCTCCAACCTCTTCTCCATAAAAGGATCATTACCCTCATCTTTAAAACACTTTTTTTGCCTCCATCTACCCTAGTGTTGGCCAAAATTCTTTCCTCGCCACTCATCCATTTCCAAGCTCAAATCAAATAAATTAAAAGCTATTTGATAACTGGTGGTCAATAATTCGAAGCTACCAACTTTAGGATTAGAATAGGATTCAAATGAGTTTGTATCTTCGTTTCTACATGTTTTCAATAGGCTTTGGTAAAGGTATTGTAACGACCCAGAATTTTTGATAATTAAAATTCGAATATTTAATTGATTTTAAATATTAATAAATGGAATTTAGAAGTCGAATGATTTATTTTTCGAATATCGGGTTTTATTTGATAATTAAATCAATAATTTAATAGTGAAATTCCAGAGATAATTGAAATCTGGATTAAAATGATTGAAATTGATTTGGGAAATTTTATTTAATCATACCGGAGTTATAGAAATATTTTAGAACTTTCAGAACTGAATTTAAAGTTAATCTGTGAAAATTGAATATTTTAATATTTAATTATCGACTGTAAAAATAGCCAATTTTCGAACAGTCTCAGAATTTGACGAGACCAGTTCCATTGGATCCGTAATAGTTAGTTATTATCGGATTTCAATTTTCGTAGCAATCGGAGTTGTCGTTTGACCGTGGCAACTCGAAACGCATCGATATCATTTTAATTTTAAATCGTCGAGTTAAAATAATCATTTTTCAAAAAGTCTCGGATTTCGACGAAACCAGTTTCATCGGATCCGTAATGTGATATTATTGTAAGATTTCAAATTTCGTAATTTTTGGATTTACCATTTGTCCGGTACAAATTAAAACGCCTCGAAATCGATTTAAATCGGTTTAATTTAAATTGATCGTTTATTGCCATATCTCGCACAGATGATTGAATTAGCTCCCGAAACATATTCCATTGCGTTCGGAACGCGGGATAAACCTTAGAAACGTCAGCCGGCACGCTTGATTTCGAGTTCGGAAATTCCGGGATGAATAGTGTTTGTGAAATTTTCTATAAAAGGACCTAATTATTTTCATTTGCAAACAAAAACTAAAGCCCTAGGGTTTCCAAAAATGTACAGCCGCCACTTTCATATTGATGGCCGAAATTCATCCCCTTCTCCCTCAAATCTCTCTAAATCCGTCAATCTATACAAGAAATCGTCAACTACAAAAATGGAGAGCTTGTCGAGAGCTTTACATCCAACGGTCGTGATCGCTTATAGACGCATGGATCATCATGAATTCGAGCTAGAGTGGCCGGACTTTGAGCACGTTTTTCGAGCTATGGGAAGCACCGGGTGGGGCCGCACTTGGCACGGTGGTAGATGGAGGCGAGGGCGTCGATATGGTGCCGATATGATGGGGTTTCGTCATCATTTGTGGGTTGCGTGTATTAGGGCTTGGACGAAGGGGATGGGTTCGTTTTCGAACGTAACTGGAACGTGAGGAAGAAAGAAGTAGGGGAGGCGGCCAGATTTGCATCACAAGGAAATGTAGGGCCGAGATTGATTAGGTTTAAAAATAAAAAGAAATTGTATATTTATTTATATTTAAAACGTGTAAAGTTTAAAATTTGATATCTTGTTCATACGAGGTTGAAAAATTACGAAACCAGATGCGTTGGCTTCATATTGACGAGCTCTACGTGATGAAATTGGATTGGAGTCGTTTGGAACTAGTTCGAATTTCGGGTAAAATTAAACGGCCGTTTAATTTTATTCGAAATAAACGCTGGAATCAGAATTAAAATCAAGGTGAGATCTTCTCACTCAATTGAATGTGGAATTATTTACAGTTATTGATGGATGATTGACTGTTTGGATGTGATATTAGATATAGTAGGATATATATCTATATATAGCAATATATACATATTGGCATATGTATATATTGGATTGATTGATTTCCCGCCTCGTATAGCGGATGAGACCCTATTGCGCCGTTAGTAAGCGGATTTATAAAAACCCATATACCGCGATAATTCCGTACTGGAGCGGAATTGGTATTGTGCTAACATCTGTGGATGCAGGGAAACAGGTTGGAGGGATCCAACTGGATTCCTCACCGTATTGATTATTTACAGATATTTTGATATATTCTGTTATCATATTGATATATGATATTGACTGTTGTGATGGACTGATTGGTGTTGTGGCATCATCGGATTCAGTTTTGAAATGTAAAAATAACGACTTTTAATTTAAAAGGATTTTAAAGTGATTTGTAGAAATATACGTTTTATTGAAATTTTTGAATTGGTTTATTTTAAATAAATGTTAAAATTGTAAATGTTAGTAAAATTGTGATTTTTGTGAAATACGACAAAAATGTTATTTTTGAAATAAATAATTGATAAGGATTATGAAATAGTTTAAATTGGAATTGTTGAAATATTTTAAACAATTCATATAAATAGATTTATAAAAATTGATATTTTTATAAATTAAAAATATTGGAATTTTGAAATGAGTTTTATTAAGTGTTAAAGTCAAATAAAAATGGATTCCATAAGTGGATAGAAATTTATAGATTTATAAATTGGGAAGTTATTAAATGAATAGATTTTGTAAAACAAAAAGATTTATAAGCAATTATCTTATAAATCGGATTTTGACATTTAGATGAGAAATGAATAGATGTTGTAAATAAATGAATTATAAGTTCTTAACTTATAATATAGACTTCCGGTATATAATTGAGTTATATAAGTTGAATTGGATAATTTAGAAATCGAAGTTTTATAAATAGAAAATGGGATTTATAAACATTGTTTTATAAATAAAAAATCAATAGAATTTGATAAATTTAACATTTAAGTTATTAAAGGAGATATATTCGTGATTTTGGACAGCGAATTATCTTTTAAGTTAAATGTGTAGAAACTGTTAAAATTGGGATAGTGATTATATTCACGAATTTGGACAGTAAATATATATTATTGAATAAAATCAATATGTTTTGGGAAAAGGAATATTGTTAAATGAAGTTGTTTTAAAAGATGTTTTAAAACGTGTGAATTACCGAAATCATAGATTTCAACATTTATTGTTGAAATAGACGTTTTCGAGGAATTTAAGGAAATGATGGACTATAACACTGTTGTTATAGTAAATGGTTTCCGAAAGGAAATATTTTTGTATGGTATTGGGATTCATATATCTATCTAAATTCCGAATCCCTATACTAGTGATTTTGAGTCGTCGTAACGATGTTTTACGTAACATTCGTTTTGACTCAAATAAAATGTGTTTAAAGAATGATTTCCATAAAGAATGAATATATACTTAATATTGATTTAAGTATATCGAATATTTTCCAATGTTGAAAATAAATGATTTGTGAAATACTTATTATTAAATAAGTATGGAAATGCTTTTCCAAGATGAAATGAACTGTTTGAGTTTTTATCTTTTAAAGATAAATTGAAAAGTGAATATTTGAAATTGTTTTCAAACGGTTAAGTGTGGAATTATATATCTAGTAAAGATATTTTTGGAAGATGAAATAATTTGGAAATTTATTTGGAATCTGATGATGTTGCGCATCTTTATTGATAGTTAAATAACCGACTATCAATAATTACCTGTAGATAGGTATTTGTTGTGAATTGGATGAATTTGAATGCCACACTTGTTTTTAAATAAACGCTCACTATTCGGGTTAGCCGGGAAAGGACCATGGGGTCGTATAACCCATTCCGAATATGTGATACGTCGTTATGAATTGCATTCGAAGACCGGTGTTGAAGACCGGATATTTTTGAAAACGGAAGGATTACCGTCGAGTTACTCTACATCGACTGATCTTCGATTTAGAGGTTTTATCACCCTTAGTGACGGGAAGTCCTGACGTGATTGAAAACTATCCGGAAATGCAAGGGCTTCGTGAGAAGTGCCTTCGGTTCTGTTCGATCCCGGAACAGACTTGTATGGATTGTGTGTCTGACGTTACAATTTGAGATATAAAGCTGATTCCTTTCAAATACATTTCTGTTGGTGGCGGAGAATTTATTCTCTTAGCTTAACACCCTTCTCTGAGACGTACGAGCTCAGAGGTTATGTAGTTGAAATTTATCAGCGATATATCCCAATTTGGTAACGTGGCATACTGAGTGTTGCTGTGAAATGATCAGTGTTTGATCATTTGTGATATGATCATTTGTTTGATCTTATATCTTTGTGATCATAGGTTGATCATTTTGTTTGACCCGAAGCAGGGCTTTTTGAGAAAGCGTAGCTTTGTGGACGAGACTTCATCGAGCCTCACACCCCGGAAATGGTCGAAACAGGAAGGATGCAGCAAGGTTCTAGGGAGTAGCGCCCCTTAGTGTATGTCATTCCTTCTGGATAAAGGTGGTATCATGGTATGGAGCCCAGATACTTAACCTCTGTGGTTGCTGCAAAATTTATTTCTTTGTGGTTGTTGGAAATCGGGGATCCTCGGGAAGATCGGTGACGATCGGGGGATGGCATACGCGTGTCAGTAGTTACCTATTTTTGCAGAGGTAACCCGGCCTTGTGTTGGCAGAGATCCGGTTAGGTTCTCGGGTCGTCTATTCCAGGGACGTACCCATCGTGGAAAAGGAAGTTCCTTAGCCTGACCATTTGTTGGAAATCCAAAGAAACAATACGATCTTGTACGGTTTAGTTGTAGAACCTATCATTCACTTATGGTGGTCACCACTGTTTGGATGGTAGCTATAGTAGGCATAAGTGCGGAATGCCTATGCTGGCTAAGATTAATATTATACTTTCGAAATGTTTTCTACACTATGCACTAATAAAAATATCAAAATGATTTGATTTTGCGTAGTAAGCATCTTTGACTATCATAAGAAGAAATCTCCTCCAATTCTGCGTTTGCATTGTGTGTGTGGTGGGAGGTCTTATGGTAGTTTCATTTTCCAAAAGCATTTCGAATTGATTTTAAAATTATCTTGTTGTTTATTTTAAAGTTAAACTGTTTTACGATCTCACACCAGTCACCATGACTGACTCGGAGTTTATTGTTTCCCTTCTAAACTCTGGGTGCCCACCAATTTCCACACGGGCAGCCTAGAGTTATATTATCAGGATATTCTGGATATTCTGGAGCTTTGGAGATAAGCTGGATGACGAGACGTAGTATTTGTATTTGATAGTATTTATTCCGCTGTGTATTCTGTATGAGGACAAGTAATATAACTGTCCATTGTTGTTTATTGACTCTGATGATATGATGTGATGTAATGTAATAACAGATATAATTCTTTGTTTTTAAATGATATTCATTTATCTATTATAGATTGTTCCGCTGCGATATGTGAGATTCTGATATTGTCTCTGTTCTGTATCTGCTCTTGTTGTTTTGTTGTTCTTCTTCTCTTTTTCTTCTATCTTCTTCTTCTACCTTTTTCTTCTTTCTTAAAACCATAACTTTTCGGGTTTCCGGCATTTGATGGCTCAGCAGTCGATAAAGTGAGTATCGATGTTGAATTTTCGAAAGTCGAAAATTTACGGGATGTTACAGGTATGTTTATGATCTATAATCATAAATTAATGTTTTATATATTATATACCATATGATGTTTAAATCAACAGGTGACCAATTTAGTCTATCACTATATCATCACATTATAATGGTTGTTTGTTTATGTGTTTACGTTTAATTTTTTTTAACATACTGATATATTCAATAATACTCATGACATAATTTTAAAAAAATTATTTCAGTTTAATATTAAAATAATATTATTTAAATCACATATGTTTTATTAATCTAAATATAAAATTATATCATTCAAATTATATTTTAATATTTAAATAAATTATTTTTATATCTGAATGGCTTTTGGCAATATATAATTTTTTTTCCATATATATATATATTGTTTAAATCAAATAAATTTTATAAATCTAAAATATCAACATAAAATATGTTTTAAATTTTATAAAATTAATTCTATGCCTAATAAATTTCAATAATAAAATATAAAAAATAATATATATATTATTTACTTAAATATTATTTAAATCAAATAAATTTAATAAAAACATCAATATATATATACACACTAGCGTAAATCGCACGTACGTTCATCTAATAGTTAAAAATATTTACCTTTTATTTAAATTAAAAATTTATGGACGGATTTGTACTATAAGTACAAAAGCTTTAGTGGTCATAAAACCTTTATTTCAAGCAAATTAATGGCAAATTCCGTTGATGGATGGTTGTGAACGGGGTGGTTATGGAGGTTACAAACTGATGGTGGGATTCCATTGATGGATGTAGGGCATTTTGGGAATTTCAAAAGGACACCGTGTAAATCTATTAATTGAATTCTCTTTATCAATAGTAGAGATATATATATCATACCAAATATGTTTTAAATTTTATAAAATTAATTCTAATATTAATAAGCTTTTAAAAAAAAAATTCTTATATATTTAACTTATGTAAATAAATAAATAAATATACATGCGAAATTAATAATTAATTTTAAATTATAATATATATATATATATAAATGTTAAAGTATTATATGAAATTTTTATAAATGTTTTTTAGTATACAATATTATGTTCGGATATAATTATATTTTAATTTTATAATTTTGAACAATATTTAAATAAGCATATATAAAAATATATATCAACAATACATTTTGTTTTCGAATTTTATAATAAATAAATAACTAAATTTTATTATATTTAAAATAATTTTACATTTATTTACATTCATATGCACAAACATATATATGATTATATATATATATATATATTATAAATTACTTATGCATATATATATATAAATATATATATATATAAACTATTCAGAATTAAATAAATCAATGTGTGTGTGTGCGCATATATATTTGTAAAATATTACATAGATGAATTTGAACACAAAAGCATACATTTAGACGATATATTTATATACTAAAGGTGCTAACATGTCCTCCGAAGTGTAAATCCTAATACTTATACACAGACATGTCAAACTATGCATGGATTGCTTTGTTACACATGCACACAAACATATATATATATATATATATATATATGATACATGTATATATGTAATATAACTTTAATTACATAATATAAAACTATATTGTAAATTTAAATGAAATAATGATTTTATTAAAGAAATTTAGAAATATTCTAAATAAATTAAATTTCACAGGCCCAATAATAAACCAAAATGGTAATTTTTTTTGAAATTCGTTCATTTCTTCTAATGCAGGTTAGCCTAGTTCCAATAATGGTATCAGAGCCAAATAGCCTATGCGGTCTAAATTTGTCATATTAGGGCCAACTAATTAAAATTACAACCCAATTACTGTGGTGTCTAAGAAAGGTAGTGTTAAGGTTGGATTGTGAGGTAATCAAGTATCATATCCTATCGGGCTACCGGCTTGGCCCGAACGGTTATGTGAGCCCAAAGGTTGCCCCTAATAGAAAAATGTCCAATTTGAATTGGACCTTGGGCTAATTTCAAAATTGTTTCAAAATTAAAATAAAAGTTTTAAATTTAAAAGTTAAATTTAAAATAAGAAAAATATTACAAATTTTATAATATAGATTTTCAAATTATTTTAAAAATTAAAATAAATGTTTTAAATTTAGAAGTTAAACTTAAAATAAAACAAATATAATAAAAGTTATAATATAATTTTTCAAAATGTTTGAAAATGTTATAAAATTAATTTTAATAATATTATTCATTAATAACATTAATAAAATAAATAAATTAATTAATTAAATATACATACATGTATAATATATATAATGATATATGTTATGTTGTCTTGAATTGTTTATGATAATATGGGTATACATGTGTGTAAAAAAGAATTTTATAAATTAATAAAAATTTAATTAAAATTTTTTAATTAAATAAATAAATTAAAATACATATACACATAACATATATGTGTATTACTATAAAGGTTATAATATACATGTTCATTATAAAATGTTATAGTCAAATAACATAATAATTAACTAAAGTGTTAATTAATTAAATTAATTAAATAAGATTTAATTAGTACAATGTTATACATAGTATTATTAATATTTCGAGTATATGAGGTAACTGTATGTATTTGTTGAGCAAACTCAATGTACATATAATATAAATAGGTCATCGCGAAATGGTAGGTACGAGAGAATAATTTCATTCGATTTATTAAGCAAACTCAAGGTCAAAATGATATTATGTCAAGGAACCATGAGTTATGAGTTGTATATGATACAACTGATAAGGAGTTATCCATTGTTTATGGGGCGATGACTTATTGAGCAAATTCAAGGTTAGAATCCCAAGACAAACGAGGCCTAACACTCACAAGTGAAGTCGAAAGGCTTCTATGTTTCATATTAGGGTTTGGAGATACATAAAAGACTTGTCAAGGCCCGCAAATCCGCACCCCTTTGAGCCGATAATATTTCACCTCAGCTCAACTCAAATTGGATGGAAATACGAATCTTTTAGGGTAAGAAGAAGAAAGAGATAGAAGAAAAATAGAAACAACAACACAGAATCTCACAATCGCAGCGTAACAAAATATAATATATAACAACAGATTCTATACAAAAGAATTTGTAACAGTTTATATACTTACAATCATCAGAGTACAACAATCAATAGATCAACTGGACAGTTATATAACTTGTCCTTAAACAGCGGAATATAAGTCAAGTATGGAAATACGTCTGAAACTCCTCCAGCTAGTCCCCTGAGCTCCATAGCATTTAACCTGAATCTGTAATACTCGGTCTGTCCCGAGCATTATAATAAAATAACACCCGAGTCAGTCTCAAAAACCAGCGTGAGAAAACATACTCAATTTGAATTGTTAACCTTTTCAAAATTCTTTGGAAACAAAGGTATCATGTAAGACCACGTCACAAATAAACACGACGGGTTTTTACCTTACAATAACCAAAACATATATATCAAAATCATCTGATATTATAATAGTATATATAGAAAGTAAATAGAAAATAGCTAAAATGCTTGCATCTCACATTCCAGCATAGTTGGGCACAATCAAAACCGTACGGTGCTTATTGGAGAATGGATTCCATCGAATGATTGGGCCACTGGGGTACCACCCACCACAGTACACCTCTAGAACCATGTACCAAGGACCACGTTGGGATCCCTTGCTACACAAGACCGGCCTACCCCTGACCTGGGTAGATTGAATATGTTATCACCCCCGGTGTTCCCACCCTTACCACCGAGCGCTCCTTCCATGCACAACCATATCCATAATAAATAGGTTTCTGAGGACATCTAGAAAGGTGATAACATACCCTACTTGGGTGCGGCCCACTTAGCCTTGCTGCATCTCCCTTGTTTTAGTCATTCCCCGGTTGATGAGGATCGAGGCTAAGCGTTGCCTTTCAAGAACAAAATTTTACTTAGAATGCTCATCGTCCTCCAATGACGATGTTCTGATAGCATTCATCCATGCAAGTTGCCCTGGGACTGGACAAACCGAATCACCGTCTTCATCATCTTCACGGTATTCATTCGTAACGTTCAAACCGGATCGAAGTGGTTTTCGGATAATTAAATTTGATCCTGGTCTCTTCGAAACGATTAACGAAATTGGCCAATATTGATAGTCGGTTATTTAACTATCAATTAAACATCCATAAGCAATCATCTAGCCTTATTACAAATTTTCCCAAAATATTTACTATCAAATATGTTTAAAAGATATATCAATTTCTTCAACATTTGAAAACAATTTTTCAAATACTTAAATCTGTAACATGATACTTCCATCATCTCAACACTTAGAAATATTTCCAAACTTCTTTTTTTCAATACTCAGGAAAATATTACAGGTCTTGTTTTCCAAATTCCTTTCAATATTAACGTTCCAGAGAATTATTTCGTAACTTATTCCAAAAACTCCGGAATCACAAATAATCTCCTCTCCTCAAAATCATATCCTTTTATAAGCCCCTTTCCGAATCTCGAGAGAATTTATAAAACAAAAATTTCAATCACTTCAAACTCTATGTATATATATAAAATAAGTATTTAAGGAAAAATGATTTAGTTTTAAAACATGTTCGAATAATTGTTTAAAATATCGAAAACACTTTTATAAACATCAGTAACTCAATTTTAGTTAAACAAATAAATATCAAAGCTGATTATTTTTTTTAAAAAAGTTAAAATTTAATAAATTAAATACTTAATATTTGAAAATCTACTTACCGTAGTATGTCAATCTCAACTCGTTTAAAATCCCATAGTTTTAAAATAATAAAATTTTCCTTCAAAACAAACTCGCTTCTTAAAGTTTAAATTATATTTTCAAAACCTCAATAACCAATTTACCCCCATATTCTAATATAATTTCACCCTATGAATTTATATTCCAATTATCATCTGATATCGAGTTCCTTTATTTATAAATATCGTTATCAATTTTATAATCCCTTTCTTATTTTACCTGTTTATAAATAAATCTTATTTATAAAATTCCGTTGTATACATTCATTTCTTATAAAATTCTTTTACACTCCCAATCTATTTTCAATATTGATTTTGACTACTTTTATATTTCCAGAATAACATTTATAAATCCTCTTATATAATTCATTTAAAAAAATCTCCATTTATTTATCCGCAATAGTTAAGTATAGCCAAATCAATTATATTTTTCTAATTCAATTTCTTTAAAATAACTCCAATTCCACTATATATATTTTATTATCAAAATTCCTTTCAATTCCATAAATTTTAAAAATATATTTATAGTATTTAAATTATCAAAATTCAGGCCAGTGCTACAATATCATCCAATTATTCCAATCACTACAATAATCTATAATAGATTATTATACACAAATCATATATCACTATATATGAAAAATAACAATAAATTTGAGAAATCCAGTTGGATCCCTCCAACCTGTTTCCCTACACCCACAAATTTTAATACAACATAAAATAAATACCAATCCCACTTCGAGGGGGATATCGTGGTATTTAAGGTCATCCGCTATTATGCGGGGCGCATAGGGTCTCATCCGCTAAAATATGCGGGAATGTCAATCCAACTACTAATATATATACTACAATATATATATATATATATATATTATATCATACACTATATAATAATTCATAAATTCAATCCAACATCCAATAATTTATTTAAATCATTAAAATTAATTCCAGCAATCCAAAAAGAATGAGATTTACTCACCTTAATTTTTATTTGTAATCCGTTCTAATTTTAAATCAAATTGAACAGCGTTCAATTTAATTTAAAATCCCAGCTATCTTCAAAAATCCCCAGACCAATTTTTATTTTGTAGCCTATGTCATTACGAATCCAACTCCACCTATTTTGTTTTCGAACGAACCTTGTGTTAAAAGGTTATACCTTAAATAAGACTTATTATTTATATAGTAATATGATTATTGACTTCATGTCAGTAATTTACCTTAATTATAAACATTACTCCTGAATTGGAATTTTCAGTTTTCAACCATAAGGATTAATATACAGGTCATGTTAATTAATATAAATTTCCTAAAATTTATTTCAGAACCTGCTACAACACCATATTCATAGACATTATTCCCTTAAGCCAATTTGGTTTTTAACATTATCGAAGGAAGCATCTTAATTATTAACTACATTCATACATCCTAATGAACTATTATAAATTCATCTTAAAGGGTTTGCAAACTCTACAAGTCTACTGTCATGCAAATCAATTCGACAAGGCAAAATATTATGATCAATGGAGAATTAACATCAGAGAGTTTACTCACCTGACAGCATCATCCAGAATGTGTCGCACACCCCCGCATCATCCACGTGAGCAACCCGAGTTCGCAACCCTCCACCAGCGCATATGCGAGCGCACGCGACCCATCACCACTTCTGTTGCATCCGTGAAACCCCACGCGGCCTTCAATTTCTCATGCTCGGGTTATCATACTAGACTCCAACCCTAGAACCCTTGCTCACGAACGCGACAATACCATCAAACATCCATGCCTCCACCTTCGCCCCAACACGCCGCTGCCGTTGCACGTGCGCTCCTACATCCCCTTCGCCCCGTCCCAGCCTTCCTACGTGCGCGCGAATCCCTAACATCGCGAACTCCCCCCATGCTCGATCGCGATGTCCCTCCCTGCCGCAGCCTACACTCGAATGCATGCTCAAGTGAAATGTCGAACTCGGGTTCGAAATGGGTGTCAGGATCGTGAAAATGAAGAACCAATTTAAAAGAAGATTAAGTCGGCCATTGATTTTTTAAACTGATAATAAGTGAAAGGAAGAGAACGAGATTCTCGTTTGTATGTATTTTTTTTCTGATTTCGATTGAATGGTTTCGTGAATTTTGAATTGAGATAAAGGGGATGGGAATGGTTCGATTTGAATTGATGGAGGGGAAAAAGTATTGACGTGATTTAAAGGTAAATGTTTAGCATATACGTTTCAACTTGAAGAAAGACGGCTACGATTTGATTTCGACCAGATTTCCATATATATATTTATTCAAATGTTTGTAATTACATACAGTGAAATCTCGATCTCCTATTGAAGTGTGCCGCTAGGTGTTTATAATGTTATACCCCTATTCCGAACACAATGGAAAATGTTTCGAGTCCTAATTCGATCGTATGGAGAAGATAGCTTTTTGGACCCAATTATAATATTAAATTTCGATATTAATTTCAACGTGTTTATATATCGTACGGCTAAACGATAACTCCAAAAACTACAAAATTTGAAATCCGATAATAATACAATATTACGGATCCAATGGAAATGGTTTCGTCGAATTCCGAGACCGTGTCTTGGAAGGCTATTTATATATGTTATTTTAAGCGATATATTTTAAAATTGAACAAATCACCTTTAAATTCAAATTTAATTTTTTTATTATCTTTATTATTATTAATATAAATTTTAAAAGCCTTTAAATTATTTTTATCAAGCTTAAAACTCATGATACAATAATTTAACCAATATTCAATTATAAACTTCAATAATTAAATTATCCAATAAATCGCTATATTTAAATTCCGAATTTATTTTATAAATTAAACCCAAAATTTTCCTATTCAAAGTCAATTTATAAATTCAAATTCAATATTTAAAACTATTTAAATATTCCAAATCAAACGTCAAAAAATCCACATCGTTACATTCCTTCCCCTTTAAAAGAATTTCCTCCCCGAAATTGCTAAGGCAGAAAGAATGCTCCAAGCCCATTATCTTATCAAAATCCACTTAGTAAAATCTCGATATTTCACCTTTTCAAATCCTTTAATCTCAACCAAAACAATTAGTTTCAATTCTAATTCCAAAATCCTTTATTCCAATTACAATTCGAAATCAATTTGTCGTTAACAAAAATTTTCCAAACACCCTAAATTTTCGAATTTTTTTGCAGAGTCTCCCTTGTACGGAGGACATTTTGCAATATAACAAGAGAGATAAATGTATATACATCGACCCACACGGTCGGAAAACAAAATAGATAACAATATTTATACTTTGCGGTATTTAATCCGAAAACGTACCTTATTTTAGCATTTTTAAGCAAGCGGTTTATTTATTTTGCAATACGCGCAATCAAAGTCAAGCACAATAGCTCCAGGTACCTGTACTTACTCAATTTAAACACATAAGTACCAAATATATGAAATTCACTAACATTTCATTTATTTAAACAACTACAACACATGAATTTCAATAACCAATCACGCTAAACATGTATTATAAGCAAGTATAAGGTTCTGACATTCATTTTATTACTTTCAATCAATCCATACATCATTTTATTCAATTTAAATGATTTTCAACTCACTTTACATGCATTCTATTAATTTTTAAACCAAACAAACCAACATTCATTTCAATTGATTTAAAAATCAATTTATTCACTTCTATTCAATCAATTAAATTTGCATTCCATTCAAATCCATCTTTTACTATACTCAAATCCATTTAATTTAGCTCGAAAACATTCTGGGCTATTTTATTTGATGGCCATTTCACAAACTTACTCGAAGCCAAGCTTCTATATTAACTTAAGCTAATTAATTTACTTAAATCTTTTCAATTATAAAACCAAAGTTCATTTCTTTTGCGACCAGATTCTATTTCCATTTTTGGATTAATTCTCATTCAATTAACTCCATCCCATTTTACAAACTAATTCAACTAGTTCATCCACTCCACCCATTTCAAATTTTAATTCCATATTCAATTCCATTTTCGAATTCATTTAATTATTATCAAGGCCTTTTCCAATTTATTTGTACTCAAATTGGATTTATTTGAAACTCAACCCTTTTCTATTTCAATCCAATTCTATTTCATTCGACACTAATTCAATTTTATTTAATTTACTAACAATCTAAGTCGAATTTTATTTATAAACTCGAGTTTCATTTTCAAATTCCACTTTTAACTAACAATCCAATTTCATTAATCAAGTTAGTTTTCATTATCATATTCCATTAACTAATTAATTATCTAATTAGTTCACTCCCAATTTAGAATTCAATACCTAATTTTTATTTCAAAAATCACTTCATTTAATTTACTTGAGTTCAAATTTATTTTACAATTCAAGTTTTGGATTTAATCTCTTCACTAAAATATCAAACTATTTTTATTTTGGGTTTTCTATTCCACTTTTAAATTTTATAAGTCACACGACTTATTTTTCACATTTCTATCCATTCTAAGCTCGAGTGCATTCACATTTTATTTTTATTTTTAACCCAAGATTATACACTTATTTCTAGCCTAAGAATATTTTATTCAATTCATTTCAACTTTTATGAGCTATTCCAATTTATTTATTCCGATTCAATTTTTATTTAACTTACTTACGTTAAATCTAAACTTCATACCATCCTTTAATTTATTTAAGTAAGAATCTAATTCCATTCAATATTATCTATAACTCAATTGAACTTTTATTTAAATTCTGATCGATATCATTTCCAATACAACTCTATTTAACTTAGCTCAAGTTAAATTTCATCCATTTTAACTTTCTCAAGTTAAAAGTTTACAGGAAATTATTGTCAAGGACTAAATTTTTCAGCATTTTAGTCTCAAGGACAGACTTTCAGTATTTTAGCCTGAAGGACAACTTTCTTTAGGTATCGGTTTTTACAGTTTTTAGGTATCAGTTTGTAGTTATCGGTAGCAGCTTTTAGGTATCAGTTTTTAGTTCGGTTGTAGTTTTGAAAAAAATGTTTGTCCTTATGAATATTTTGAAAGAATGTTTGTCCTCATGAATAATTTTTTGGAGAATGTTTGTCCTTGTGATTAAAATATCGAGGTCGTGTCCTTGAGGCTAAAAATATATAAATTTTTGTCCTTTAAATTAATTCTCCCAAAATTTTATTCCCAAAAATTTAATTCCATATTTTCTTCAAAATCATTTACCATTTATAAATTTATAACTTATTTCCTCATTATCTCAAATTTAATCAAATCAGGATTCCATAATTTTTAAACACCCGGTACTTATTTCAAATCGTTTTTGAAATCACAAATATCCCAAAATCACTCTTTTTAAATTTTAAACCAAACCTGGTTTTTGTCTAAAACAAATTCCCTTTGGAATTCTCAAACCAAACTTGTTTTTCCTCAAAACAATCCAAAAACGACGACCATGCCAACAATCCATCACTTAGAAACTCGAAAATGAACACCGATGATGTCGCGATCATCATCGGAATTATTTTCCAACGACTGAAACGATTTCAGTGCTATGACATCTTCAAAATCCATTTAAAACCGATTTTCTATTCGAAATACTTTCAAAAATAATATTACTATTATTTATTTCAAACACTTTGGAAAATATTTCCAAAAATTTCAGGGACTTAACAGTTTCAAATTCTGGTTTTAATCAAATCTTAGTTTTTAATTCAATTGAATAATCCATACTTATACAATTTCCATTTGGTTATAAATATATAACCATTTCAAATTTTATAATCTTATTTCGATTATAATATCATCAACCAACACTCCAAATATACCATAATAATTTAAGAAAATTATTCCTTTTATATAAAAATATAATTTGGGTTAAATTATTTCATTACCCACTTCAAAACAATATCGTGTCAGTTTATCGCATTCAAGTATTTAGAAACTCATATCGATTTAGTGATGTCCCACTACTTGAACAGAATTTGTATACCACTCAACAGATAAATCAACACAATACAGAACCATTTTATATTCACTAACAAATACGCGCTCATATCTATTATTACGCTCAACTCATTCTAGAGTACTACTGACTCTATTTTTAATGAGTAATTCCCACCAGAGCCAAGGTTCTCGCTTAACCTTCAGCTCTGATACCAAGTGTCAAGGCCCGCAAATCCGCACCCCTTTGAGCCGACAATATTTCACCTCAGCTCAACTCAAATTAGATGGAAATACGAATCTTTTAGGGTAAGAAAAAGAAAGAGATAGAAGAAAAATAGAAACAACAACACAAAATCTCACAATCGCAGTGGAACAAAATATAATATATAATAACAGATTTTATACAAAAGAATCTGTAACAGTTTATATACTTATACAATCATCAGAGTACAACAATCAATACATCAACTGGACAATTATATAACTTGTCCTTAAACAGCGGAATATAAGTCAAGTACGGAAATACGTCTGAAACTCCTCCAGCTAGTCCCCTGAGCTCTATAGCATTTAACCTGAATCTGTAATACTCGGTCTGACCCGAGCATTATAATAAAATAACACCTGAGTCAGTCTTGAAAACCAACATGAGAAAACACACTCAATTTGAATTGTTAACTTTTCAAAATCCTTTGGAAACAAATGTATCTCGTAAGACCACGTCACAAATAAACAAGACGGGTTTTTACCTTACGATAACCAAACCATTTATATCAAAATCATCTGATATTATAATAGTGTCTATAGAAAGTAAATAGAAAATAGCCGAAATGCTTGCATCTCACATTCCAGCATAGTTGGGCACAATCAAAACCGTACGACGCTTATTGGAGAATAGATTCCTTCCTATTCCCTTTTGGCAAAATTGTGCTCATAATTTGAGCGTTTACTTGCCTCTAGAAACTAGTAGTAACTTCAACATAGAGTTTTGTGAATAATTAGTTATATAATCGGACTCAGACCATAGCTACAAAACATAAGACAGCTTGGTATAACTTGTTTGAGTCAAAATACAGTAAATAATTGGTAAATAATTAATTAGCTTGAAAAGGTGGCATCCAAACTAAAAATTAAAACATACAACTTTGGGAAGCTGTTCCCTAGTCCATGAGGTATTTAGTGAACTACATGATAGTAACATCTGCAATTGTAATGTTATATCGAATATGACAATATGACAGGTATGAAACCTTACATGGCTTTGGTTCTCCCTTAATTGTTTTCATTACAGTAACCTTTGTTAATTAGAATGGTCCATTTAAGTTTGATAATGAATGCATAGGAATAAATTATTCTTCCACGTGCAAATAGAAATAAAAATAAAATATTTTAAAAATTGATTAGAACCTCAAATAGTGTAGAGAAATAGAAATAAAATATCTAATATTCCATGTTTAGAGAAATTAAAAATCAAGCCAACTTGGAAAATCAATATTTATTTTGGTCAAGCTTGGTTTGTGAAACTTACCCTTCTTCAAGAAATAATGATTCATAATGCAAAATATGTGAATGATATTCCTGACATGAATACTCTTCAATTACTATCAAATACCTCTTATTTTATTATTTTATGTAGAAATATTTTATTTTTTCTCAAAATAAATGCTTTAATTTTGTAAACATCTGAATATCTTAAATGTTATATTACCTTTTAGTATACCATTTTTAAATGTGCTATTTGTTGTTTTAAATAAAACATGCAAAATAAGCTTTGACGTGCTAAATTTATGATGCAAGGATGATAAATGCATGTTTCCTTAAATATTTTTATAGACAAATATGAACTAACAGTTATGCGAAGTTAATTTTACCATGGAACGTTTTATTGAAATTAATACCTAATTTCCCATTTTTAAAGAAATTAACATTTAAACCAACCTGGAAAATCATCATTAATATGTGTCAAAGGAAAAATGATTGGGATAACGTACATGAATAATACACTTATATGGATACTCTTTAAATGCTATCGTTTCCTTTTATTTTATTTTCTAATGTAGAAATATTTTAGGTCTCTTCAAGATAAATTATTTAATATTGTAAACATCTAAATATCTTATATAACATACGTTCATTTTGTATGTCGGAAACCATTAACAATATTACAAATGTATGCTTTTGTGGCCAATAAATACAACACTAGTAGTTGTAATTGTTATTCAGTTTGCAAATAAATATGTTATTTTAAAATTAATATTATTATGGGGATGTACGTCCAGGCTTTTGCATACAGAATCATGCACTCACACCATTTACACAACAGGTTGCTCTTATTAACAAATAAAGAGAAGAGGACTAAACAATATTTTTATTTTTACACTGCTGTTGAATATATATAGCTAAAATACATTTTGATCTTAAATAATACTCTATTACCGCTTAAGGACTCATGTAACAAAGAATCTAATTTAATATGATCCGCCCTTTTTAGTTGCATCGAAGGAAAAGATGGTAGTTGGAAATGGATCTTTAGGCAAAAATAAAAAAACAAACGCCATGTTTGAATCCACAAAATTGCTTGAAGAAAGATATCAGTTGTTCATAGTTAGAATAAGACTGGTCCTAAAATCATCCGGTATCCTTCAAAAATAGTGTTAAAATATTGGATCAATCTGGGTAACCATTTTCATGGATCCACAGGAGGTAACTTAGGATCACACATTATTGTCTGAAGTCACCAAAACATTTTTATTATATTTCTCTCTTATTTGGCAACGAATAAATGGTTACTACTTAGTTGGAGGATCAGAACTCAACTATGAACTTAATCGGAAAAATGATCAAGACTCAGTCAAGTGGATATCATCCAAAATGAGAATTATAAACAAAATTCTTATTAAAAAGCATAGCAAAACCCGATCTTTGGAACCAAATCAAGCAAACAATAGTAATAAAATTTTAGGAAGCGACATAATAAGAATCTGCTCGAGCTTCAAAACTACAAAAACCTTCTACAGAGAAGTGGCCCATAAGGCACAAAGGTAAGCAAATTATTTTATATATCACCTTCAGCCTGGAAGAATATCTAAAAAATTCCAAACAGGGGAAAAGAGTAACAAAATAAAAGGAAAGCCATACACTATTTCATATCTCTATAAATGACACAAATGGAATCGTCATTATTCAAAACAACATGAAAAGACAAAGGAGTCGATTTGCAGTGACAAAAGGAAAAAAAATCAATGGTGATAATTACATGGTGTGACTATATATAATAAAAGTTATTAAAATAAGTAGGAGCTATTATAGATTTAGTAACGTCACACCAAAATGTACGTAAATTCAAGCAAATTGATATACTTGGATCATGATGTCATTAGGGAGGATATTGTTCATGTGCAGATAAGGCAACTTCTCTATCTGGAATGTTGCAAAATCAGAAGAAAAAAAATCGATATATCATAAATTGCCATATCTTCAAGAAAGCTTTTCTAAATCTAAAATTTTGATAATGCTATAATTAACAACATTAATTTCTTAAAGTATCGCTTACTACTGAAATTTTAATCATCTCTATAAAATCTTCTTAACATTTAAGATCACCAAATTTGTTTTCAAAAATTTTGTTTACTTTACGTGATAATCTTTTTTACCATAGATGGAGATTTATGTAGTAAGTGAACGCAATCAGCATGATTTTATGAATGGCAACAAAAATTATTAAAAAAATAACCATTTGCCACTGACATTAATATATCATCCAATAGATAATAATTCATAAATTCAATCCAACATCCAATAATTAATTTAAATCATCAAAATTAATTCCAGCAATCCAAAAAGAGTGAGATTTACTCACCTTGATTTTTATTTGCAATCCGTTCTAATTTTAAATCAAATTGAACAACGTTCAATTTAATTTAAAATCCCAGTTATCTTCAAAAATTTTCAGTTTTCAACCATAAGGATTAATATACGGGTCAAGTTAATAAATATAAATTTGCTAAAATTTATTTCAGAACCTACTACAACACCATATTCATACATTATTCCCTTAAGCCAATTTGGTTTTTAACATTATCCAAGGAAGCATCTTAATTATTAACTACATTCATACATCCCAATGAAATATTATAAATTCATGTTAAAGTGTTTGCAAACTCTGCAAATCTACTTTCATGCAAATCAATTCGACAAGGCAAAATATTATGATCAAAGGAGAATTAACGTCAGAGAGTTAACTCACCTGACAGCATCATCCAGAATGTGTCGCACACTCCCGCGTCATCCACGCGAGCAATCCGAGTTCGCAACCCTCCACCAGCGCATACGCGAGCGCACGCGATCCATCGCCTCTTCTGCTACAGCCATGAAACCCACGCGGCCTTCAATTTCGCACGCTCGGGTTATCGTACTAGACTCCAACCCTAGAACTCTTGCTCACGAACGCGACAATACCATCAAACATCCAGGCTCCACCTTCGCCCCAACATGCCACTGTCGCCGCGCGTGCGCTCCTACACCTCCTTCGCCTCGCCCCGTCCCAGCCTTCCCATGTGCGTGCGAATCCCTAACATCGCGAACTCCCCTCATGCTCGATCGCGATGTCCCTCCCTGCCGCAGCCTACACTCGAATGCGTGCTTAAGTGAAATGTCGAACTCGGGTTCGAAATGGGTGTCAGGATCGTGAAAATGAAGAACCGATTTAAAAAGAAGATTAAGTCGGCCATTGATTTTTTAAACTGATAATAAGCAAAAGGAAGAGAACGAGATTCTCATTTATATGAATTTTTTTCTTCTGATTTCGATTAAATGGTTTCGTGAATTTTGAATTGAGATAAAGGGGATGGGAATGGTTCGATTTGAACTGATGGAGGGGAAAAAGAATTGACGTGATTTAAAGATAAATGTTTAGCATATACGTCTCAACTTGAAGAAAGACGGCTATGATTTGATTTTGACCAGATTTCCATATATATATATTTATTCAAATGTCTGTAATTACATACAGTGAAATCTCAATCTTCTATAGAGGCGTGCCGCTAGGCGTTCATAATGTTATACCCCTATTTCAAACACAATGGAAAATGTTTCGAATCCTAATTCGATCGTATGGAGAAGATAGTTTTTTGGACCCAATTATAATATTAAATTTCGATATTAATTTCAACGCGTCTATATATCGTAAGGCTAAAAGATAACTTCAAAAACTACAAAATTTGAAATCCAATAATAATACAATATTACGGATACAATGGAACTGGTTTCGTCGAATTCCGAGACTGTGTCTCGGAAGGCTATTTATATATGTTATTTTAAGCGATATATTTTAAAACTGAACAAATCACCTTTAAATTCAAATTTAATTTTTTTATTATCTTTATTGGTATTAATATAAGCCTTTAAATTATTTTTATCAAGCTTAAAACTCATGATATAATAATTTAACCGATATTCAATTATAAACTTCAATAATTAAATTATCCAATAAATCGCTATATTTAAATTCTGAATTTATTTTATAAATTAAACCCAAATTTTTCCTATTCAAAGTCAATTTATAAATTCAAATTCAATATTTAAAACCATTTAAATATTCCAAATCAAACATCGAAAAATCAGAGTCGTTACAAGACTAGTGGGAGCCTTATTTGAAAAATGAAATGGTAACATTTAACCCTTCTATTATTGTAAGAACATCCGATATATAAAGTTATAATAATCTGCAATGTTAAATTTGTGAAATTAATATAATTGATAAAATGTTTATAAATTAATATATACAAATGAATTGACTTAATACCGACAAATAGAAACATAAATACTTACCAATAAAATTTTGCATGTTGACCTATGCAAGCGCCTAATTATACAACCGCTAAATACATTTGCAACTTGATCATTTATGTGTTTAGTTGCCCAAGACCATGTATTGCCTTCAATGACTTATGAACTTTAAAATAAATACAACAATATTGATATTTGAACCATATACCATCACATATAAATGTTATATGGTGAACGGTCACAATTCATAATGTAAGAAACCTCGATGAAAATAGTCCATTGAAATAAGCAAGTAACCTATAGTGTGAGATCATGTATTCGATATGATTGATTACAATAATGACGTTGTTGTGTTAAATGTGACACTAGACCAGAGGCTACAAGATAGATATAAGAATTTGATCACAGAAATGTTAGTTTGACCAGTTTATGTAAAATGCAATTTATTCGATGTCCTTAAAAGTTAAGGAAAACCAAATGTACCTTTGTAAAGAGTTTTTATGATGTTGTAGTAAGGATCTCCTTTGAATGGTTTGACCGTTTAGAAAGGAAACCGAATGTATAAGAGTGGATGTAACCTAAGACACAATTAGGATGAAGAGAGTGAATGGTCACTTCTGCTTCATAAAGAAACATCAGAAACAGGAATTATAAAATAATAGTTGATACTAAACATTAGAATGAGAAATATGATTTTTATTCCAAAATGTATTTTCTTTTGAAAAATTGTTTTCTATGAGATATATTCTTTTGAGTTTAAGATATTTTATCTAAAAACTCTTGACTGCAAAAATGGTTAAAATTGATGGAATATCCCATATTAAGTGGTTGAATGGACCTCTGTATCTCATACGCTATTATAATAATGGCAGAAATAGTGGGGGTTTTCCATATAACACTTATTGGTTGCATCAAGTTATGAAAATTATTTTCATGAAACATACCAAACAGTATTTATGAAATAATAATTGTCTTTTAGTGTTGATTGAAAAACAGAGATAGTTCTATTTTAATATGAATATTATAAATATTCATTATAAAATAGAACTATAGTATTGGAATTTATGATGTATTGGAAAATACAGAAGTATCTAAATTAATTTGCAATTATTTTAGAATTATGGACTAAGCCACGGTTTTGAGAAATAATTTTTGATTACATGATTAAGAATCATATGGTACTAGTAAATTATATCTCAAACAATTAAAGGCAAAGAACCCATTCAACGGGAGCATGACATGAGTTGATGAACTCCTTGGTTTGATACATATAGATGTATGCAATGACAAGTCTATTAATACCAAAACAATTTTATGTACTTCATTATATTCACCGATGAGTTATCACTGGCGTGGACATGTGTATTTGGTACACATGTAGTATGTTTGTGATAAGCTCATAGAGTATAAAATGGAAGTAAATAAAATAACATGCAATAGAAAATAAAATTGATTCGATTTGATCGAATATGCGAGTATATTGGAAAGAGTTTCAAATGTACCTAAAATGAATAAAGATTTTGTTGGATCTCAGGTTTTGATTCATGCCAAGACGATCAAGATGACATAAGAATGATTGAATATTCGACAAAATCTACGACTGCAAACTACGAAGGTGACTAGACTCGAAGAAGAAACAAGACTCGAAGATTATATATCAAGTATAAATTTCGTTTTAAATTCTAAGTCTAGTGATCATGTATGTTAAAATCTATCCTCAAGTAGTTCACACTCCCTCGCATATATACTCAAGTAGTTCATGATCTTTTGAAATTTACTACACAATATATTGGTTTTAAGAAAATACTCAGTTCAGTCGACTGGACACATGCACTTAGTCGACTGAACCTATGCATATTGTTTTTTTATAAAATGCACAGCTCAATCGACTGAATGCACTCAGTCAGTCGACTGAATCTATGCACATATGTATGCACGTATATGATTTCAAATTCAGTCGACTGATGTTGAATGTCTAGTCGACTGACCTGGTTCCAACTGTCATTTTTATGAATAGACACTTCTCTTCATGAACGGGTTTTCTTCTTCGCAGAGAGTTACATCCATTGCTGTTCGATAGAACCTTTCACCAGATGTTGTAACTCTTTATCTACTATAAATAAGCATGAATTTCAAAATCAAATCACTTCACTTACTTGCTTTTACTTGAATTAAATTTTCTGAATTCACTGCTCTCTTGAATATTCAAAATCTATTGCTTACGACTATAAATCCATATTTCTTAAGCAATCTAAATCTTCCTTATCTTTGTATACTACACATATATACTTAAGGAAAAGATTATAGAAAGGGTGTACTTCAAATTGGCAAATCTGTGTTGTTAAAAGAACACAAAAGGTTAAGACAATCAATCTACTTTGTATTCAGGTCATGTTCGGTTGCTCGGACGGTCAAGTCCTATTCGGTTGCTCAAGCGGTAAAAGTACTATTCGGTTTCTCAAGCGGTGTAAACCTATTCCTCCGGGTTAAGTGATGGCTGCTAGTTTAAATTCCAGAAGGAGTCTGGGACTGGACGTAGAACGGGAAGTTCGAACCAGTATAAAAATCTCTAGTGTCATTTCTTAATTTACAGCTATTTTATTTTATAGTTATTTCCACACCAATAAGTTTAGTGTGTATATATATATGTACTAGTGAGTACCTCGTGCTTCGCACATGGGCATTGTTATAATACGTGAATTATAATCTTAGTAGCAGAAACGCTAAGGTAGTACGGAACAGTGATCATGTATTTCATATACATGTTAATGGATAGTGGAAACCGAATTCAGATGTCAGCACAAACATGACGTGAAATTACAGTGGTAATGTAAGGAACAATGATAATCATAAATAGTAGTTTAAGACCGGAGCAGATATTTATAAAAAAAGCACATGTATACTCCATACGAAAGCAAACGAATTCAATGTCATTCTTTTTTGATGTATGGAGAAAAAAATAGTGCAAAATGGGGTACCGGAAGAAAAAAAAGAGTCGATGACTACATTGAACGGAACAGTAGTAGGTACAGACAGAAAAACGTGAATGCACCACAAATATGAAATCATGAAATGGTACAAATTAATTTTTTTGCTTTTTCTCTCAAATCTCGATTCCAGTAGATGCTGCAGTCAGCTGATCTGCATCAACATCCTACAGATAAGGAAAAAAACAGTGTTTAAGTTTGGGAGTACAAAACACGTTGAGGTGGTAGAAGGTGACGATATGAAGTGAATGTACATTGTCACGGTATTGGTTTGAAAGTTGAAACAGTTCTAAACGGGAGTATCCATACGTAGAGCAGCCCAGTAGTGTTTGATATGGACAAATAGGTGTAATTTCCACTAATGTAAGAACTAACATTAGATTAATTTAATTACAGTCACCATTAACACAAATATATTCATAATACTAAGGATAATGTTCGTTCACAGTGATCTTACAACAGGAATATCATCTTTAAGGTCATCGATGCCTATAGAGTTTCGATGCCTATAGAGTTTAGATAACATCACACCTTGGATATTGTTGTATTCGACAGGCAAATTATATGTGACCATGTTCACTACGTTCTTTACCTGAATCATAATAACTATATCCACTTCCATATACTTTTCTTTGGATAGTTGGCAGTCTAAAGTTGGTTCTCCATTTGTTGTCATTGCTTTTTGCCTTTCCTGGAAGATAATTTGAAATTATGATTTAGGATTGCCACCTCTATAATATCCCGGATGTAGTAGAATCATTGAAATATAAAAGAGAATTGATGTGTGGTTACAAAGTAAGGAATGGAAAATTTATCTTGCAATACAACAATGTAGTACTCATAATTGTGTACCATATATGGTACCGATGATATTATAAACAATTATTGTTTTTACAACCATTATGTAAAAGTAAATGGTATATGCTGAAGTCTCTGTATTGCGCACTTCAGTAAATTATAAATAGTAATATTGTAAATAGGAGAGTTAAATTACCGTTATGCATAAACAAAGCCCACAGTCCAACATCCATCTTGAAACCTGCATATAAAATATGTAATAAGAAAAAACAACTTGGTTAGGTTTCTTTTTACTATTGTACAACAATTGTGTAATTTGCAGATCATATTTACAAAGGCGGCCTACTCATATGTACTTGATGTTACCGTGGAGATGCATTTAGTTGTGGGATCTGCCCGTAATTCTCAAGTGCAGAAGAATGGGTACACTGTGAAACAGCCTGGGTAGGTGTACTGTTCCCCCATCAGGCTGCGTCAGCTGCTGTTGGGAATGATTCGTTGGGACATTCCATCAACTTGTGGTTTTCTGCAGTAACAACTAACAGCGCTAAGCACGTAGAAAATATGTTATTAGCTTTAACAACCATAATGTACAACATACATACATGTATTTGTCAATGGCTTACAACAGAAGAAAAATAATATCAGTCATATCTACAGCTGTCTTCCACATTTTTTTATGTCTCAGTTTTCAATGTTTGGAATGACGATTTATCTAGCAAACTATACACGGAAAACAACATATGAGAAATGGATAGGTTAAAACAATACAAAAAAAAATTAGTGGTTGTTTCTGGTTAAAACCACAAGGCTGAGGAAGGAAAAATAACACGCATTACAGATTGAACAAAAAAGAATAGAATGCACAGACAATCGTTTTGTACAGTAATCCTCAAATCACGATGAACTGAAATCAAACTGCATCATGAACATAGTATATTCATTTTTTGAGAAAGGCATACTATTTTCTAATGTTACAAAAAATGAATATTCCCTAACCATAACAATGACCAAACTGTTAGTGTATTTGTATGAATTACCAAAATGCAACCACGGTAACTATTAGTATTGATATGCAAGTCATCTAAGTTGGTGAACTATATTGTAAAATAAAAAATAACACCGTATCTTTGGGTTAGTACCCTTGCATATATTGACTGTGAATATGAAGGGAAAAAAATTAAAAAAGAAGGAAACATATGCAGTACCAATGTACTGTAAACGTAAAACTTATGTATATCTAAAACTACAGTAACTGCGGTCAAATAACGACAGTAGGAACAACAACACGATCAGATTTATGGGATGTTATTAAATATGTGCACGAAATATAATTATAGTTTACCGTTGCACTATTTATCTCCATAAAAAATGTAGATCAGAAGCCGCAGGGATTTGTGCACACGAGGTCAGATCACGGTTCATTCAGTTTCATAATAATGCTTTTTTCTCAAAACAAAACTTGCTACATAACAAATGCTAGCAGAATGATAGCTCAAAAAAATAATACCATACACACATGACAAATAAAGGTTCAAAGGAGTAACGTATTTTTAGAAAAACTGACCCACTGTAAACCTAAGTTTTCACAGTATAAGGCGAAGGAAATAGCAACTTCTAACTGCCTCCGAAAAAGATCAGTATCAACAATGGATTTTTCAGATTAGGTTAAAATAATGGTGTGCATGAAGACGCATTTACATTACCAGTCAATATGATCATCTTTTCGGTAAATATGAGCTCAACGTCAACAAAATACTGGATGTAGAAATCAAATCAGAACTAATTTTTTTTAAAAGGGACATACTGACCTATAAGTCATCTGTTTCATAATTCTATACAGCTTGTATGTTCACGTGGTACTGAAACAGAAAGCCCGTAATACAGTAGTGGCTATAGTTAAATTAAAAACATGAAATGCCACTAATTTAAATAAACATGTTTATTGTCATATCTTTACTCAAACGACTGTCAAACACCAAGTGCAAATTGTGGAAGCGAGTGAAGGAAAGGTAAAGACATGAACTGCTTACATTTGTATAAGAGGTTTACTGTCAATGTGAATCCGAAAAATCATATAAATTGTCATCTGCCTCGAACTCGTTTTTCGACAGTCAGCATGAAGCAAACAATAAAAATAGAAGCTACCATGCAATATATGTTTATGAAATCAGAGGGTGAAACAGCAGCATGCCGATACTAATGAGTACAGTTTAAAAAAAGGGAGCGAAAACAGAGCCAAGCAGGTTGATTGTACCGTGAACTTGTAGAACAACGTGCTGGAAATCCAGTCGTGCAATAGCCAGTGTAGTGTATGTTTACAGAGCAGAAACATCGGGTGCCTGCAGAAGCAAATACAGGGTTGTAAAAACGGATGTAACCGCTGCACTCATGGTCTAATGTAGAAACCAAATCAAAACTACTATTTTATGCAAAAGGGGCATACAGAAGCATTAGTGAACCAATTCACAAATTTGTATGTGTTGTATGATCATGTTTGCAATGCAATAGAAAGAACATATTACGGGAGTGGGTAAACCTGAATTTAAAACATGAACTGGTAAACATTTGCAGGAGCATGCTTAGTTTCATAATTGTACTGAACGAAGCTCAAACGGCAAGTGCTCACCGTTCAAGTGGTTGAGCCGAAGATAAAAATAGGAACTGCCAACACGCGTATATACAGGTTTACCGTCGGACGTGAATCAAAAAAATAAAAAAAATTCCTATCACCCCGAACAAAATGGTTATCAACAGCTAGCAGAAAGCAAACATGGAAAAAAGAGGCCACCACGCAATATTTATTTATGCAAGCAGGAAACGAAACAGCAGTAACCTCATATGAATCAGTCATTTATGCGAACACGTTGCATACGTTGTAGAATTGGATACTTAAATAAGCCAACAAAATTATGGGATCAAAAGTGTTAATCATAATTCAAAAGGAATGGCTTTTCATTTAGGCTGGAATGAGTTGGTAAACAGTACGCAGTAATGGAAATGAATCTATTAAACCAAACGAAGATGTACAGTACGTCAACAGAAATGGAAACAACTTGTCAAAGTCGATAACTTTATGATAGCGAAAACGAAGCAATTACCTGTGCAGACGACGCAGTGGTAAGGAGGTGGTGGGGGAAAGGGCAGGACTTAATTGCTTGGGAAATCTTCAGGAAGATCTGCAGAACGACAACTGATTTTGGGGAAAAGACAGGTTGTGGTACGGGGGGAGATATGGAAATGAAGTTGGATGACGCGGAGGTGCGAGAGGAGGTGATGAGTCGGTAGATAAGACTGCGTGGAGGATACAAATTGGAAGCAACGTTTTAGGGAGGAGGAAATGCAATGGGGTTGAAAGGGAAGGCAGTTAGTGGAGCAGTTGGACATGATAAGGAGATGAGGTAGGGCAGAAAAATAAAAGCGGAAATGGATAAGTAACTGCCAGTAGAGGGAAAAAAACACGGAAGCGAACATTGAAGTGAGATTTTGAAATGAGAGAAGCGGAGGAGTCCACGTCAGTTTTGGGAAGTTCCTGTTTTAATATAAAGTAATAGATAGATATTCCATATTACACGATCCTATAACTCAGTCACTTTCATTTGTTATCAGAGCGGGTCATCTTATAACCGTAACATAGTTATTTGATATTTAAATATATGGAAAACAATACTAGCACAAGTTTCCTTGAAGATTAATCTACTGCACGACCACCACTATTATACGGATTAAACTATAACTATTGGTATACTAGAATGAGAATTTATATGCAAGTTAATAGTTATGAAACTTGGAATATTACTCAAGCAGAATATCATATACGTACCACCGAATATTCACAATGGTCTAACACAGAAAAACTAAATGCTTCTGCAAATGCTAAAGCCATGAATATGTTATATTGTGCATTAAACAAAAATGAATTTAATAGAGTAAGCATGTGTACTACAACTTATGAAATTTGGCGTACACTTAAAATTACACATGAAGGAACCAACAAAGTAAAGCAGAGTAAGATTTTTATGCCCAAAAATCAATTCCAGAATTTCAAAATAAAGCAGGATGAAATAATAAATGAAATGTACTCTAGATTTCAAGACATATATCATTCTCTCTTAGCATTAGTAGAAAAATAAAAATCAAGGTGAGTAAATCTCACTCTTTTTGGATTGTTGGAATTAATTTTAATGATTTAAATTAATTATTGGATGTTGGATTGAATTTATGAATTATTATCTATTGGATGATATATAATACATATAGTAGTATATATATTAGTAGTTGGATTGACATTCCCGCATATTTTAGCGGATGAGACTCTATGCGCCTCGCATAATTGCGGATGATCCTAAATACCGCGATATCCCTCTCGAAGTGGGATTGGTATATATTTTATGTTTTATTAACATATGTGGATGCAGGGAAACAATATTGAAAAATAGAAGTTTGGAAATATTTCTAAGTGTTGAGATGATGGAAGTATCCTGTTACGGGTTTAAGTAATTGAAAAATTGTTTTCAAATGTTGAAGAAATTGATATATCTTTTAAACATATTTGAAAGTAAATATTTTGGGAAAATTTGTAATAAGGCCAGATGATTGCTTATGGATGTTTAATTGATAGTTAAATAACCGACTATCAATATTGGCCAATTTCGTTAATCGTTTCGAAGAGATCGGGATTGGATTTAATTATCCGAAAACCACTTCGATCCGGTTTGAACGTTACGAATGAATACCGTGAAAATGATGAAGACGATGATTCGGTTTGTCCAGTCCCAGGGGAACTTGAATGGATGAATGCTATCAGAACATCGTCATTGGAGGACGATAAGCATTCAAAATAAAATTTTGTTCATTAAAGGTAACGCTTAGCCTCGAGCCTCATCAACCGGAGAATGACTAAAATAGGGGAGATGCAGAAAGGCTAAGTGGGTCGCACCCAAGTAAGGCATGTTATCACCTTTCTAGATGTCCTCGGAAACCTATTTATTATGGATATGGTTGTGCATGGAAGGAGCGCTCGATGGTAAGGGTGGAAACACCCGGGGTGATAACATATTCGGTCTATCTAGGTCAGGAGTAGGCCGGTCTTGTGTAGCAGGGGATCCCGGCATGGTCTTCGGTACATGGTTCTAGAGGTGTACTGTGGTGGGCGATACTCCAGTGGCCCAGTCATTCGGTGTAATCTATTCTCCAATAAGCGCCGTACGGTTTTGATTAAATCCTAAATTCAGGGGAGTAGAAATGTATTTTAAGTGATTTAATGTGGCGTCCTTCGTGTATGTTATATACAGCCTAGGTTTTGACAGACATATATCGATACTATAATATATAAATGAAGGCTTTGAAATTACTAAGATGGTTTTTACTAATAGCTAAGTTTTCAGATATTCTTGTAGTATTGTACCACCACACATCTTTTTGATATAGACGAGAACCATCATGTTAAACCAATTTTTTCAATTTTTTTATAAATGGAGCCCGGAGCTAGAAGATGTCAGTGGCAAATGGTTATTTTTTTAATAATTTTTGTTGCCATTCATAAAATCATGCTGATTGCGTTCACTTACTACATAAATTTCCATCTATGGTAAAAAGATTATCACATAAAGTAAACAAAATTTTGAAAACAAATTTGGTGATCTTAAATGTTAAGAAGATTTTATAGAGTTGATTAAAATTTCAGTAGTAAGCGCTACTTTAAGAATTAACGTTGTTAATTATGGCATTATCAAAATTTTAGATTTAGAAAAGCTTTCTTAAAGATATGGCAATTTATGATATATTGATTTTTTTTCTTCTAATTTTGCAACATTCCAGATTGAGAAGTTGCCTTATCCGCACATGAACAATATCCTCCCTAATATCAATTTGCTTGAATTTACGTACTTTTTGGTGTGACGTTACTAAATCTATAATAGCTCCTACTTATTTTAATTACTTTTATTATATATAGTCACACACAATGTAATTATCACCATTGTTTTTTGGGGCTTTGCACGTAAGGTCCCTATATCTGATGGTGTTACAAGAAAATTCCCTGTAGAAATAAGTATGTAAATTAAGTCCCTGTTTTTTCTAAACCAGAAAACGCAAGTTAGCTTCCGCTTTTTAAAATTTTAAAATTTTCAAAATCAGAAAGTGCAAACTAGCTTGCGCTTTTCTAATAGAAAGCGCAAGTTACCTTGTGCTTTTCAAAAATTTCAAAAATTTTAAAATTTCCAAAATAAATTTCAAAATTAGAAAGCGCAAACTAGCTTGCACTTTCTTGATAGAAAGTGCAAGTTAACTTGCAATTTTCAAAATTTTCGAAAATTTCAATAAATATTTCAAATTAGAAAAGTGCAAGTTATCTTGCATTTTCTATCAGAAAAGTGTAAGACACTTTGCGTTTTTTTTTTGAAAAATAGGGACCAAATTTACATATTAATTTATGTAGGGACTTTTTGTATAACAACATCAAAAACAGGGACCCGTGACTCTTTTCTTGTTGTTTTTTTCCTTTTGTCACTGCAAATCGACTCCCTTGTCTTTTCATGTTGTTTTGAATAATGACGATTCCATTTGTGTCATTTAAGATCAAAATGTATCTTAGCTATATATATTCAACAACAATGTAAAAATAAAAATATTGTTTAGTCCTCTTCTCTTTATTTGTTAATAAGAGCAACCTGTTGTGTAAATGGTGCGAGTGCATGATTTTGTATGCAAAAGCCTGGACGTACATCCCAATAATAATATTAATTTTAAAATAACATATTTATTTGCAAACTGAATAACAATTACAACTATTGGTGCTGTATTTATTGGCCACAAAAGCATACATTTGTAATATTGTTAATGGTTTCTGACATACAAAATGAACTTATGTTATATAAGATATTTAGATGTTTACAATATTAAAGAATTTATCTTGAAGAGACCTAAAATATTTCTACATTAGAAAATAAAATAAAAGGAAACGATAACATTTAAAGAGTATCCATACAAGTGTATTATTCATGTACGTTATCCCAATCATTTTTCCTTTGACACATATTAATGATGATTTTCCAGGTTGGTTTAAATGTTAATTTCTTTAAAAATGGGAAATCAGGTATTAATTTCAATAAAACGTTCCATGGTAAAACTTCGCATAACTGTTAGTCCATAATTGTCTATAAAAATATTTAAGGAAACATTCATTTATCATGCTTGCATCATAAGTTTAGCACGTCAAAGCTTATTGTGCATGTTTTATTTAAAACAACAAATAGCACATTTAAAAATGGTATACTAAAAGGTAATATAACATTTAAGATATTCAGATGTTTACAAAATTAAAGCATTTATTTTGAGAAAAAATAAAATATTTCTACATAAAATAATAAAATAAGAGGTATTTGATAGTAATTGAAGAGTATTCATGTCAAGAATATCATTCACATATTTTGCATTATGAATCATTATTTCTTAAAGAAGGGTAAGTTTCACAAACCAAGCTTGACAAAAATAAATATTGATTTTCCAAGTTGGCTTGATTTTTAATTTCTCTAAACATGGAATATTAGATATTTTATTTCTATTTATCTACACTATTTGAAGTTCTAATCAATTTTTAAAATATTTTATTTTTATTTCTATTTGTGCGTGGAAGAATAATTTATTCCTATGCATTCATTATCAAACTTAAATGGACCATTCTAATTAACAAAGGTTACTGTAATGAAAACAATTAAGGGAGAATCAAAGCCATGTAAGGTTTCATACCTGTCATATTGTCATATTCGATATAACATTACAATTGCAGATGTTTCTATCATGTAGTTCACTAAATACCTCATGGACTAGGGAATAGCTTCCCAAAGTTGTATGTTTTGATTTTTAGTTTGGATGCCACTTTTTCAAGCTAATTAATTATTTACCAATTATTTATTGTATTTTGACTCAAACAAGTTATACCAAGCTGTCTTATGTTTTGTAGCTATGGTCTGAGTCCGATTATATAACTAATCATTCACAAAACTCTATGTTGAAGTTACTACTAGTTTCTAGAGGCAAGTAAACGCTCAAATTATGAGCACGATTTTGCCAAAAGGGAATAGGAAGGAATGATCATATTGATATTATGCATGTTGCAGTTTTGTTCAGTCATGTTTATATCTTAGCAGTTTATGTTTTCATTTGTCTACTCTTATGTTGTTGGACGTGCTTGCTGAGTATATATCATATGTATGGGTATGAATTTCTCTCATTTTTTAAAATATTCAATGTTTACTTCCTTTTCAATTTTATTCAATGTTTACTTCCTTTTCAATTTTAAAACTCCACTCTTTTTTTAAACATATTCCATGTCATGCACATGTAAAACTACATAAATCATTTGATTCATATCTATCAGGTTTGGAAGTTGTCATAGTTCATTCTTATTGCTATTGTATATGCATTTACAGGAGATTATATGCACTCCTGATCGGTGTGTAGAATTTTTAGGATTTCTAATACATCATATTTTAAGAAAATATTGTCATGCCAATCAATTTAATAAAACATTCATATCAAAACCTGAGCATACTAGAGTTATTACACAAAAAAATGCGGTTTAGGAAAATCGTTTTCGAAGTGTCTAGTTGTTGAAAATTATACTTGAAATTGTTGAAAACAAGTTGCACATATCAAGAATGAATTGTATATAGTTGGTATTTAGCATGTTTGTAGTTGATTAGAGACATTTCCAATCTTGATATTAGGTACTTGTTTATATTTGTGGAATGAAAGTGTTACTTCAAGCATGACACTTTTTGATGAGGAATCTTGTCTTTATTTTCATGAATTCAAGGGTTGCATGGTATATTAAGCCAAAAACAGAACATGCTAGGGATATGTATTAAGAATATTAAGCTAAAATCCTAACTAGTCTTTATATCTAATCAATTTTTTTTTTTACCTTTTAACAGGTTTTATTATGTGCATGTGAAATTAGTAGATCAATTTGGTGGACTCCTCTTCATTGTCATCTCCATGAAGTATAACAAGTGCACTTATTTATGATTTTCGATTAAAATACCTTTGACTGGACATAATGATTGGCGATCTGTGAAAAAAATATATGAATAAGCATGTGGTTTGGTATAAGATCTGTTGGAAATCAAGCTAGTTTAAAAGGAATAGACGAAGATGTTCGAATAGAAGGTGGATATTCCAGACTAAGCATTAGCCTTTCCTGCATTCTAGTTGGTTGCTCGACTTGTTTATGGCTTGTTCATTTGTAAGTTCATTTGTACTTATTTACATGATTGCTTGTGTGCTTTTTTGTTTGATTGAATACTCTATCTTGTTGTTGGCTATTATTTTCTATTGCCATTATCTATTTTTCTTTTTAAGATGCAATTTCCCAATTTATGTACTAAGACTCCATGATACTCATTTGTTCATTTGTTGGTTTGTAAGAATTATCATCTTTTGATTGATGCCAAGTAGGTAACCTTTAGTCTTTCTTTGTTATAAACATTTCTACTTTATTTATTTTGAATCATGAGTATGAAGTTGATGTTATGCATTTGTGTGTATTTTGGAAAATCAAATAAGTAAATTATATCAACAGCTTTGCCGTTTGTACGAATATGTGGCAGTATAGGTGTTGAATGAGATGTTTCAGGTACACCAAATTTACAACACTTATAAGTGTTACCGTTCAAAATGGTTGCCAATGGTTATAACCGTTGGATATTACCTATTGTAGTAACATATTTTCCAACAAGTATAACTGTTAAGAGTAAGAAATTTCCCAACGGTTATATCCGTTGGGAAATAACATATTCCCAACGGTTACAACTGTTGGAAAATATGTTACAAATTTTGCCACGTACCTATTACTAACAGTTATAACCATTATAAATCCGATTTGTAACGGTTATAACCGTTACGAAATGACAATTCTGGTGTTGTGATTTGGATATTAGTGTTTAAAAAACCATTTTGATTTGGAAACTTATTTTAATTATTTGATATAATTTTTTTACTTATTATATGCATAAATATAAGTAAGCTGCATGTGTACCTTAAACCATTTTGAAAATCAAATACATGTTTTTTATATTTGTTGGTTTTGTATGTAAATTGATTTGGTTATTATTTTCGTATTTTAAAAGTTGTTTCAATTAAAAATTCATAAGTGGACTTTTGTGCAAAATCATAAACCTATTTTGAATCCTCCATAAGTTAAAGCCAACTTTCTATTTGCTAACATTAATAAAAAAAATAAAAATTACCAATTTTATAAATTTACGTTGTTTTAAATTTAAAACATTATTTGCAATTTTTTATACATATATACATACATGTATGTTATTTCAATTTAAAGTTTATAAAGGAACTTCTATGTAAACTCATAAATTTAATTTGAAGTCCTTCTTATGTTAAAACTAGATTTAAATTTTTAATTCTAGAATTCAAAACATATAACGTAGTCACATAATGTTTTAATATATATGTGTATGTTTGTGTGTGTGTGTTTATACAAATATGTAATTTTATTATATATATATAAATATTTATATTGTTATATTATATAATTAAAAAAATATAGACAACAAAGGCATATATAGAGGAACAAATGTGTCAATTGCGATGTAAATCCTAGCACCTATATACAGTCATATTAACCATGTACACATCATATTATTGCACGTGTACTATACACTTATAAATTAAAAATCATATAAATTAAATAAAACCTTATATAAACAAATTAAGTAAAATAAATATTTTATTTAAAATGTTTTAGATTGGATCTAAAATCAATTCAGAGGCCCGGTAAAGATTGAAAAATGAATTTTTCTTTTGAAATTCAACAATTTAACTTGTTGCGACTCAACTTCATTCGTTCAATGGTATCAAAGCCTAATGGTATATGCAGTATAAATTAGCAATATTTAGGCTAACTTATTAAAGCTTATCCATTTAGTAGGTGTTTAGAAAGGTAGAGAGTAAGATTGGGTTTGGATAATCAAGTACTCTGCCCTACCTGACTAATGGCCTGGCTCGAAGGATGTTGTAAGCCTAAAGGTTACTCCTGATATAAAGGCCTGAATTATTTTGGACTATAGGCTAATTTTCAAAATTCAATTTGAAAATTTAAAATAAATTTAAATTTAAAAGGTTAAATTTAAAATATAAAAGAAAAATTTATAGAAGTTATAAATGCACTCAAATTTTTCAAAAATGTTCTAGAAAATTAAATAATTAATTTTGCAATTTAAAATTTAACCAATATGATTAATTAGATTAAATAAAATAATTATTAAATGTTAATTGATTAAAACATATATATTAATATATGTGTATAACTTAATTGTTGTTGTTATTTATTTGTCTTAAAATTATTTATGATGTACTAAATTAAAATTATAAATAAATTAAAATATTTAATTAAATTGTTCGATGAAATAAATTTTATTAAATAAAATTTAGTTAAAAGTTAATTAGGTAAAATGTATAAATATATTAATATATACACATAAGCAAACTATAAATTTATATTGATTGACTATCTTAATAGTTTAAGATGAGTAATATAAAATTTTAGAAATTTTATGTAAAATAAAATAAATTAATTAAATATGATTTAATTAGTAGAATTACTAGTAATTAAATTAGATTTAATTAATAAGATGCATGTATATATTATATCAGTGACTTAAATTATAAAAGTTTTAAATAAGTTAGTACTTATATAACCATATATGTATAAAATTAAGTGAAACTTGAAAGAAGCCGAAATGAGTTTTAAGGAATAACACATATACCATGATTTCAGATGTGTTTGACACTTAAATTACGAGGGTATTTCACAAGAAATATATTATTTCCTAAATTAATATAACTCAATATATGTATATTAAAGATTATGGATCCTTAATAAACAAGTTTTCCTCTACTATTATATATTAATAGATTACTTGCATACCTTTGGTTGTTGAGCAAACTCAAGCCTGAGATGTTATGTGTAGTATTATTGATATATTGTTAGTTGAGATAAGATACATGCACAAATTTGTTAAGCATATATACTCAAGTTATGTGCATTATACTTAGGTCGTCATGAAATGGTAGGTATGAGTAAATAAGCTCTTTCAATTTTTTGAGCAAACCTAAGGTTGAGATTAGGAAAAAGACCACGAGTTAGAAGTTATATATGATATAACTGATAACGTTATCCATCACGGTGGCCCTATGATTTGTTGAACAAACTCAAGATCAGAATCCCAAGGCAAGCAAGTCTTAGCACCCATTATAGGAATCAACAAATTTCTATATTTTTCTTAGGGTTTTGGGAAACATCAAAATTTATTGGTAGGTTTATTAGAAATATAAAATGGTAACATTTAACCTTTCTAATATTAGCACTCCTTCTTGCATTACGAATTGCGACGATTTATGAAGGAGTTTCCCTCGTTCGTTCCTTCCTTTCGGGAGAGTTCCCTTCAGCAAATAGTTCTTGATCGGAGTCATCCATGAAAACTTTTCCTCCTTAGCCTCCAAGACCTAGTTGACTCCTTCTAGTCGATGCTTGAAGCCGATAAAACCTTCATTGGAACTAATCCCATCAACTATGCATCCCCAGAACTTGCCAATTTGGCTAGTGAATCGACCTTCATATTCTCTACCCTAAGGATGTGCATGATCGTATTCCAGAATCTTCATCAGGTAAAGGGAAAGTCTTGGACCCTTAGTATGGAAGGCCTTCTTTACCGAGAAAACTACAAATTGGGAGTCACTGATTACATACATCATCCTTACCCCCAGCTCTTTCGCTATCATGAGTCTCGCTGTAAACGCTTCATACTCAACCTCATTGTTCATCACGGGGAAATCTAGCTTTAATGCATCGCCAATCCTTCTGAAGTCACAAGTACCACTCCTGCCCCAGAGTTACGTTTATTGGAAGCTCCGTATACTTATAATTTCCATTGGAAAAGTGGACCACATCATCTTCCTTTCCACCATACCAGATGGTAAATTGAGTGATGAAATCTTTTAATGCTTGTCCTCTTATCTCCCTTCTTGGAAGGTAAGTGATCTCATATAGGCTTAGCTCGATGTTCCATTTCAATAACATTCCCAAAGTCTAGGGTTTTTGTTGTACTTGCTTTAAGGGCTGATCCGTCAACACCTTTATCGGGTGAGCTTGGAAGTATAGTTGCAACTTCACTAAAGCAATCAACAAGTAATAAGCTAGTTTTTCTAGCTGTGGATAGTTATCTTCAGCTCTGGTAAATCGCTTGCTGGTGTAGTACACTGCCCTTTAGATCCTTGCCTCCTCACGTATAATGCTGCACTTAGTGCATGGGCAGACACCGCCAAATAGATTAGATCTTTTTCATCCAAAAGCTTAGACATGATTGGTGGTCATTCCATATGCCTTAGTAATTCCTCAAAAGCTTCCTGGCATTCCTTCGTCCAGAAAATAACTTTCCTTTCTCCTTTTTGAGGGCATCGAAGAATGGTATGCCTTTATCAATTGCCATTGTAACGAACCTACTCATTGCGGTGACCTTCCCATTCAAGATCTTCAATTCCCTTATTGGCTTAGGGCAATTACATGTTTCAAGGATTAATATCTCTGAATTAGCCTCAATGACCCTTGAATTCATGATAAATCCCAAAAATTTGCCCAATGCAACTCTAAAGGAACACTTCAGTACTGTACCTCGGTAGTACATCAAACATTTCTAAAAGATCTTCTATGTGGTTTGTCGATGGCCATGACTTCATGAGCATATCTTCTACATACACTTCCCTTGTCGGTCTTATCTGGTCCTTGAACATGGAACTCACTAATCTTTGGTAAGTAGCACCAACGTTCTTCAAACCAAACGACATCACTCGGTAGTAGTACAATCTCAAATCTGTTATAAAACTTGTGTGCTTCTGGTATGGAATGTGCATCGGTATATATTTATAGCTGAAGTAAGCATCCATGAAAGAAAGTAACTCGTGTCTGGCGATCCCATCTACCAGCTATTCGATTCTGGGCAACTCGAAGCTATCCTTTGGGAATGCCTTATTTGGGTCCGAGTAATCAATGCATATCATACACTTTCCATTTTCTTTCATAACCAACAGGGGTTTGATACCCTTTCAGTTTATAAAGCACCATGGATAAAGCCATTTGCCCTCAGCTTATCCACTTCCACCTTCAATGTAGTGGTTCATTACGAACCCAAACCACGTCTTTTCTATTTTACAGGAGGATATTTCGAGTCCACATTTATAGCACGGCATGTTGTCTCCATCGATATTCCCCACATGTTTGAATGTGTCCAATAAAACACATCTATATTTGGTCGGAGAATACTGACCAATTCCTTCTTCAATTTGGCACTAAGACGAGATCTGATCTTAAGGACCCGAGTAGGATTATCCATATCGATCAGAATGTTGATCGTTAGCTCAAGTAGTGTTGCCCGCAATTCCTCTAACTACTTCTAGGGATACATAGTAATATAGGCTTAAAGAAGTTGCTATGATTCCTAATCCAGGGCTTGGGCATTGGTTGTTATGCATCCGTGTTCTTAATGCATAGAGGTTTCTCTACACCTTTCCGTTTCTCTCATCGCTTTGCCTCTTTGAATTCAACAACGTGACATTCTCGAACAACGCACTAGTCACCCCAAATTGATCTGACCCCATTCTTCGTAGGGTACTTCATTATCAAGCACCAAGGAGCCAGTACTACTTTGAAACTAGCTAGAGCCGGTCGGCCCAAAAAGGCATTATATGCTGAAAATTCATCAACAATTACAAACTTCTTAACCTGCATGATCTTCTAGTCTCCTTCTCCGAATTCCACAAACAAAGCAGTAGTCCCGATGGATTTCTTTGCCTCTCTGGTAAATCCTTAAATCCTGGATTTACAAGGCTTGATGTCTTTTGGACCGACTTTCATCTGATTAAAAGTTCTTTTGAATAGAATATTTACCAAGCTTCCATAATCCATTAAGACTTAGTGCACAATAGTTGAGCCGATAATGGTCGTTATCACCATGGGATCATAGGTTGGCCCTTCAATCCCATCAGAATCCATGTTATGAAAGACTATATCATTGGTCATCGGTCTCTACTGCTTAGTTGAGCCTCTGCCCCCACAATGGTCAAGTAGCTCCATCCACAATGGAAAAGCAGCTCTCCTATAGTACATGCTTCAAGAATTTGCATACAACTTCATTACATTCCAACTTTTCTCTACTGGATTAGATCCTCTATTTATTGGGTTAATAACAATTATTCCATCAGGCCGCCTGGACCCCTCTTTGCTGGGTCCAGGCATGTTCCCTTAGGCGTTCGGGGTCTAATGTTCTTTCCACCATCCTACATCTTCTTAACATATTGCTATAATTTCATTTTATGGATTAACTTGTCAATGGTATCCTTCCATTGATGACACTTATTCATGTTGTATCCATGGGTCTCATAGAATTGACAGTACTTTCCCGACCGTCTCTCAGCCTCCATCGCCTTCCTCCGAGGCGGCTTTATGTATTTCTCAGTTCCTTACGTAGTAAGGTAGATATTTTCTAGCATATCATTTAGAGGCACATATTCCTTTGGTCTCATATTCCTTGAACGTTTTTTTGGCATCATTCAACATGCTCCCAATGCCCTGATTCCTCTTTCTCTAGTTATTAGAATTTCCAACATTCGCAGCTACATTACAGGTAGGCCTGTCAATGGGCAAGGTTCGGTCCGGGTATTATAAAACCCGGACCCGATTCCAATTACAATAATTTAAACTCAAACCCGGCTCAAACCCGCAGGGTATTTCAACCCAATATCCGAGTCCGACCCGTCGGGCTTTTTAAGCCTGCTGGGTAATAACTATATACCTAACTCAAAATATTTATGTTTGTTAACCCTTAATTCCTCACGACTTAAGAATGGTACGATTCAAGTAGGGTGTGCAACTTAGCGACTTAAGTTATGCCACGACATAACGAGTTAAAGGCGTGACCGACTTATAAAGTGTGCTGACTTAACAGGTCACGACTTAAAGCAGCATACGACCTAAGCTACAGGCCCGACCTAACAGGAGCTGACTTAAGATAATCTACAACTTAAGAACTAAGACCGACTTAGGAAGGCTCCGAGTTAAGGGAAGCTCCGAGTTAAGGAATGCTCCGAGTTAAGGAAATGCTCCGAGTTAAGGAAGGCTCCAAGTTAAGGAATGCTCCGAGTTAAGGAAATGCTCCGAGTTAAGGAAGGCTCCAAGTTAAGGAATGCTCCGACTTAAGGAATGCTCCTACTTAAGAGTTTACAAGATAAGGAAGTCTCCGACTCAAGGCTGTTGCTAACTTAACAACTTAAGGGATCTCCGACCTACCAGTTTAAGATGCCACCGACCTGCGACTTATGTTAAGTCGCTACCGACCTATAACAGCTCGTATTCAGGAGTAACTGGTGCAAGCGCTCCTATCTCGTCGCCGACTTAGGGCCTACGACTTACTATAAGTCGGCTACGACTTAAGGACTTGGAGAATTTTTCCTATTCAGATTCGACCCTATAAATACCCCCCAAAGTCCAACGAGCAAAGGACTTTTGGCCATTTATTTTCTGAAGCATCTTTACTCTGCCGCACTCTCAGCTCATTCGACAAGTGAAGATCTCCCAACACTCAAGGCACTACAACAAGCTTCGTGAAGGACTTCATTCATCCGACACGGATTTAGCAAGATTCGTCACCGAAGTTTGAGCTAGTAGTCGAGATTGTTGTGTGATCAAATTGTACTATGTTTGATAAATGTTTTGTATCGTTTTGTAACCCGATTCAGTAATAAAGACTATAAAGTGGACGTAGGCTCAGTTACGGGCCGAACCACTGTAAATCTGCTGTTCCTTTACTGTTTTATTGCTATTTTCAGCCTGTATTCTGTTCCCGTACCAACGGGTGGTGCTTTCACGAATCTATTACACACACCAGGTGTTAGCGTTCACTTTTTAGCGTTAACATTTTGGTGCTTTCACTGAGAATTGAACTCAGGAAGATTTTCACCGTTGCTTCGCAAAAACTTGTGAAAAGAACCTCTCTTAAAACCAGAAGTTGATCTGAGACAATGGCTCCTAGAAGAAGAGGTAGACCTACCAGATCCGAAACTGCTCATGAAGGAACCTCCGCTTCTCCAACAGCAGATCAAACAACTCCTACCGTTGGAGTCACCAGGGCTGAATTAGATGAAGCAGTTTCTGGATTATATCAACGAATTGAAACTCAAAACGCTTTGGTAATGGATAGATTAACTGCTCTGCTTGGGGCAAATCGTCAACCAGAAAACCATCAAACAACCTTTCTTGAAATGCCGCCTTTCCAAACTGAAGGTTCTATGCCGCAGCCAACTTATCACGAACATGTGCCCAGGCAAGCTTCCGAGAGAAGGACTGATGCCTGTCCGGAGACGTCTCTGAACAATAAAGAGTACCTGTCCGAAATGGTTGGTCGCATCATGAAAGAGAGCATGCAAAGGGAAGAGAATGAGAGTGACTGGGGATTTGCGCCGAGCAGAACTCCGTTTACTGAAAGGATCCTGAAAGCGGAATTTCCAAGGAAATTTTCACCTCCTACTATCCAAGCCTATAGGGGAACGAGTGACCCTAATCATTTCCTATACAAGTACGATTGGCATATGACCGGTGCAAGAGCATCAGATGAGATCAAGTGTCGATACTTTCCAGTGTACTTGGAAGGTGTGGCTTTACTTTGGTTTACAAAGCTTCCAATTCGGTCAGTAGATCAATTCTCCGACTTAACGCGAAAGTTCAAAGAACAGTTCAGATTGTATGCTTCGAAAGCTAAGGATATAATGTCACTGACTAACCTTGAACAAGCGCCCGGAGAATCAATTAAATCTTTCTTGAGCCGTTTCAATATAGGTTTAGCAGAAGTAGATAATGCAGAGCCACGTATGGTCCTGACTTATTTGATGCGAGCCATCAATAAATCGAGCAAATTTGGAATATGGCTAAAGATGAAAGAACCGAACTCGCTTGAAAAGTTTTATAAAAAGGCCGACGAGTTCATTCGCCTTGAAAGCCTATCTACGACATCGAAAGTAGTTGTTGCCAAAGTTACTGATAACAATGCTACTTCCAATAAAAGAGAATCTGAAAACCAGAAACAGGAAAATGCGAAGAAAACTCGTTACTTTGAATCTTTAGGTTACACTCCTTTGACAGATACTCCAGAGAATATTTTCTTTGCAACTAAGGATACTGTCGAATACCCTAAACCGCATAAGTTGAGGATAGGGAAAAATGCCACGCAAAGTGGAAGATTCTGTAAGTTCCATAATCATCCTGGCCATGACACCAACGAGTGCCGCCATCTCAAGGATTTGATTGAGGAGCTATTGAAAGAGAACAAGCTGCAACAATACCTGAAGAAAAGCAAAGTCGACCCAACCTCATCTACTCAGGGGCAACATCTTGCTACTCACCAATCCGGCTCAGACAACAGTACTGAAGCACAGGAATCTGAAAAGTTCGTCATTAATGTTGTCACAGGAGGTCCACAACTGGCATGCAGAAGTTGGGATGACTACTAACTACCCGCAAAACTACAGCTGAGACATCTTCCACTTTCTTTGGCATATGAGTACAAAGATGTGAATCTAATGGAAATTCAGCTTGGAGATTCTGAAACACAGTCACTCGCATCCATTTTTTACTTAATAGCGTTGCTTAAATTTGTAAAATAATAATGGATGTGTAACTTTTGCATTGTAAACCGCTGAGAAATCAGTGTGATTCAATAATGAAAAACTATGAATTCTGTCTTCTCTATTATAAAATGCCTGTTATATTTCGATGTGTAAATACTCTAAATGTATTGCTAAAATATCGATCTAATATCGCAGGTCATTAAAGCAAAGCTTACCCATCACAAAGCCAAGCGAGCCCTATAAGTCGCTCAATAAACGAATTTCAAGCAACAAAAATTCCAAACTCAAATACCATACAAGAGGAACTTCACATAAAAGTTGACAACCCCACTAAGTCAAGCCCTTGTTAACTGGTTGCGATCGTTGATATAAAAAGACATCCAACCAAGTAGCTTGCGTTTACCCTGTGGAGTCACTCAACAGTGAAGTTTACTTCTATGGATAAAGCAATTTACTTGCAAAAGAAAGGAAGACCCGCTTGGAAACAATGGTAAAGGATCGCAGGTGGGCAAATGATGGAAAAACATGAGCCGGCAAACATAGAAGCATCCAAAAGGAGGTATGCCTCTCAACAGGAAAGCCGGTAGATCCACTAAAGGGACACCTTCCCAAGTAGAAGGAACAGGACCCTTGCTAACTGGTTGTGATGCATCCGATCAGACAGCTTGCGTCTGTCCCGTGGATCCACTCACCCCTGAGACGCAACCTTCCTGACATTCCAACCAACCAAAGCCCTCTAACGAGGCACGCCAATAAATGGGAGTGCTTTCCTCAATCAAAAAGATCGGTGGGACCACCGAATGGGCACCTTGTTAGTTGATTGCGATCGTTTGTACAAACGAACATCCAATCAAGCAACTTGCGTCCGCCCCATGGACCCGTCCGACCATGAGAAAGTAACTTCTAGGCAACCAACAAGCCCTCTTCGGAGGCACAAGCCCTCTTCGAAGGCACATTTCACCGGAGTTGAAGTGCAAAAATCTCTCTTCGGAGGCCCACTTCACCAGAGCTGAAATGATAAAAAGCCCTCTTCGGAGGCACAAGCCCTCTTCGAAGGCACATTTCACCGGAGTTGAAGTGCAAAAATCTCTCTTCGGAGGCCCACTTCACAAGAGCTGAAATGATAAAAAGCCCTCTTCGGAGGCACAAGCCCTCTTCGGAGGCACATTTCACCGGAGTTGAAGTGCAAAAATCTCTCTTCGGAGGCCCACTTCACCAGAGCTGAAATGATAAAAAGCCCTCTCCGGAGGCACAAGCCCTCTTCGGAGGCACATTTCACCGGAGTTGAAGTGCAAAAATCTCTCTTCGGAGGCCCACTTCACCAGAGCTGAAATGATAAGAAGCCCTCTTCGGAGGCACAAGCCCTCTTCGGAGGCACATTTCACCAGTGTAGAAGTGCAAAATGCTCCTCTTCAGAGGCCCACTTCACCAGAAATGAAATCCAAACTTGCTTCTCTACGGAGACCAAAATTGCTTCTCTCCGGAGACCACGAAGCCTTCTTCGGAAGCACTAAGACAAATAAAGCCTTTTGACAAGGCACATTCAAAAAAATTTGTTGATGGAACCACTAACGTCCGCAGTTGAATACTTATGATTATTTGTACAAACAAATGTGTAGTAAAACAGCCAAGGACTGTCCTGTGGATCCATTCAACAGTAAAATATAATTGTCTAACAACCAGATCAAAACTTTCTTCAGGAGCTCACTTCACTACATAGGAAATCCACTTTTTAACAAATAAAAAGTGATCATCCCCGAAAGTTGAAGTGTTCTTTAGAAAGGAAGAAAAAGTAAAAATTTCTCCAAAAACGGGATATACTCTATTAAAAGCAGAATGATTCTTCCCCTAAAAGTGGAATAGTTATTCTCTGAAATAAGAGTATCAGTCTCGTAAAAGTTAGAAATGTTGCAATACACTTGTGATATGGGGGCAACACTATGCAATTCAGTTGCATTAATAAAAGTAATATGCAAGCAACATACCGCAAGTTCATTGCAATATCACGAAAAAGTAGATGTGGAATAAATGCATTCTCAAACACAGACAAAAAGTTTGTACAAGTAAAAAGAATCGTTTATTCTACACTAAAAATGAGAAACAAATGCATTCTCACATACACAAGAATTTGCACAAGTAAAATAGCTATTTTATTCAATGCTATGAAAACTTTTTACATTATGCAGATTACAAAAAGAAGTGGAGACCGATATCCGCACAACTTCTGGTCAATACATACAAAAAATAGAAAGGGCAAAATCAGGCTCATTTCTCCTTCTTCCCGCCTTTAGAGCCTCTACCCGGCCTGATAATTAGCTTCGGAGGCCGTTGTGGATGAGTCGGAGAAGAAGAAAGAGGCACAGCCGGATCAACTTCTGCTTCCTCTCCAGCGGCAGAAGAGCTTTTCTTGCCTTTCTTCGAAATTACGCGTTTTCCCTTCTTTTTCGAGGAAGACTCACTGCCTGGAGTAAAAAATTCTGAAAGCTTAGTGTCGTCGTCGCAAGACTGCTCCGGAGTCTTCTCGCCTTCTTCAAGTTCCCCAGTTTTTGGATCTTGTGAAACAACCGGATCGTCCAAGTCTTTAAGGGCTTCAATTTTCTCTTCTTGCGATCCTGGTTGAGAAGCTAGAAGAGGAGTAACTTGAGAAGGAGGAGGAACGACAGCTGAAGAAGGAGAAGTCGGCACAACTTTTGGTACTTCCGCTGCAGAAGAAAAGAAGTTAAAAATCAGTATTCTCCAAGACAAGAGAAGATATTGGTTTGTTCAGGCTTGAGTAATAAGTAAGAAGTTCATCAAGCTCAGTCAAATTGAATAAGTAATCCACTTGAGATGGGTCGACGTCAACGTTACCTGGAGAAGTCGGGTTGGCGAGATCAATCTCAAAATCCTGAGCCTGAAAGTCCTTCATAGCCTCCTCCTCTGTAGGAGTGGTCACAATTTCTTTGTCGACTTTAGCAGGAGGCAAAGAGTGAGAGCTAGAGCCAGCAATATCAACATCAGCTGAAGCCGAAATATGAACAGGGGCAGTTGAAGGAGCTCCCTCTTTCGGGCATTCATCTCCTGTAGACTCAGCTCGCGCTCTGGCAAGTTGCTCTTTTCCTCTAGCAAGAGCGACACGAGCTTCATCGTCAAGATAGCGCGCCTCAAGTCCTGCTTCATCATAGCCGACACCGCCAAGCATATCAACTGCGGCTTCCCACACCTCAGCCAGAGTAATCTCATATTCAGGACCCAGAAAAGAAAGACTCCCATGACCCAGAACGCTGTGCAAATAAAAGTCAAATAAGGTAGAGCTGACATTAGCTTTTGTTGCCTCGTGCGATTGCTCGGCCGCTTCTTTTTCGGCAACAGCTGCAACTCGACCAGCAACAGCCTCATCACGCTCCTTTTCAGCTTTGGCAAGTCGAAACTTTAGCAATTCAATCTCCACGTACTGGGAGTTAACTGTTTCTCGTAACTGAGTGTTATTTTTGCGGTATTCTTCAACAACGAACTGCTCAGCCGCAAATTTCATTTCAGCTTCCCTCTGAGCGGCGTGCGCATCCCGCACTTGTTTTTGAAACACTTCTTCCTTTTGAGATTGTGAAGCGGAAGAAGCGGCGAGATCTTCCTTGAGTTTTTTGACCTCGGACTCAAGTCTCGCATTATCATTAGCAATACTCGTCATTTCCGCGTCATGCTGCTTACACCATTTATCCCATTCAGCTTTATCATTTTCCAGAGTTAGCATGTTTTCGAGATTCATGTGGTTGACTCTTTGAAGTTCATCAACAAGCTTTTGCCATTGTGACATCCGGTCAATGTCAAGCTTGAGGGCATCTAAATTTCTGAGCATGCCTTGCTTATCTATCGGGACCAAATCTAGGTCAAAGCGCACTCCTTTTAAGCACTAATTCGGAAATTGGCTTTGAAGTGTTGGAGGGCCATCTTTAACCTGATACTGAGGCCTGCTGATGATTGCTTGGATATCAGTTTTCTTCAAAGGAGGAGAGCTAGCCGGAATATTAGGAAAAATGGGAGCATCAGTCTTCTCAGAAATTGCAGACGCGTCACTTTGCTTGGACCACTTGCTTGATTCGTCAGCAATATGAGTCTTCCCCTTATCATCATAAGACTTTCGCTTATGAGAACTATCGCTTCTGTGGGAAGAGTCGTATCGTTCGTCTCTCCTCCCGTATTGATTCTCGTAATCCCACTTCTCTTGCTCATAATCCCGTCTTTCCTGAGCTTTCCTAATAGCTCTTTCTTCATCCGTCTCCCTCGGGGCATCGAAATATCGCCTAAAATCATAAGTTCCGCGGCCCTCATAGCGCTGAAATCTGTCGTAATGTGAGCCAGAGTGCCCCATCGGAGAATCTGAAAATAAAAGGAAGTGAAGTTTAGAAATTTCCAGGAAAAAAGGATAAGTGCGTATAAGTACCGAAAAATCCTAAGTGTGTGCAGCGTGCAAACTACGCGCGTCAAACTACAAACCACGTTTTAATGTGGAAACGGAGACGACTGGTGTAGAAGGTGTCGAGGCTTGTTTCAAAGAGGAAGTCGCTTCAACGACGGGGGAGATCGCTTTTGAAATATTATCTTTAAAGAGCTCCTGAAAGGTTATCAAGATATCGCTCAGATTATCAAAAGTATCGTCGCCGTGATGCATGGGAGAATTATCTTTTTCAACTTCTGCCTCAGCCGTCTTTTCAGAAATGTGAAAATTTTCCTCTTCTTCAGTAATCGGGGCAAGTGCTAACTTACTGGACGACCCCGCAATGTCGGTAGAAGTAGAACACTTTACCAAAGAAGTCTCAATGGTAAGTTCGTTCGGTGAAAGTTCTTTAGCAGGAGCGGGGGCATCTGACTCCTTAGCTGGAGAATCAGGGACTTCCTGTGGTTGAGTAAAGCGGGAAGAGTGTAGAAGCCCGAATCGATGTAAAAATTCGTCTGTCAACAGAAATTGGATACTCCTTTCCTCGACTGGCACCACCATAAGCCTTTCAAAAGTCGCTTTGTGACCGGGATTTCTAGAAGGAGGAGGAAATGCTGAAAAGAAAAGGGCAAAGTTAACACTTGATAACTCGGACTTCGGCAAGTTCGAAAAAAAACATAAGAAACAGAGACAAATGATCTTACTTCCTACTCTCCAGATGGCGTAAAATCCTGGAGGACAGCGGACATAGAAAAACTGACTTAGGAAACTGTGAACACTGTCAGGGAGACCAACGATCAACTTACGATTTCTAACGCTTCTCACAACTGTAATGGAAGGATGGTCTTTGTGCTTTGTAAATGTGCACAGGAAGCGAATTTCTCCAAAATTGGGAAAACGGTCCAGCGTTCTCCTAAAAAGCACACACAGTCTCAACAGGATGGAATAGCCATTAGGGTGTAGTTGAAAAGGGGAGATAGATAATCGAAGGAGAAGTTCTCGAAGACAGTCGTTAAATGGTGGGATAGCTCCACTCAAGCACATTTGGTGGTTAACTGCGACAAAGCCATGGGGCGGCCTATCAGCAGTGTCATTGATTCCAGGGAACAAAGCGTCAGCTTCAGCAATGCCAAACTGAATGCATAATTGACGAAAAACTTTATGGCTCAGAGTGGTAGGGGTCCTTTCCGGAGGATCGTTCAATGGAGTAGCAATTGGAAAGGTTCCTCCAGCTGGTTCCAAGTCTTCTTGTTGAGATGACATTCTACACAATGAACTGGATGATAAAACATTAAGGTGCACGTTTCCTAAAAAGTGTGAAGTGTTGTGCAGAGCCAATAAAATAACAAGTAAACACAACTGGAATTAAACTAGTCGACAATCGGTTGATTATGATATTTCAGAACTTGTTAATATTTAAGTACAGTATTAATACAAACAAATCAGTTTCAGTTGGCTATTACGATTTTGCTTTAATACTTCACTTGAATTGGTTATTGTACAACATTTCATCCATGCAGTTCATTTAATTTGATTTTTTCTTTATCGACTAATCTGTCATTTGATGTGGGCAGTCAGTGGCAGTATATTCGTCCCAGTTTTCTATGAATGTTATAACAGGCAATTAGAATTATTGACAATCTGTAGAAGAATGCAACAAAGTTCAACAGTCCAAAGTTCAAGGCAGTGAGAAATATGTTCAAGTTCTAGCTCGCCCACGGTCTAAGGGATATGCTATAAGTCAGGTTGAGTCGTAACTCTCAAATCGTGGTACATATTTAAGCAAAATTTGAACAAGTACTAAGTCATAAACGACTCAAGTGATAAGTTGCCCATAACTCAAGCATTGACTCGACAACGACTTAGGCACAAGCTCGACTGCGACTTAAGAATTGGTTCTTGCAGGTTAGGGTCAACTATTCTCTAAGTCGTAAGTCGTGAGGTATAGAAGAAGCTTCAATTCACTGCAACGAAAAACTCCAAAGTCCTAACTCGTCCATGACTTAAAGCTTATGACGTAAAAAGGATAACTCGGTGAAGACTTAAGTTGGGAGGGCGCATAGGTCGTACGATGCTACTAAATCGTAACCGAGTTAACATCTTATTGACTTTTCCCCTAAATTCCTAACCCGATATCCTCCTAACCCGTTAACCCATTAACCCTTCCATGATCGGAAACTCTCATTTTTCACACTGCTTAAATCATCCAAAAAACCAAGATTATATCGCCAAAGCCTCGCTAAACTAGTCAGTTAAGCCTGAAACGCGGTAATCCATTATCTCCATCGCCCCAATCATCAAAAGCCAAATCGAGCGGGATCGAGTACACAAACTGTCGATACAGTGGAATTCGCGACAAAGTATTGCATGAGAGGGTGGATTGAGTACAAGGATGAGGATTCACGAAGTAATGGTGATCGAGAATCAAGGAGGGAGCGAGAACACTTACGCAATAAGGAATCAGTGATCGATCGACTGTTGAAAAAAGGGAAAAATCGCCTTAAGGAAGCTCAGAAGAATGTTAATAGCAGAAACGACTTAGGAGATAGGCAATGGATAAAAGGAACGACTCAAGATTTTTATACCTCGGAGCAACAGAATTTGAATCGGCCCACACGAGTTAAGATGAGTCGAAGCACCCGACCTACGACTTAGGTGTGTACTTCGAGGGGCAAATGTTAACCCTTAATTCCTCACGACTTAAGAATGGTACGATTCAAGTAGGGTGTGCAACTTAGTGACTTAAGTTATGCCACGACATAACGAGTTAAAGGCGTGACCGACTTATAAAGTGTGCCGACTTAACAGGTCACGACTTAAAGCAGCATACGACCTAAGCTATAGGCCCGACCTAACAGGAGCCGACTTAAGATAATCTACAACTTAAGAACTAAGACCGACTTAGGAAGGCTCCGAGTTAAGGGAAGCTCCGAGTTAAGGAATGCTCCGAGTTAAGGAAATGCTCCGAGTTAAGGAAGGCTCCGAGTTAAGGAATGCTCCGAGTTAAGGAAATGCTCCGAGTTAAGGAAGGCTCCGAGTTAAGGAATGCTCCGACTTAAGGAATGCTCCTACTTAAGAGTTTACAAGATAAGGAAGTCTCCGACTCAAGGCTGTTACTAACTTAACAACTTAAGGGATCTCCGACCTACCAGTTTAAGATGCCACCGACCTACGACTTATGTTAAGTCGCTGCCGACCTATAACAGCTCGTATTCAGGAGTAACTGGTGCAAGCGCTCCTATCTCGTCGTCGACTTAGGGCCTACGACTTACTATAAGTCGGCTACGACTTAAGGACTTGGAGAATTTTTCCTATTCAGATTCGACCCTATAAATACCCCCCAAACTCCAACGAGCAAAGGACTTTTGGCCATTCATTTTCTGAAGCATCGTTACTCTGCCGTACTCTCAGCTCATTCGACAAGTGAAGATCTCCCAACACTCAAGGCACTACAACAAGCTTCGTGAAGGACTTCATTCATCCGATACGGATTTAGCAAGATTCGTCACCGAAGTTTGAGCTAGTAGTCGAGATTGTTGTGTGATCAAATTGTACTTTGTTTGATAAATGTTTTGTATCGTTTTGTAACCCGATTCAGTAATAAAGACTATAAAGTGGACGTAGGCTCAGTTACGGGCCGAACCACTGTAAATCTGCTGTTCCTTTACTGTTTTACTGCTATTTTCAGCCTGTATTCTGTTCCCGTACCAACGGGTGGTGCTTTCACGAATCTATTACACACACCAGGTGTTAGCGTTCACTTTTTAGCGTTAACAATGTTAAAACCATATTTTAAAACTGCAACTTTGGTAAAATTTGTATACAAACAATGTTAACATATAAATTGGACGGTGATGCAGTCAAGCTCATAACAAAAGTATGCAAAAACATCTACATGTAAACAAACAAAATGGTAAATAAATAACATACGCACTCATGTTTTGATACGACGAAAAACTAATAGTCAGGTCGGGCCCTAACCGGGCCGGGTTTTAATAAAACCGTGCCCGATCCGGATCGGGCCTGAGTCGGGTTTGGGTAGTAAAAGGCAAAATCCATACCCGCATAAATAGGGCGGGTTCGGGCCGGGCTCGGGCCGAAGCCCGTACCATTGACAGGCCTAATTACAGGTGCTCTAAGCGATTTTTTTAATAGCCACATTACTTTAAATAACTTATCTCGGTTATCTAACACCAGCCAATCTAGTAGCTTGGCTCGCCTATTACAAGCGTAAGAACTAGTTAAACTTTTGATGGAACTCCTCCATAGTGGTCGGATGTTTCATTCTCAACTATTTTCCAAAATCTATATCAGGATGTATCCTCTGGACTAAATCCATCAACACCATATCCTCCTTCAGATTATTCATCTTCGTGACCGCCGTGTTAAACATATTCAAAAAACTTTTCAATGTCTTTTTAAGTCCCTGAGAAACGCTTGACAAGGACATTACATCATTGGGCCAAGCAGCATGAAGCTTGAGCTGCTCCTAAAACTTCTTAGCCAATTCACCAAATGTTAAATAGACTTCGTTGCGAGCCGAGTGAACCACATTGACACAACTCCATCTAAAAAGATAGGGAAACACCTATATCATACTGCATCTATTGCGTTGGCACCATCCATGTGTCATTCATTCTTGAATAGATAATGTTTGAGGTCAGCAGTCCCGTTGTACGATGGCATTGAATGCATTGTAAACTTCCTGTGATATTCATCAGGCAAGATATTCTCTTTAAATGGAGTTTTGCTAGGCCCAGAACCCTAATCTTCATTCTTTCTCCATCGGTATTCCTCCATCAACCGCTTTATCATATTAGCAATATGCACCTCACTGACTTGGTGATCAGAAAATGGGCTATATGGAGTAGCACCAAATGCTTGACTCCGCAAATAGTCTCGGCTCGCTCGATGACGTCTAGGCTTTCCTGACTCTAGGAGAGTCACTTCCCCAACTAGTCTTTGACACCTAGTTATTACTCCAAAAAATCACCTTTCGACCAAGTCGAAACCTCTTTGAGTAGAAAGCTAAAGTGAAGAGCTGCAGCTAAACATTTCAAAGGAGTTGAAGGAATGCTGCCATCAAAGTTTAGAAGCCTCAAAACCTTTCGAAGGTGTCGGAAGGTCCCTTCTATCAATATTAAGAGGGTTTCAACCTTTCGAAGAAGTTGAAAGAGTCAAAAGCCTTCCGCCTTCATTTACAACCTTTCAAAGAAGTCCTTTCAATTGAGTCAAAGCAACATCTTTCGAAGACAAGGGGAACAACTACTTGCATATGCGCCAAATCTTTCGACACCAAAGGTTTCGCCTTTGTTTGAACTACTCAAAAGAAAAGCATTGACCAGAACAACCCCTTCGGAAGCTATAATAAGCTTTTTGAATCGGTCAAAACCACCTTGGTCCAGGAGAGTTCTACATCAGATCGAAACAAGAACATAGGCTACTCAACAACATCGAAACCAATAACAATTGAATCTCTTCGAAACCAATGTAATCAACCTATCAAGTGTGTCGAAGGCTCTAAACTACTTCCACTAACAACAAGGAGGCAAAGATCCATCTAGGACACCTCAATGTCGAAAGGTTCTATGAAGAAAGAAATATTCAGAAATCAGCAAATACGAAAGAATGATAAAGGACCTTTCAACAACGTCGGAAGGAGGCGTGGTTCCCGGTCAGGTTAAAAGGTTAAGAGAGAATGAAGGAATTGCTAGAGAATGACAAGAAGAACAAGGACACCTTTCGACAACATCAAAAGGAGGCATATCTTTCGATCAGGTCGGAAGGTTCATAACAGCATATAAAGGGACACCTTTCGACAATGTCAAAAGAAGGCATAGCTTTCGATTAGGTCGAAAGGAATATAATACTATGTAAAAGGCGAACCTTTCGACCAGGTCGAAAGGTTCATAACAGCATATAAAAGGAGGACCTTTTGACATTGTCGAAGGTAAGAGTGTGAAAGGGGGGCCGCCTGCATCTATAAATAAGACCCAAGGGATCATGTTTTGGGGATCCAATTTCTCTCATTCCAAACTTGTATCTTCTTTAAAAAAGAATTGTAACCCTAATTGGGTGATCATTTAGGAATTTAATGAAAGAAAATTTCTTTAGATGGAAAAAGGGAAGTCTTGAGCATTATTGAACTCTTTATTGTTTACTAAAGCTTTTGTTGGATTAACCTTTATGTTTCAGGTTTAACCCCATCAAAAGGTACATATCGACAAAGTCGACACCTCTTCAGGCCCTGACAACTTCTATAACCTTTCAAAGTCGTCAACTCTGTGATCAAAAGCTCTCGCAAAGGTCAAAACCTATTCCCTAAACACCAAAACCTGGACTTACAGATTTAATCTAAAGAAAGTCATTTCCATAGCTTTCGACAAGGTCAAAGCCTACTCCAAATCCACTAGAACATAAGATTTCCTGCCTAAACTTAAGGAAAGCTAATACCCAAGCCTTCGACAAGGTCGAAACCTACCTTTAAAAGATTTAACTCAAGGAATTTCAATCTAATCGAAAGGAAGGCTTTCGAAGGAGATCTCATACTAGCTCAACAGGATCGAAAGGTCACTTAACCCAGAGACCACACCTTTCGACGTCGTCGAAAGGTCTAATTTGAGAAATATCAACAAATAAAGCCAAATCGAAAGGCAATTCCTAAGGGAATCATGCTCACTATTTGTATAAAAGATTATTCATCTTTCTTAGCATTATTTTGGGGTGTTGACAAGAAATCTTGTTAATATTTTTTGGCGCTAGAAGGAGGGCTTGAACCTTCGACTTGGATAAAACCCTAACACCGCTACTCTCTAAGCCTACTTGAGTCAATCCCACTTCGAGTTTATCTGCTTTGGAAAATCATGGCAAGAAGAATTAAGAGATCTGAACAAGGATCCTCTGATCCACATTCAACAAGGTTCTCCCAAGTAATCATCAAGGATTCCAATCAAGATGAAGAGCAAAGACTAAGGCTCGAAGCCTTAAGAATTATAAACAAGAAGAAAGAAGAATCTTATGATCCCGAGAAATGGAGTCTAAATCCTTTTCATGTAGGTCCTACCCCTATCTTTGCACTCGAAAAGAGAACAAATGGAAGTGACAATATCTTTAATCAAATGAGAAGAACCATTCAATACTATTCCAAAGGCACGATCTTTAAGCAAGAAATAATGAATGATTATAACGCCTTTGTACACAAATGGAAACCAACTACAATAAGAACACTTCCAACTCGAGAAGTCCAAAGGGTAGCGAAAAGAAAAGTAATTGAAGAGCATGAAATAATAAGCCAAAGGGAAAAAAGTCAAAAAGCCATCCTCAAGAGTCAAGCTTCAAATCAAGGCTTCCAAAAGAATGTAACTTAACTACATCCATGGAAAATGTCTACTTGCTTACTAAGGATGACCTTGATTATTGGTCATCACAAAAGAAAAAGCTAAAATGTGAAAGAAATTTGGGAGGATCCTATTGCCACTACCATATGATGAATGGTCATGAAACTAACCATTGTAGAGCCTTGGAGGGGATGATCATAAATTTCTTCCAGCAAGGAAAGATCCACGAATTTGTAAAAGGAATTTGAGATGAAATTAATAAAGATCTACTCTCTTTAAAGAGAAAATCAACATGGTTGGGAGTGAAATGCTCTTCCTATTTGGATACTACCAAAGATGGTAGAAAAGCCTCTATCCGCGCCAAGATGGCCAGGGCAGAGCACCTCCTGGAGGGAGGGCGGGTAAGCCGTTAGTCGCACCATAAGATGGCCAGGTTAAAGCACCGGACAAGCTCTTGGCCACGCCTCTGGTCAAGTCAAGTCACCTCCTAGAGGGAGGATGGAGTAAGCCTTTAGCCGCACCATAAGATGGTCAGGTTAAAGCACCGAACAAGCCCTTAACCGCACCACGCTATGGCCAGGTTAAGGCACCTCCTCGAGGGAGGATGGAGTAAGCCTTTATCCGTGCCATAAGATGGCCAGAGTAAAGCACCAAACAAGCCCATGTCCGTGCCGCCAAAAGGGCTAGGGCAGGGCGCCTCCTGGAGGGAGGTTGGGTAAGTCTTTGGTTCCAGCCTCTAAGATGAGCTAACCAAGAGCACTGGACAACAATGGACTAAGACGTCCAGGCCTAAGACGCGGCCCATCAAATAATGGACTAAGACGTCCAAGCCCAAGGGGAGGCTCATTCAATAAAGGACTGAGATGTCCAAGGCCAAGAAGAAGCACATTCAACAACGGACTAGGACGTCCAAGCCTAAGAGGAGGCACATTCAGCAATGAATTCAGATATCTAAGCCCGAGAAGAGACTCATCAAATCACGAACTGAGATGTTCAATCTCGAGAAGAAACATACTCAATCATGGACTAAAACGTCCTAGCTCAAGAAGCGACCAATCAGATTATTTCTATATATCCAAAACTTGAAGGGTTCATTCATGTCAAAGAAGACAGAAGCAAAGGAGTGAAACAGAACTCCGCTTATTATTACTCGAATCTGGGTTTCGGGACTCTCATTTCTAAACATCAGCTATTAATACCCAAATTAGGGTTTTGGGTCTTTCATATATGAATTCCATCATCTAACACCCGAATTTGGGTTTTGGGTCTCTCATACTGGAATTCCATCCATTAATACCCGAATCTTTGTTTCGAGATATTCATTTAAGAACTTCACTATTTAATACCCGAATCTGGGTTGCGGGTCTCTATTAACCACTGGTTATCTTAATATACCTGAATCTAGGTATCGAGATAGTTATTTATTTGAACCACTAATCTGGGTGTGAAATTTCAATAATGAAAATTTATTTTTCTATCACAAATGCCCGAATCTATGTCAAAGAATATTATCATAAAGATCGCTATTAAGAGTTTTCAAACGTGAACTTTGGATTTCTAATTCTTTCAAATCCCATTAATGTTAAGGAATGGGTCGGAGGGTTACTACTTCAAAAAAATTCAGATACCGATTTTATAATTCGATTCTTCATTAAATATCTATTGAAGGTGACATTCCAACACTTATTTCCTTGCGATAGAGAGAGATGTTCTATCAACAAAAATCCAGGCATTCCAGTTGAGTGGAAGATGTTGAATTTTTTATCATCTCTCATCGTGGTTAAAGATGAGATTTTGGCATCCAGTATAAGCCACTTTTCATATAGTTAACAAGATGATTTATTAATCTAAACAAATGACATTCATCGACGAGTATGTCGATTTCAAGCTATCAATTAGAAATATTGTTTGTTACATGCTTTTCAGGAAAATCAGAACAGCAGGGAATGACAAAAGATTCAACAAGTCCAAAAATCAACGAGTGAGCAATTCATAAACATTTCAAAAGTAACATTACATAAAAGGATTACAAATCAGGTGATATTTACAAAATTTATGTGATTCACATAAGTTATGAAATCATTTATAGAATTACGAAATTATTTACATATATACAAGATAAATTTATATAATTCACACATGTACATGGATTACAAATCTTGAGCGGCTTTATCAAGAATTTCCGCAACTGTAGGATCTACAATGTGACAAATTGTGGCACAAATAACTTCCTTAAGCTTCTTTTCCTTTCTTCTTATTTTGTTCTCGTCATCAATCGCATCAATATTGTTCTTCAGGGCATGATTAAAAGCTCCATTGGCTGCCTTAAGTGTTTTGTTTTCCCTTTCTAACTCAGCAACATGCTTCTCAAGCAGATAGATATCACGTTCGAGTTTCTGATTCTTGGCGGCGTAATCTTTAATAGTCTTAGAATATTTGGCTTTCTGTTGCTCATCAAAATATTTGTCTATTTCAAACTTGACTCTTCTACACCAGTTGCCCACGGCATTCTCGTCTAAGCCCACGGGAGGATTGAGCATGGAAGGGAATTTCTAGGTCGCAAGGAGTTTCAACCTTGTGGGTTTTGTAGCCATAGGAGTAGCGTGAGGAACTGGTAAATCAATATTTGAAATCTTTTCCCCCCATAATGAATTCCAGTTATTCGCACTGTGATTGACTATCTTTCAACCTCAATTCCAAATCACTGATCTGTTAGATGAGTTCTAACATTTTAAGAACAAAATCAATTGAAGGATTTGCTTTACTTATCGCTTAATCGCAGTAATCATTTCATCTTTATTTTTAACTTCAGCCTCGAGGTGGGTGATGTGATTTTTTGGCCGCCGACGATGGTTTTCTAAATGACATCTTTTCTGCCATTTCACGGCCTTAGTATTACCGCTAAAGCGTTCTAATAAAATGTCATCGCTGGGCATGATTCCTCCACTTCTTTGCAACAAATTCTCTCTCAGAGCATTAACACAAGATGATAAATTATGAGGAAGAAGAGTTTCAGATAGTTATAGCTCCTATTACAACAAAAGAGATAAAATAAAATCAAAATCAAGCTAAGAAATCTCTTTATTATTATAGAAACATATTACAACTTAAACAACGTAAAAGTTTAAAGGTACAACAAGCAACTGAATTACATCTAAAGTCTAAAAACTACTTTTCTAACTTTATCTAGAGAGTTAGCTGAAAGCATAACTATCGAATCAAAAGGCATAGTAACTCCTTCAGGGGTTATGACCGGCGAACATTTGCTATAGTCCCATTTCCCAGCTGGAGGACTATCATAGCCGCAAATTAATTTAGATTAAAATGTCCTGATCTCTTTAAGGAATGTTTCTTTCTCATCGCCGAGGAAGTCAAAACGGAGGTGAGGGTATTCCAAGTACAATTTTTGTAAATCTCGAAGAAAGCAATATCTCGCCAATTTCGAAGTCTTTAAAATTGATGCATTTTCAAAGTAAAATCTTCTCAATTTAACATATTGGCTTAAGTGGTCTCCAGGGACAAGTCGACCTAGAGAACTGTCATTCTGTAATAGTATAGTAAAGAGAAGGTAAGCATAGAAAACAAAGTTAAAACATATATTCATAAATCAATTAATTGTTACATATTTACAACCATTCATCTAGTTCATACAAAATAGACTTAGAGAAAAACTCAGAAACAAATTTATCTTTATAGCACTTAAGCTTTTCATGGGGGAGGTCTTGAGGAATCGATCTGACCTGCGGGAAGTTCCAGCAAGCTCCGAGATGCGGGTCAGATCCGAATTCATCTAAGTATCTTTTATGGAAACGTCTGAGTAAACCCCCGCTGAACTTGCCTAAGTACGAAAAGTCTATAATAGAATGTCTACAATAAGCTTTATACAAAAAGTCAACTAAAATATCTGTTTCTTCGATCATTATCCAGAATAAAGTTAGTAACTCTCGATTTTCCTTCAAGAGAGCATCGTATCGGAGGTGCGCTCTCTTTAATAAGAGGGCAGCCCTCTGATATTTAAAAGATGCTAATACGGAGGTACTCCTGTCGAGGTTATGATATTTTTCAGAAAGAACATTGTGCTCCTTTATCAATTTGTCTAATTCCATATATAACTTGTTAATTTCTGCTTGTTTTCTATCAAATTTTGTCCTATAGGGAAAGGTGGACTTCTTCCTTATCTAGAACAAATGAGTTTGCACTAATTATAATCTTCGAAGTGTAAGACATTTAAACAGAGAATCCCATACCCGAGAAACTGGAATGGAAGCCTAGGAGGCCTGCTCTTTCTCCTTTAGATCTTCAATATGAGCAGGAGTAGGCATGTCCTCAAGAGGAGTAGAAGGCCCAGGGGATGCAGGAGGAATATGAAAGAGTCTATGCAGTAGGATCGTATAATATGGAATAGTGAAATACAGAGTATAGAGATGATATTAATACTATAAATAGTGCGGAATATAAAAGCAGTATAGTAAAATGACACCAGGAATTTTTATACTGGTTCGGAGCACCGTCCTACGTCCAGTCCCAGACTCCTTCTGGAATTTCACTAATAACCCTCACTTAACCCGGAGGAATATGTATTTACAACCCTTGAGCAGCCGAACAAGGACCTGAGCAGCAGAACAGGATTTCACCTCAGCAGCCGAAGAGGACTTCACATGCCTGAGCAGTAGAACAGGACTTCAACAAATACAAAAATACTTTTGACTTTGTGTGTTCTTAATAACACGAATTTGTCACTTGTAGTACATCCTTCCTATAATCTTTTCCTCAAGTATGATGTGTGTAGTTGTGTGTATATGAAGATTAGGAAGTTTCAAATTGCTTGAAGAATATGGAAATGAATACGTAAGCAATGAATGTATGAATTCAAGAGAGTAGTTAATTCAGAAAATATGAGTCAAGTATAAGAAAGTAAGTGAAGTGATTTGATCTTGAAATTCATGCATATATATAGTAGTTAAGGAGTTGCAACTGCTGGTGAAGAGTTCTCTACGAATAGCAATGGTTGCAACCCTTGGGGAGGAAGAAGGCTATTCAAAAGAGGAAGTGACTTTTCACAAAAAAATGACTGTTGCAGAATTCAGTCGACTGACTCAGATTATTCAGTCGACTGAATTTAAAAACATGCATGTATATGTTAAACTGCACAGATTCTGTCGACTGACTCAGGTTATTCAGTCGACTGAATTCTGTTGTTAAGCAAAAACTATAGTAGCTCATTTGGTTAGAGTACTTGCCTTCCAAACTAGTGACCCGGGTTCGAGCCTCGCTCCATGCATTTTTTGAAAACTTGATTTTGATTAAAATATGCATGCAAGTTTATGTGAATGATGATTCTTGAGGAAAGATTTTAACAAAGCACTAAACTAGACTTTATATACTCATTTGATGACACTTGTTAACTATACAAACCATATATTGAGCCGATGAGTCTGGATGTTATCGTAGTCGTAGATTCGTGAATTTTTGTTTCATGTCAGCAATCAAAACCTATGATCCAATAGAATATCCTTCTGAGGAGATGGCTCTTGTTTGGGAAATTCAGTGTTGTCGCCACCATGCTTCTTAGAGGCTCCAAAGGGTCCCCCTTTATCTCCGTCTAAACCCTGACCACCGACAAGGTCGTCGTCGTCATCATCGTTGTCATCATCGCCATCATTACCTTCTTCCTCGGCGGCATGTTCTTCGTCACCCTCATTTTTGGAGTCTGACTCGATATCAAAAGAGGGGACATCAAAAGAAAGGGCTTCAGAAAGGTCAATTTCCTCCTCGTCTGCAGGTTCAATACCCTGCTTCATATGGTTGATTTTACGCATTACTCTTTCGGCTAAGGCAGGGTCAAGTGAAGGAAAGCTAAAGTTAGGGAAATTCTTGTAGTTGTTAGTGTATGCGAGCATAAGGGCATCTTCATAGTTCTTTAGCATCAATGGCCCAAGGGTGATGTCGACGAATTGAGATACTTGCCGCTTTACATCAGAGAGGGTACGAATGGAAAGTTTGAGCGAAGCTCTGGTCTTCTTGAATTTATCTTTCAAAGAAGTGTTCTTAGCAACCAGGCGAGCCGTTTCATCTTCCGTATCTTTCAAAGTGAGCTTCATGGCGAGTTTTTCATCAGTAGTAAGTTGGTGGGCTTGCTTCTCTGCTTCTAAATTAGCCTCAACCCTGGCAAGGGAAGCTTTTACTCGCTCCAACTCTATGGAAGCGTCGTTTTTGGCAGCGGTCAAGGAAGATACTTGATTTTTAAGCTTGAAATTTCCTCCTACAGCTTGGAGGATCCGACTGAAGACTTTAAAACGTGTTCATTCAAAGCTACTCCTAGAAATCTGGAGTGAGAAGTGTAACACAAGTTAGCGATTAGAGAAAACCAATGATGATAAGATCAGTTGAGTAAGAGCTTACCAAGAGTTGTTGCTCCATTAGAGAGCGATAATTCCCCGCCAAGTCTGGAGTGAAAGAGGGCAGAGAAGAAGAAGTGAAGGATTCAGAATGCAAGATGAGCTCGACTAGTTCTTTAAAATTTGTAGATGGAGGAGTAGAAGGTGATGATTCTGAAGGAATTTGTTTCATGGAAGGAGTCGTCAATAAAGCTAGCTGCATCTGCTTAAGTGCAGCTGGGGAATCAAAAATGGAGATGCGTGAAAAAGAGTCAGGAATAGGCGGAGTTTTCTCTGGTTTATCTTTGAGGGCTTCAACAACAGGGCTCTTCGAAACTTGTTCAGAAGATAAGCACTCCTCCTCTTCCTCCACATCAATGATTTTAGCCACTTTCTCCGGGGCGCGCCTTCAGGAGACTCCATTAGTTTTCTTTTAATTTTTTTTTTGGATTTTGCAAAGGCTGCCAAGATTGATGTTACTCCAGAAGTCGATGGAGGAGGGGCAGCGCCGCTAGAAGACACTATGACTTGAGAAGAAGCTGGAACAAATTCAAGCAGATGTAAAGTCAATCAAAATAATTCAAAGAATGCCAGGGACAAAAAAGAAGATTCTTAACCAATAATATACCAGAAGGGTCAGCACAGATAGGTGACATTGGTAAGAAGTGTTCAACATCTCCCAGGGAGAGAAAGCATTTGCCGTGTGAAGTGTGCAGGACAGTGGGAGGAGTTCCTAAGATTCTCTGTCCCACTGGTAGAAGAGAGTGCTTTCTTAAGTTTGAGGGAGTTAGAAGCGTCAATCCACTCCTAATTTGTCTTGAAGCCACAAATAGAGAGTCACCGATTCTCTTGTTGACATCATTAAGCTTCTTGGAAGAGACACCTGATGAAGCAAGAGATTAGTTAATGGAAAACATAAAGTAGGGGAAAGACAACACAAAACCAGACTTACAGGGAGAGACAAAAGTCCCGCGAATATTAGCAAAACATTTGACAAAGAAGAACTGGTTCTCCCAGTCTGCATAACATTATATAAAGGCTACATCTAAACAAAGACGTACTCAACCTGTCTCACCTGCATTCACAATGTTAGCCTAACATAATAAACATAATATGTGGGCCTAAACCACTTTATGACAATAACACCATAATATAGCATAATGTAGCATATAACATATGAGTTAGTTAAATATGGACAACCCATAAACGGGTAGTGACTAGGTAAGCACAACCTAACCATAACAAGTTAAACATGGACTGATTATAAACGAAAAGTGTGTTAGATATGCATAGTCTAACACAACATGTATACATAGAACTAGTTAAATAGAGACTAGTTTCTGAATGTACTAGCATTAGTTAAATGGGACTAACACTCGAACACACATCTATACATGTATACCAATCTATTATACAACGTCTGGTAGACTCCCATATAAACATCATAAGGGATATTCAAGTTGGATAGAAACCAAAATGATAAATACTCATATATTCGATTCGGCCCTACACAGACTTAGGTTCAACCTACAAACATGAGGTTGTGCCAGTGCACTGGTGCGCTGGTGTGATATACACCGATGGACCGGTGTATGCTTTAGGCAGAGTTTTCTACCTGTGGGTTGATGTTTTTCCTCCACTAAACTTCACCAAATTTTGTCCAGAACTTCACGTCTCTGATTTCTAACTTTTTCTACTTGTTTAGGGCATTATACTATGTACTCATATCCTCTTGAAACTTCATAATATCATTCCATGTCATTCTTTTCCACCTATTGTTTAAGCATATAAATATAATTAACCCAATCTAATCATTTCTGGTCATTACTTAGGCAATAATTCATACAATTAACAATTTTATATTTCAGATTTCAATATATATTCGATTTACATATTTTATTTATATTTGTATTTAATTTATTAACCCTAAAACAATCATACAATGATATACTCGCATATAGACATTATAATCGAAGGAGATGATTCCCATTCACCAAATCAAGTCTCTAAGCCCTAGAAATCTTCGAATCGACCTATTAATCTTTGCTGTCTGAAAATGCAATCATTTAAAGATCCTCAAATCGCCAAACAGATGGTATTATTGGACTCCTCTTCTTGCACTGATCGATTTAGTATATTTATTTGTTGAATTTGGTTGAGCATTGACAAAGTTATGAGAAGAAAGAAGAAGAGGATAACGAGAATGATGAAGTAGGGAAGAAGAAAATGAAAGTACGTACAGTTTCAGAAATTAAATAAGAGAGGGAAGCGAACATTCAGATTTTAAATTCAAACCTTAATAGGTTAAGCCCATTTCAAAAATCACAATCTAAATACCCACGTAACTTCTTCACACGGACTGCGATCCAGATAAACCAGTATACCATTCTGCCCAAAAAAGATCTATACGAAAAGGCACAATCTCCGTCTCTAATTCCAATGTTTGAAAAATTACCACTTTTCCCTTCTTAGTTAAAATCACTAAAATACCATTTGTATTAGTTTATAAAATTTACAGGGCATTACATTCTCCCCTCCTTAAAAGTATTTTGTCCTCAAAATTCCTAAAGGAGGAAAAATGCAAAGCGCAACTCACATATTGCTTAATAAAAATGACACATCCATAAACATGCACAACCATGTATGTGTATCCATATCGTACAAACTCATATCATATGTTATCAAAACAAAATAAATAACAAACCTTCGGTTCTGTGCCAAAGCTGGACATTCTCCCTTCATATGCCCCATCTGCTTGCAATTATAACACTTGATTTTCGAGACATTAACCTTACAGTCCTTCACATCATGTCCCCACTATATTACACCTTTTATAGTTAACATCTTGTTTCTTAACTTGACCACTATGATTTCCACTTTCCTTACATTTCCCTAAACAACTGTCCTTCTTAAAATGTCCCGTAGAAACCCCCATAGCAATAACATTCAATAGTGCAGTTTCCACTAAACTCTCGAATGTCGCTCCCATAAGAATCTGACTAAGTGCCAACTCTCTTAATGGAGTATTCAATCCTTTCGCAAATTTCATAGCTTTCTTCGGTGCAGTTTCCACTAACTCAAATCCAAACACTGCCAGTTCATTAAACTTATTTATATATTCCTCCACAGTCATTTCTCTCTAACAGAGGTTGAACCTTTCGAGCATCACTTCCCTTTGAGCTCCCAATATAAACATTACCTTAAATCTTTTCTTAAAGTCAAACTAGTTAATTTCCTCCTCGTTAACCTTAGCCACCACAATTTTTCGCAGTTACATGCTTCTCCACTTAAATACCAAGAGGCAAGCTTTCTCTTAACATTCTCATCTAATCCGAGCAAATTAAAAATCTTATAATAATCATGAATCCATTCACATTTTTTCTACAATAACTCAATCCTCATAAATGGTTTACCTCCTAAGCCTGTAAACTCCTTGCACAACTTAGGAAAATTCAAAGTGGGAGTCTAGCAGCTACAACACCTTGTGTTAAAGATGTATGGACTTCGGTATTAACAGCGTCATGGTTCCTGGCAGGTAGATAATGGTGGAACCATAATGGAATGTTCACTCCTAGTATCTCTATAACCTTCCTTCCATATCCAGTTTCAATCTAGTTACCCATCTCTACTATATGTAAAATGGTATCCATTAGCAGCTCCCCATAGAATAGTAAATGGAGATGGTAAACTTAACCCCAAAACAAATGGTATATATGCATACCACTTAAATTAATAATACGAGTTACAAAAATATACAATTATGCTCTTTCAATATGTCATAACCTTAGCTCTGATACTAAATGCAACAATCTGTCATGTTCGATCTCTGTTTGTAAACAAACATAAAATGAAAATGGCAGATTCTCGTGGTTTACGTACAATATACAAGGAGCTATATAAACTAACTAACTAAAAATTTCAAAATCTCACAGTGGAAGGAAATAAATACAAAATATAACAAATACCAAATCATATCCCAGTACACATGATCAAATCCAAATCCAAATGCATCGGTACATCATATACTAATAATTTCAAGTAATAAATACAACACACTATATACATAAGCAACACCATCGTTAACTGCACCATCCTTGTTACTCAAGACCACCATCATAACCTATAAATCCATGAAAAAGGAAACATATGGGGAGAAGGTCAGACAAGAGTCTGGTGAGTGAAAACCACTACTAAGAATATCCTTCAAATATGTTCGCATAACATTATATAAAGGCTACATCTAAAGAAAGATGTACCTCAACCTATCCCACCTGCATTCACAAAGTTAGCCTAATATAATAAACATAAAATGTGGGCCTAAACTACTTTGTGACAATAACACCACAATATTGCGTAATGTAGCATATAACGTATGAGTTAGTTAAATACAGACTGACCTGTAAACGGGCGGTGATTAGATTAACACAGCCTAACCATAACCAGTTAAACATAAATTGATTATAAAAGGAAATTATGTTAGATAAACGTGGTCTAACATAACACAAATACATAGAACTAGTTAAATAGAGACTAGTTTTCGAATGTACTAGCATTAATTAAATGATACTAACACTTGAATATGCATTTATACACATATACCAATATATACATGTATCTCGTAAGACCACGCCGCATATGAATACAGACGGGTTTTTACCTTATGATAACCAAAATACTTTATACCAAAACAAATTTTATATTATTGTTAATAACATTGGTTTGAAAACACTTTTCAAATAAATATAGAAAGAAGGTACCCATACTCGGACAATGTCAAATGGTGTATATGATACCAAAGGGGTAGCTGAAATGTTTGCAAAGCATTACTGCTATTTTGGGAATATAACAAAAACCGTAAAGCTTGTATTGGAATTTGATTTCCAACATGATAGGGAACTAGTGGCCATCTCCTCCGGTGTGAAATCCACTCATAACAATCCTAGTACCCAGTGACTATTCACTTTTATCAAGCAAGCCTCTGTAATGCATTGTTACACTACTATGGAACATTGTATTTCAGTGGCTTTGCTCTTTCTCAACCGAGCCTCTAATACATGCCCTTTTAAACCACTGAGGGTCCAGACACTACTGGACTCCTCCAACATTATTAAAACCGATTGCATGAAATATATGTCCTACAGACCACAAAATTACCTGTATCATCTTTAGGATGTGAGGCTCATGAAGCTATGCTCTTCTTTCCACAAAGCCACGCTTTGCTTTTCACAAAGCCAATTCCACTTAGAATGGCATATTGTCATTTCTAACAGCACATTATTGATTTCCACAAAAGTACAATGTTTGAGCTCGTATGTCTCATAGAAGGGTGTTAAGTATAGGAGGGGTTACCTCCTACACCACTAAACAGATATACGTGTGTAGAGATCAATGTATGTGGTTTTAGAAATGTAATGTCTGATACTCATCCATACATGTTTTCTATGTGAAGGACAAACCAAAGGCACTCCTCCTACTACTTCCTGTTTGGAAATCACCTTTAGGATTAGTAGCAAGTAGTCCTTACAAATCAAAGATTTTCAGAACAAAGACACAAATGCTACCATATATATATGATATGGGGATTAACCCAGAGGTTAGTTGCTAACAGCTCTACATCATGAAGATCTCCGTCTTCAAATCATTGTCTTTAGCATGTCTGCACTTTCGAACATATATATTGGTTTGAAGTGGTTTTCGGGTAGGAGTTACCCAAATTTGACCCCGGTTTCTTCGAACAAATCATCGATAAAAAGATGTCAAGTATATAGGTGATTATCAAACAACATCCAATCAATTTATCTTTTCATCAATCAAATATCTTTTGGAGATATGTTCTTATCTTTTAAGAGTATATGGATCATTAAGCCTCATTTATCAAATTCTCTGGTTGATTAAACCTCTTTAATCTTGGAATAATTCCATATCATTTCACCTTTTACTTAGGAAAATATTTCCAAATCATTTATTTAAATCTTAACAAAGATTTCTTATTTTCAAGTCATAACTTTTAAATGGGTCAAAAACGATGTTATTTAAGACATCATTTACTGTAAACCCAAATCAATTAGTATTGAGTAGAAAAGGATCCATAGAGATTAGACTAATTATACTCAATACCAATTTCCATATTCAACTTGTATTATTCGTCAAATAACAATGAAATCACCTTTTAAATTCACACGGATAGTACGAGTTCCGTCCTTAGAATTTTATGTAGAGTTTAACTAGGGTATTATATATACCACCAAAATCATATTTTAAAATATTGTTTAACTTTTGAAAAACTCAAAATCTATTTTCTTTTAACTTAAGAAAGTGTGGTTCGAATAGATCAAATTAACTGCCCAATCCGTCGGGCCAGTCCGGATAGCTAGATCAGAACCCAAACATTGGTTGTCCAAGTTAGGGTCTAGAAACTATCTCTCTATTACCCATAAGGCGGTCAAGTTATTTGATCAACTCTAAATCCTTTATATGATCTTTTAGAGATGATTTTTATTTACTTAACACTATTCCAAATATTGTTTAAAACAATTTTCTTTAACCATTTATTTTAAACTATTTAAAATACTCATAAAACTTACAAATCATCTTCAAAATACTTAATTATACATTTGAAAAGATTACTAAAAAGATCAGGGAAGAACAATCAAGTTAAAACAATGATTTGCAAAAGTTACAGAAAACCGTCGCAAAAACTGCCATTAATAGTGTTTTTAGAGCTTCTCAGCTCTAAATATATATTCCACCTCATATATGTCCAATTACTCTATTCATAGCTCTTTTAAAATATTTAATCATATTTATGAAATTTATTTTATAATTTTAAAGATATAAAAATATTCATTTTGAAGAATTTACCCCTTTGATTTCCGAACTGCCAAAACGCGATGTTTTAGAAAACTTGATTTGGACATATTTCAAACTCTACTAAATAAAATCTTGATTTTCTTCTTTTTTGAAAACTATATTCTAATAGGTTCAAAAGATTCTTATTTCAAATAATTTTGACTTATATTGCATCCTACACATTGATTTAACTTTTCAAGTCGAAAATTGACGAACTGCCGCTACGCAACGAGCTCGATTTGGCTCACTTTTTCAAACTTCATTAAACTTTACCAAAATTTATTAAAATGTTTAAAATACATAATAAAACATTTTAAATCATTTCAAACTATTTTTACTACATTAAAAACTTATTTTCCACTTTATTCCGTATTATAATATTATATTATTATAATATTCAATTTTCAACCTTTTTATATTCAAAACCATAAAGAGGCTTACTAACTCACATACACATATTAATAGAGATTTATTTTTCCATGAATTAACTATGGTTAATTGATTAACCATTTCTATTTTGATGAATATTATTTTCCCATCATTAGCAACCAAGTTATCAACCAAATATTCATCCAATATTCAACCAAGCATATTGATTTACTAATTAAACATGCACATCATCATTTTAAGTTCTAAATAAACAAAACTAAACTCATGTACTCACTATCGGTTTCCACTCTACCAAAGTTTTTTTTTGCAAGGCAAATTAAATCGGTGGCACTCCAACAACACTTCAACTAATCATCACCTAACCTAACCATAATATCACCAAAACAACCCTACTCTCCCCTATAGCTCGGGCATTCATCCCCTACCAACATCTAGCTCACGACCATCCATTACCACCAACATACATGCTCACAGCCTAGAGCCTTCTCCCCTTTACTCTCGGCCTTTACCACCTTAGTTTACGCCATCACCTCCTCCTCCTTATGGCTCTTGGCCATAGGCCATTTCCCTCATGGATGCTTAAAGAAAGAAGGAGGGAAGAAGAAAAAGAAGTGTGTGTATGATAAATGAAGTGTGTGGGTGTATTTAGAGGTGAAATGTGTAAAATATCAACCAAAACAATATCACTAGCCTCTCATCACCTCACCCATGTGCACCTCCATGTGTATGTGTAAGAGCGATGGTTAGTTTGCTTTTCCATTGCTTAAAGGTGAAGTATTTGAGAAAATATCATGATATTTATATATTTTTACCATTAGAAATTAGTGAATGTAAATGTGAATATATTTGTATATGTATGTGTATATGGATGTATACATGTGTATATGTGTGCATTTTTGTCACATATAACATTGCACAACTTCTCCACGTCAAATTGTTATAATTCAAATTCGGATTTTCGATCACATTTTTACTTCTCAGTAAATAAATAAATAAATATTTATTTATAAACAAAGTTTGAAATAATATTTTTATAATTAAAGGGGCCTCATTTGAATTTAAACAATTTTTAGATCATTTAAAGTCAATTTAAATTCAAAAATCAATTATTTGGAAATGAGGTCATCATTAATGATATTATAAAAACATTTTATTTTAAAAAATAAAATAAATAATTTTATTACATATTCCTACTTAAATGGATAAATAAGTGTATATATCTAGTTCCGTTTGCTTTGTATTGAGAAAATCTCAATTTTTCCAAAAACTAATTTTCGTCGTTTTTCTGATAAAAACCCCAAATATCCATATTTGTTAATATACCTTTAAAACAGGTTTACCATCATTATTTATGGTTCAAAACATTATAATTTATGTTATAATATCTTGTATTTGAACATTTCAAATATAAATATAATTTATCAAAGCGATAAATTTGTGGTCGTTACAATATCATTCTTTTCCGCCCAAATTCAATTATTTAAGCATATATACAAAATTATCCCAATCTAATCATTTCTGATCATTAATTAGGCAATAATTCATATAATTAACACTTTTATATTTCAGGTTTCAATATATATTTGATTTACATATTTTACATATATTTCTATTCAGTTTATTAACCCTAATAGCAATCATACAATGACATACTCGCATATAGACATTATAATTGAAGGAGATGATTCCCACTCTCCAAATCAAGTCACCTAGCCGTAGAAATCTTTGAATCAATCTCTTAATCTTCATTGGTCTTAAAATGCAGTCCTTCCAAGATCCTCGAATTTTCAATAGATGGTATAATTGGACTTCTCTTATCGTGCTGATTGATTTAGTATACTTATTTATTGAATTTGGTTAAGGATTGGCAAAGTTGTGAGAAGATAGAGGAAGAGGATGAAGAGAATGACGGAGTCGGGAAAAAGAAAATGAAAGTACGTATAGTTTCAAAAACTAAATAAGAGAGGGAAGTGGTTGTTTATATTTCAAGTTTAAACCTTAACGGGTTAAGCCCATTTCAAAACCTGCAATCTAAAAACCCACGTAACTTTTCATCGAACTCCGATCTAGATAAACCAATACACCATTCTAATAAAAAACGAGCTCTAGAAATGGCACAAGTTCCGTCATCTAATTCCAATGTTGTAAAATTACCATTTTACCCTTTTTAGTTAAAATTACTAAATATCCCTTTATATTAGTTTCTAAAATTTATGGAGTATTACAATACGATTTCCACAAGGATCTCAGACATGGATATTAATACTTAACACAGTGGAGGACCGTTATTCACTAAGGCATGGAATGCATAAAATCTTTGTTTTACTTCTCTAAATCTAGTTGTCTTTATTCAAATGTTTCTATCATGTAATAAAGACAGACCTACTACCGAAATTAATAAATTTGCCTTTATTAGAACCATATGGTGTTTATTTCTTATTTTCTATAGAGATTACTATAACTGCTTGGATTACAACCCAAGAATGTTAAGACCATCATAGTTTTATTGAAACCTAGGAACTGGATATGTGAAGCTAAAATTAATGGTCAACACATCCTCGCTGAAACAGATAAGTCATACATGTACCTATTAAAGTCTCTGATATCTAGTAATTATACATGCATCACCACTAGGGACTGGGGGCATCCGACTGTGATCCATCCCAATTGGCTTACATAAACTCTGGTTGGAAAAAGGGAACTAATTTATCAAAGTCGAAGTATGATCGTTGAAAAAGGCAGTTCACTGTTAATGGTTGCCCCATAAACCAAAATTGTCTAGGCATGGTTAGTATTCAAACTTTAACAGTGTAGACAAACTCGCTCAAACTCAAAACTAAGGAAATGGGTATACTCTACTTGTGAAACTAATCCTCCTAGAGGATATTTTCACATTATCTTGCAAAATGAATTCCCCTAGGGAATATTTCCATACCCTTGAGTCGAATCTCCTTTTAGACGCTTAAAAGAGAATGTGTTTTAGGAATGATGGGATCAAATCTTCTTTCCGATACTTAAAAGGAGATGTGCCCTAAATAATCAGGGAACTGAATCTCCTTTTCGACACTTAAAAGGAGATATGTTCTAGGAACTATGGGATTGAATATCCTTTTCAATGCATAAAGAGGGACGTTTTCTAAAAAACCTACGGAACCAAATCTCTTTTCTAATCAGTCGAAAGGAGATGTGTTATTAGAATTAAGAAGTGGAATCCCTTTTATAATACCTAACTGGAGATGTGTTTTTAGAGACTAAAAAGTCAAATCCCTTTTCGACACTCGAAAGGGATATACTTCTTAAATAATAAACTAAATCCTCCTAGATTCTTTAGAAGGGATGTATTCGTTAGATTAATAGATCAAATCCCCTAGAAATTTCAAACGAGATGTGTGCATACATTAATGGACTACTTCTAACAAGCTAACAAGGACTAGGATTATGAAGAAACGTCGATACAAACTTTTTACCTTTCCAAACTTATTGGTGATTGATTTGATCCAAGTATGTATGGTAGCACTATATGAAATGAAACGAAATAACTTAAAAATCATGTTGGACAAACATATCATGATTACTAGTCTTAGCTAGGTATGGAAATCATATTTAAATATTAATATAGAATACATGTATGCTTGTGTTAATATTCATGCAGGAAAGAGAGAATATGGATGTAAATAAATAACAAGGACAACAACATATAATCAATAAAAGGAATCATGATTACAAACTTAGAGTCGTTACATGTTTAATAAATTAAACCATCATGCTACTAGGAATCCTAAGCTTATTCCCTTAAAAACAGTGTTTGAAAGTATCAGGCTTATGTCTTTACATTGATCAAAGACACAAAAAAGCAAGGAGTAGGTGTAAATCGATACTAGGAAGGTGTGATTTAGAGTTTACCTGATAAGGTTTGAGAAAAAAATCATTTGGGTATATCTAGAAGCTAGGTGCGGGGAAGACCAAAGGTTTGTCTAGGTCTAAGTGCAAGAGAGAAAAGTCAGAGGCAAGGAATTTCTAGCACTATTTATAACACATATCATCAGTTTGTAAGTTTTAAAGAAACAGATAGAAAAGTCCAACCAAATGGTACTAAACCACAATGACCCTAAACCAATAAACTATTGGACAAAGGAAAAATTCAGTGAGAAATTATGTTAGATACCAATGTCATCGAGCGAAGTACTACTATGAGCAATAACAATAATTAAAGAGGACTTCGAACGATCGATGAGCTTCAAAGGTAAATAAGACTCTGCGAAAGCCATTAGTTCAAGTTTGACTAGAATATATAAGATGGGAATATAGACAAGATATTTACAAAATTTCAAGAATTGCTCTTCCAATACTTTCTTGACCTTCTTTGAGGCTTTTAGAGACCATAAAGTGATCATTAACTTGCATAAGAAATACACCTTTTTGTTTGATGCCCTACTGGCCTTTCCGAGAAATGGTTGTCTAAATGTAAGTATCTTACCATCCATTCCAATTTTGTTTTATTCAAATTCTCTTTGCGCAAATAGCTTAATCTGTTTTTATTACATTGCAGTTATTCCTTCAAGAGTAGATAGCGATGACCCGAGGTGCATGGTTGCTACACTTTAAGCCATTCCAGAGGAGGAACATATCACAAACCCTCTGCTCACTGACCTATGCCTCCATGATCACTTACATCTTATGTAGAATTGTTATTGACTCTTCTTCGAATGCGTTGCTCATGGTGCTTGATAAGCTGGGACACACACTCCTACGCAAGATGAGGTAGGTACTAATCCAACTCTAGCTTACCGTCAAGCAATTGATGATGATAAAGAAGAAAAGTTCATTGACATATAACCATAAGAAGAAGAAGGCAAATACAAGGAAGAAGATGAAGAAGAGGAGGGTGAAGAAGAAGAAGAATTTGACATAGAGTCCAACGGGGAGAATGTTGAAAGGGAAGGCGACTCAATTCCTATTTTCTGGTTTAGACACTAATGAATGAGGCCTCGTGAACCCGCCCCTAATCCGACCCTCTATAGGACAAAAGAAGCAACACTTACTTACCAAAATGATGGTATAGTTGGTCCATCCTTTGATCTTGAACTCAAAGATAATTGAAATCTCGACTTTGATGACCTTGACATCGATGAAATATTGTATGAGATAGGCAACATCACTCTTTTTTTTAAAGGCATAATAGCTCCCTCATCCTTACCAGCCTAGCATGGTCCGTAGGCCAAATAGGATTGCGTTGCACCACTACCACTTAGGATCATGCTCAAGTTCACTTTACATGTCTTCCATTACTAGTTTATAGTAGTAACTTTCATTTATTCGTTATTTTAGGTACCATGGGAAAATGCAGCTACTTTAGGGATCTTGACCATAAGACATCTAGGGATGCACTTCTTTCCAAATGTTACAGGCGCCGTGACTGCTACCACTCCAAGGAGAACTGCAATGACTCGTTTTAAATGAGAGGACAAGGATGGTTGGAGTATGATTGGGAATACCATGAGCATCTGCACTCATCTTGTGACTCTAGCTTCTACCATTTGAGGGGATCATCGCCTCTCTATCATTCCTAGGGCTTGAATCTCATTTAAGCCATCCTCCTTCGAGGAGTAGTTCTTCACCTCATAATGACTCTTCTCATGCTTCTATCACAAGTTTTGCTCCTGCCACTTTGGTCGTGCTTGTCCTAATTCAGAAGGGCAAGCAAGCATCCACTACTTCGGGCCCTTTCTACTAATAAAGGAACACTCTTGGCCCCATGACTACATCTTCTACTGACCACCAATGATGATTGGAAAGAAGACGGGATACCATTGCTTCTTTATCATCCATATACGCTTTGACATTTGCGCATATAAAGTAACCATATTTTGACTTTTATGGTGTCCATTTTGACTATATATAGATGATGTCCCAATGGGCAAGATTGAAAATGCATGTACCACATTAGATGTGCTGTGTAACATCCCCTATCTAGAGGCCCAAAACTAAGTGCTATAGATGCTGTAGTCATCCATAGTATTAGCTTCCGGCGACTAAATACGGCTATGTTAATGGTATAAATAATATCAAAAGCATTTGAATATGAAACAAAACACAGATTTCAAAACAAATTTTTACTTCATTACATTTCAAAACCAATTGTTTCACATTCACAACACATAATCCCAAATCGTTCCCAGGCACAGATCAAATATAATTATTACAAAATACGCCTAGAGCGGTATATGAAGATACCCACTTGGTTGATCTGAGTCATATGGTCATAATAGACCTAATACAAACAATACAGCAGAAATTCCAACAAAACACAACAAGAACTGTTACTCCTAAATAGCTATCTGTTTGCCTCCTGCATGCCTCCGGTAGCTTATTTGTCATCCTACTAAAACCTGAAAAAGACCTTAATCCCTCAGCCTACTCAAATTAAATTTGAGCAGCCGAGAGTTTAAGGGGAAAACATAAACTTCGAGTCAGACATAAAGCCTAGTATGAATAATATTATACATCCCGGTTAAACATGTTAAGGGAGACCACACCACTTAGTGGAACGGGTTTTCCTCTCACTAACATCCTTTAAAACATATCTTTTATAAAACCATTCATAAAACCATATTCTGGGCTCCTGCATACACAATGGTTAAAACATATATTTATAAAACATTATGGTGATATGCATACTTGAAAACAATTAGGATTTCTCCATCCCCAATTAAAGTTTAATTATATCAAAGAGGGACTACCTATTCCACATTCATTCTACTTAAGTTGATGTAGACTATCCATCTCACATCACATAGTTTTCCTACGATAACTATGAACCCATCATTTTGCCACTTGACTCATGCTAGCCCCTCTGAATCTAACTATTTCATGTTAGCCACATGAGTCTATTTTTACATTGTTAGACCCATGATTATATTTGCCATTTGACTCATGCTAGCCCCATGAATCTATTTGTATCATGTTAGCCCCATGATTCTAATTGAATTTTCCATTAGATTCATCCTAGCCCCATGAATCTATCTGCATCATGTTAGCCCCATGTTTCTATTTATATCATGTTAACCCCATGATTAACCTATTTCCATTAGTGTCCCTAACTTAGGTCATATTCATTTATTGTTTCCATTAGTACCCTCAAAACCCTTAGAATTCAAAACCTTTCAAAACCATTGAAACTCAACCCTTCGAAACCATTGAACCTCGAACCTTTCGAACCAATTGAACTTCAAACCTTTCGAAAGCAATAAAACCTTAGACATCCTATTTAAAACACTTGAAACATTGCCTTGGAAAACCTTTGGAAACCCTTTCGTTTAAAACCTTCCAAAATCATTTAGAAATAAAAACCTTTCGACCCCTTCGAGAGGTAACCTTTTAATTCCATCGAAAGCTTAGCCTTGAGCCCTTCGAAAGTTTTGCCTTCGACCCCCTTTTAGAAACATTCGATAAATAAAACCTTTCGAAGGCATTAACCCTCTAAAACCTATCGAAAACTTTTTGGGTTTAAATTCAAATGGGTGGAAATCCTTCTTTTAAAACCTTTCAACTTCATTGGAAACAAACTTTTGGCTAAGTCGAATGTTCTGCTTCGAAAGCTTTAAAGCATCTTTTAAAACAACTCCTTCGAAAGCTTTGGGTTATACTTCAATTTATAAAACAAGGATAAGTCACCTAAGCCGAAAGCTTCCTTTCGAAAGCATTGGGGAAACGACTAACTTTAAAAACAGGCGAACCTTTTGACTGGGTCGGAAGGTTCAAAGTAAAACATTTATAAAACAGTGGAAACCCTTCAGCGACGCCGGAAGGTTTCAAAACAGAGTAATGGCGGTAGCTGCTACAACCTTTCGACACATTGGAAGGTTTTAAAGTCTTTCTTTAAATAATTTGACCTGGTCAGAAGTGACCAAGCCGAAAGCTAAGGTTTGAAAGCAAAGAAGGCGAAAGCATTTCACTTATAAAATAATTATATTCTAACCCTTTCGGCCATCAACCTTTCGGCTTACCTTTCGGTTTATATTCAATTCATTACGTACCAATTTCTTGATACCTTATGCATTGAACTTTGACTTTATCGAAAGCTAACCCTTCGACTGGGATGAAAGGTCTAGGGCGGAAGGTGTTTAGCCATATGGATTGAAACATGGAAAAAGTGTGAATTTTGTCTTTAAACTTAAAAAGGAAACTTTTCAACTAACCTGCCTTTGTTTGTTAAATTCTCATTGGTCAATAAAATACTTTTCAGAATTTTGCTACCGCAATAACTAGGATTTATAAAACATTTTATTTTGCAAAATGCCCCTTCTCCTTTATAAATATATAAAACATTTAAGTCCCATACATTAAATAATTTTATATATCCATCAAAATGCTTTGGAAAAATCTAGAAAAATCCTAGAAAATCTATTTTAATATATTGTCTAACGTATAAAAATTTCATCCCCAAATAACTATTATTTTAGCCGAAAATAATTTATAACCCAATAAACAATTTTCTACACTAGAAAATTAATGTAAAATCCACCATAATTCGGAAAATTATGAAAATTGAAACCCATCTCTGAAATATCATTTCTGACCTATATTTAATTTTCAAGGCATTTGGATGTCATTAAAATGGGTTTTCATATCAAACATAACGTAAAACAAGTATGAACATGCATATTTCACCAACCAATAAATATATCCAACTTTAATCATCCAAACTTGACATAAACTTGCAAAAACATTTCGGATTTTAGTCTTAAAACCGAAAACCAAAAGATAATGGGATGTAGTAATTATTCACCTTAGCTTTGAGATTATCGATGTGAGATTTGGTGTTGATTTAGTAGATTATCCTCCTTCTCTTGAATACTAACTTTAGTCTTCTTCTTAAGAGTGAAAATGACGGTCGACTTTAGTGTTTTTAGTTTGTGTAAAATGAAATGAATGTGAGTTTCTTTCTCCTAAGGGTTTAGGGTATAAGCTCCAACTATTTCCCATATTTCCCTTGTCATTTCCTAACACCTTTATTTTAGGTTATTTTAAATTAGTTAACACCCTATTATGGCATGACTACCCTTAGCTAAAACAAATCTCAACCTATTAATCTCCACATTATTTATTTAATTTAACCAATTAAATATCCTAAATAATGTCATGAAACTATAGGGTGTTACAGACTCCCCACCTTAAAGAATTTCGTCCTTGAAATTACGATACGGTACTCAACAAAACAATCAAAGGTAAACCATACCATCAAACAAGTCAGGATAAGTATCCCTAATCCTGCTCTTCGTCTCCCAAGTACAGTTTCTAGCATCGTCACTCCACTGAACCTTTACTAACTTAACTGTCTTGTTCCTCAACTTCTTCTAATCTCTTGCCACAATCTGAATCGGCTTTCTAATTATGGTCAAATCCGGTTCTACTACTAAATCTTCTAAACACTGTAGGTGGTATAGTAGTCTCCGGGTCTCTAACACATTTCCTAAGATGAGAAACATGAAAAACATAATGGACTCCAGCCAAACTACTCGGTAACTCTACTCTATAATCAAGTTTTCTGATCCCCTCAACAATACAAAAAGGACCGATGAATCTGGGTGATAACTTTCCCGACTTTCCAAATCTAATCACACCCTTCATCGGTGAAACCCTAACGAACACATAGTCCCCAACAGAAAATTCCAAATCTTTTCTTCTTCAATCAGCATAACTTTTCTGCCTAGATTAAGCTTCCTTCATCCTAGATCGGATTAACTCAATCTTCTTTGCAGCTTCTTTCACCAAATCCGGACCAAGAACCAATCTATCCCCGGTCTCTAACCAATATACGGGAGACTTGCATGGTCTTCCATACAAAGCTTCAAACGGTGCCATCCCAATACTAGTCTGATAATATTGTTATACGAGAACTCAACTAGATGAAGACGGTCCTCCCATGATCCCTCGAAATCCAATACACAAGCTTTTAACAAATCCTCCAAGATTTTGTTAACTCTTTCCGTCTGCCCATCAGTTTGTGGATGGTAAGCGGTACTCATGTTGAGCTTGGTTCCTAATGCTTCCTGTAGACTTCTCCAAAACTCGCTAGTAAACAAAGAATCCATATCACTAACAATACTACTAGGAATCCCATGTAGTCTAACTACATTCTTCATAAATAACTTCGCCAAACTAGGTGTCGTCCTAGTTGACTTTACCAGAATGAAATGGGCACTCTTAGTTAGTCTATCTACTATGACCTATATACTTTCATTCCCTCTATTAGATCTTGGAAACCCATCAATAAAATCCATAGAGATAGAATCTTATTTCCACAATGGAACTTCTAACGGTTGAAGCAATCCACTACGCTTCTGAAGTTCAGCCTTTGCCTGTTGGCAATTCAAGCACTGCTTAACACATACACCAATGTCCTGTTTCATACCTTCCCAGAAGAAACTTCTCTTCATATCTTGATACATCTTCGTTCCTCCTGGATGGATAGTGAACTTCGAACAATGGCACTCATCCAAAACTTCCTTCCTCATGCTTTTCACATTCGGAACACACAACCTTCCTTTCTTTCTTAACCACCATTTTTGGTCAAGACTGAAATCCTTTAGGTCATCGCTCTCTGTTCCTTCCCTCAACCTTTTGATCCGTTCAACCAAAACTAGATCCTCCTCTTGCTTAGAAGCTATCTTCTCAATCATTACCGGCCTAACTTCTAAATAAGACAATACAACTCTTCCGGTACTAGAACCTTCCTCGGATCTAAACTGCACACTACAAGCTGACAATGCTTCCAAATCTTTCCACTCAGCAATCATAGTCAATACTGCATTCTGATGTTTTCGGCTGAGTGCATCCGCCAGCTTGTTTCCTTTTTCGGTGTGTACTCAATTCCTAAATCATAAGTAGTGATAAACTCCAACCATCATTGCTATCTCATGTTCAGCTCCTTTTGAGAGAACAAGTACTTCAACGACTTATGATCAGTATAAAGCTTAAATCGCTCTCCCAAAAGATAATGCCTCCACACCTTCAAAGCAAATATAATGGCAGCTAACTCCAAGTCATGTGTAGGATACCTAACTTTATGTGGTCTGATCTGTCTAGAAGCATAAGCAATCTTGATTCCCCTCCGGAACCACTAACACAGTTGCATGGGTCAATAAGTGTTTCAAGGTCTGGAATGCTTCCTCACACTTATCAGACCATACAAACTTCACATCTTTTCGCGTAAGCTTAGTCATCGGTGCTGCTATCCGCAAAAAATCCTATATAAACCTTCGATAATATCCAGCCAATCCAAGAAAGCTTTTAATCTCGATCACCGTCTCAGGTCTCTTCCAATTATTCATTGCCTCAATCTTATTTGGATCTACAGACAACCCTTTCGCTGAGACGACATGACCAAGGAACTTCACTTCCTTCTTCCAAAAACGACACTTCGAAAACTTATCCTTCAACTGATGCTCCCTCAACGTTTCAAGCACAACTCTAAGATGAACTTCATGCTCCTTCTTATCCTTAGAGTATACCAGAATGTCATCTATGAAGACCAACACAAATCTATCCAAGTGCTCTTGGAAAATCCTATTCATCAGATCCACAAAGAATGCCGGTGCATTAGTCAGTCCGAACAGCATAACTAACCATTCGTATGATCCATATCTTGACCTAAATGCCATCAAAGGAATGTTATGTATCCTCTGCCACTCTAAGCTGATGAAATCCCGTCGCCAAATCCAGTTGAGAAAATACCTAGGCTCCACTTAGCTGATCGAACAAGTCGTCAATTCTCGGCAATGGATATCGGTTCTTTATCATTTTCTCATTCAACTTACGATAATTGATACATAGCCGTAACGATCCGTCCGGCTTCTTAACAAATATGGCGGCGGCTCCCCATGGCGAACTACTTGGTTGGATAAAACTCTTGCCTCCACCAATTGCACCTTCAACTCTTTCATCTTAGTGGGGGTCATTCTACTCTGCGGTCTACTCACCGGTTCTGCTCCAGGCACCAATTCAATCTGAAAATCAATAGCTCATTTCGGTTGCAACCCAGTTACCGGCTCAAACACATCTGTGAATTATCTAACTACAAAGACTCGATGCAACTCATCCTGCAACTCCATAGTACCCAATAAAGCATACATTTCACAACTAGGGTTCTCTATGGTATAAACTATCCGATCACTACAATCTGGGTGATTAAGTGATATTTTCCTATCATGGAAAAATATCCTAGCATCATATTTACTTAACCAATCCATCCCAAGGATAATCCCAAATCCCCCAAAATAAAACACATGCAAACAGCACTCAAAAGTACGGCCTAACAAACCAAACTCTAAATGTCACACCTCATCCCAAGCATTGCATAACCTCCTATCGGATTAGCAACCCTTATGGAAGTAACTAAGTAAGAGGGCTCTAGGTTAAGTCTATCTACCAAACATCGAGAAATAAAAGAATGAGATGCTCCGGTATCAAACAATACCCTAACTGGTATGCCATGGATCAAAAGCGTACCTTCCATTACAGACTTTCCTTTCTTAGCAGCAATTGGTTTAGAGGATGATTGCTCCAAAGCAAAGACCTTTCCCTTCCCTCCCTTGGCGGCTTCAGGACATTTATTTTTGTAATGCCCCATCTGGTTGCAATTATAGCATTGCACATTCTGCTTCCCCACAACCAACCTTTCATCTCCCGAACGGCACTCATTAGCGTAGTGACCCTTCTTATCACACTTATAGCAAACTATATCTGCTTTTCCTTTCTTGGTAGCTCCTTCTTTCTAAGCGCCCTTCTTCTTGAAGAACTTCTTCTTCTTCCCCTGAGACCATTGAATTCAACGGGCTTCTCCCTAGCTGAAACAGCTAGCATTTCCTCATGGCGAATGGCCATCTCCACTACAACATTAGAAGGATCTCGGATATGGGCCATAGTCATTCTGCCTAGCTCTGGCCTCAATCCTCTAATGAATCTCTCATTCCTTTTGACATTTGTGTCAACCAAAGCATACCATATCAGGATAGCTCATCAAACCTTGCAGCATACTCGACCACAAACATCTATCCTTGGACAAGATCCATAAACTTCCTCATTAATGCCGACTTGGCCACCTCAGATAAGAACCTCTGCTCACACCTCCTCCTGAATTCAGCCCAAGTCAACTCTTCCTCTGGCACTCTAGCAATCACACTGTTCCACCAATGAAGCGCCAACCCTTACAACTGTCTTGAGGCTAGCCATATCTTATCCCCATCATTCAAGCCTAGAGCTGTAAAGATCCTTTCATAGTTCAACAACCAATTCTCTACTTCAACGGCATCTTCTGTTCCAGCAAACGGCTTTCCTCCCAGACTGATATAGATTCTACTCAGCTTAGTATAGATATATCTAACTGGAACTATAGGATTTACCCCACCAACATATCCAGCAGCTCCTGCTTGTAAAAGGTTTGCCAACAACTGATACATGGCTCCCACATCCACTTAAGGAACCCCTGCACCCACATTTTCAGCTTGAACCTGACCTGGACCTCTTCTAGCATTGGGTCGGGCATTTCCATTAGTAGTGGTGCTCTCTCCTCCAACATTAACTCTGCCTCTTCTTCCTTCCATATTTGTATTCAAACCTCGTGAGATACAGATAAATAGACTAACTAAGAAAGGATCCTAGAGATATAATGTATACTTATATATATATATATATATAACAAATACAAGTAAGTTACTATTGCGTTATCCCATACCCCGATTTTAATCCTAATTTCTAAGGATTATGTTTTCAAAAATCATTTTTAGTTAAAGTATTTCATAAACCATGCTCTGATACCAAGTTGTAACATCCCCTATCTTGAGGCCTAAAACTAAGCGCTACAGATACTGTAGTCATCCATAGTATTAGCTTCTGGCAACTAAATACGGCTATGTTAATGGTATCAATAATATCAGAAGCATTTGAATATGAAACAAAACACGGATTTCAACACAAATTTTTACTTCATCACATTTCAAAACCAATTGTTTTAAATTCACAACACATAATCCCAAATCGTTCCCAGGCACAAATCAAATATAATTATTACAAAATACGCCAAGAGCGGTATATGAAGATACCCCCTTGGTTGATCAGAGTCATATGGTCATAATAGACCTAATACAAACAACACAGTGGAAATTCCAACAAAACACAACAAGAATTGTTACTCCTAAATAGCTATCTGTTTGCCTCCTGCATGCCTCTGGTAGCTTATTCGTCATCCTACTAAAACCTGAAAAAGACCTTAATCCCTTAATCTACTCAAATTAATTTTGAGCACTCGAGAGTTTAAGGGGAAAACATAAACTTCGAGTCAGACATAAAGCCTGGTATGAATAATACTATACATCCCGTTTAAACATGTTAAGTGAGACCACACCGCTTAGCAGAATGGGTTTCCTCTCACTAACATCCTTTAAAACATATCGTTTACAAAACCTTTCATAAAACCATATTATGGGCTCCTGCATCCACAATGGTTAAAACATATATTTATAAAACATTATGGTGATATGCATACTTGAAAACAATTAGGATTTCCCCATCCCCAATTAAAGTTTAATTATATCAAAGAGGGTCTACCTATTCCACATTCACTCTACTTAAGTTGATGTAGACAGTCCATCTCATATCGCATATTTTTCCTAGGATAACTATGAACCCATCATTTTGTCACTTGACTCATGTTAGCCCCATGAATCTAACTATTTCATGTTAGCCCCATAAACTTTAATGGTCTGATGTTAGCACCATGAGTTTATTTATATCATGTTAGCCCCATGATTATATTTTCCATTTGACTCATGCTAGCCCCATGATTTTAATTGAATTTGCCATTAGATTCATGCTAGCCCCATGAATCTATCTGCATCATGTTAGCCCCATGATTCTATTTATATCATGTTAACCCCATGATTAACCTATTTCCATTAGTATCCCTAACTTAGGTCATATTCATTTATTGTTTCCATTGGTACCCTCAAAACCCTTAGAATTCAAAACCTTTCAAAATCATTGAAACTCAACCCTTCGAAACCATTGAACCTCAAACCTTTCGAACCCATTGAACTTCAAACCTTTCGAAAGCAATAAAACCTTAGACATCCTATTTAAAACACTTGAAACATTACCTTGGAAAACCTTTGGAAACCCTTCTGTTTAAAACCTTCCAAAATCATTCAAAAATAAAAACCTTTCGACCGCTTCGAGAGGTAACCTTTCGACTATATCGAAAGCTTAGCCTTCCACCACTTCGAAAGCTTTGCCTTTGACCCCCTTTTAGAAACATTCGGTAAACAAAACCTTTCGAAGGCATTAACCCTCTAAAACCTTTCGAAAAATTTTTGGGTTCAAATTCAAACAGGTGGAAATCCTTCTTTTAAAACCTTTCAACTTCATTGGAAACAACCTTTCGGATAAGTCGAAAGTTCTGCTTCAAAACTTTTAAAGCATCTTTTAAAAAAACTCCTTCAAAAGCTTTGGGTTATACTTCAATTTATAAAACAAGGATAAGTCACCTAAGCTGAAAGCTTCCTTTCGAAAGCATTGGGGAAACAACTAATTTTAAAAACAGGCGAACCTTTCGATTGGGTCGGAAGGTTCAAAGTAAAACCATTATAAAACAGTGGAAACCCTTCAGCGACGCCGGAAGGTTTCAAAATAGAGTAATGGCGGTAGCAGCTACAACCTTTCAACACATTGGAAGGTTTTAAAGTCTTTCTTTAAATAACTTGACCTGGTCAGAAGTGACCAAGCCAAAAGCTCGGGTTTGAAAGCAAAGTAGGCGAAAGCTTTTCACTTATAAAATAATTATATTCCAACCCTTTCGGCCATCAACCTTTCAGCTTACCTGTCAGTTTATATCCAATTCATTACGTACCAATTTCTTGATACCTTATGCATTGAACTTTGACTTTATCGAAAGCTAACCCTTCGACTGGGATGAAAGGTCTGGGGTGGAAGGTGTTTAGTCGTATGGATTGAAACATGGAAAAAGTGTGAATTTTTTCTTTAAACTTAAAAAGGAAACTTTTCAACTAACCTGCCTTTGTTTGTCAAATTCTCAATGGTCAATAAAATACTTTTTAGAATTTTACCGCCGCAATTACCAGGATTTATAAAACATTTTATTTTTCAAAATGCCCCTTCTCCTTTATAAATATATAAAACATTTAAGTCGCATACCTTAAATAATTTTATATATCCATCAAAATGCTTAGGAAAAATCGGGAAAAATCCCAAAAAAATCTATTTTAATATTTTGTCTAACATATAAAAATTTCATCCATAAATAATTATTATTTTAGCCGAAAATAATTTATAACCTAATAAATAATTTTCTTCACTAGAAAATTAATATAAAATCGACCATAGTTCAGAAAATTATGAAAATCGAAACTGATCTCTGAAATATCATTCCTGATCTATATTTTAATTTTCAAGGCATTTGGATGTCATTAAAAAGGGTTTTCATATCAAACATAACATAAAACAAGTATGGACATGCTTATTTCACCAATCAATAAATATGTCCAACTTTAATCATCAAAACATGACATAAACTTACAAACACATTTTGGATTTTAGTCTTAAAACCAAAAACCAAAAGATAATGGGATGTAGTAATTATTCACCTTAGCTTTGAGATTATAGATGTGAGATTTGGTGTTGATTTAGTAGATTATCCTCCTTCTCTCGAATCCTAACTTTAGTCTTCTTCTTAAGAGTGAAAATGGCAGTCGGCCTTAGTGTTTTTAGTTTGTGTAAAATGAAATGAATGTGAGTTTCTTTCTCCTAAGGGTTTAGGGTATAATATCCACCTATTTCCCATATTGCCCTTGTCATTTCCTAACACCTTTATTTTAGGTTATTTTAAATTAGTTAACACCCCATTATGGCACGGCTACCCTTAGCTAAAACAAATCTCAACCTATTAATCTCCACATTATTTTATTTAGTTTAACCAATTAAATATTCTAAATAATATCATGAAACTATGGGGTGTTACATGCTGGATGATAAATTCCAATCTTGGAGAAAGGTCACCAATAAGCTTAGTGTTATCAATACTAAAAATTGCCTCCTTTCAACCAAAAGAGAGAGCTTAGATGAGGACAAAAAGTTTAGTAATATACCCGAGAAAGAAGTTTATTCCACCAAATAGGTGTTGAAGGAAAAGGAAAAGGTCCTCGGTGAAGAAAAAGAAAAACACTATGAGGAGATTCGGGTGCTTGAAGCCATGATTGAGCTACCGGGGAGTAGCTTGAGTAAGTATCCACAACAATTATCTAGTGAAAGAATTAAACATTCAAATGTTAGTATCATCAGCTCTGATGCTCAACTTGCTACAGCTAATGTCGAGATTGCCAGGCTCAAAGATGAAATAGAGAAATTGAAAGTTAAGGCACAATGAGTATCACATCTCTTGTCGGATAATGAAAGCTTAAAGCCACCATAGTGACTTGAAAAATCAACTAGCTTAAGCCAAAGTTGAAAAGGGGCCAAACCCAAGTCAAAATTTTCCATATTTCAAAATTTTGATATAATTAACATATTTAAAATTTACCATTAATTATTTTGATAGTCATAAATTTAACAGCCATGGACCAAATCACAATTTACCATAAATCATTTTGGTATTTCTTTCCATATTTGGCATATCCAAAATTTGAAATGAAATATCAAATTTTATTTGAGTTAGTCAAACTTAATTTAATTTTCAAATTTATGTGTACATATATATATATACCATTAGTAATGAAAAATAGGTATATACATATGGATATATATGTATATGTATATGTATAATATTACATACCTTCATGAGATCATTCAAATATGTTAACAATAATTCCTGATATTTCTTTCCTAATATAACCATAAATCAGGACAATGGTTATTAACTTATAAAAATAAATGTAGTAATAGGAATCAAACCAAAGACGATTCAAAATAGAGAAACTTCAATCATTTCAATTTGTTTGAGGATATTAAAAAAGGCTTGATCTATATTAATCCGAAAAATCTATGAATCTCAATGACCAAGAATATAAAACAAGAATTAACAACTGACATGAGAAGTTACCATAGAATACTTGAAGAAATGTTTATTTTTATTAACATGTTCATTCAATTCATTTCAAATAAGTCTTAGAGTTAACAATTGATGTCCTTATTAATGAAATAGGTTAGTTTATGTCATTTATGGTATTCATGTCATGAATGCGAATTCCTAACAAGAAAATATAATAAACTAAAATTAAATTAAAACTATAATATATATATATATAAATCTTAATATACACATACATACATTGATGTTTTAGATGTAAGATAAAAAAAATTAAATTAAAATAACAAACTCCTTTTACTAATGTCCACTAAATATGATTTAGTATAAATAAAAATTTATGTAAACACAAAATAAGATTTAGTGCAAAATTAGTAAGGTTTTTTAAATTTCCCCTTATTTGTCGTGCTGCCAATGCACCCGATCAAACACTTGGTAGCTAGGTCTTTATGGATTTCAATAAAAAAAGGAAATCTAACCGAATAATGATGTTGGTCAAAGTGATAGTTGTCTCACCGATGCACAAATGAAATGAAAAGGTCTTTGGTCTTTATCTATCTAATAAAGATATGATCAGATGTTGGTCAAGTTTTATGTAGCCTAACCATATAATATGCAAAAGCCCTACTCTTTCTAACCCTTCTATCACTTGAGGATGTAGTGAAGTAAACTTATTCAACGATGAAGAGTGATCAATAGTACGGTTAGGTGATGTGCATTGCCTAAAACATGAAACAATTTTTTTAATATCAATGAATAAGAAAATAAGTAAGTAGTCGTGTATTATTGATTTTAACTTACCATTATCCAATCCTGATTACTAGTGTGGTGACCTGATCATAGATAAACACGATCGTCATTGGGAGTTGGCCCCATCTTGACATAAATTATAATAAAATGCACAAATTTATTTGTTCTATTTGACGAAATTAAACAGCAACAATAAAATATTTATGTAACAATCCAATTATGATCAATCTTTAGGTCAAACAATTCACTCATTCATGTTCATTGTTTTTTTACAAATTAAGCTCGTAGTTCAATTATCCAAATAATCATTTACATTCAATAGTGTTAAAATACATATATAAGCTACATAGTAAACAAACATCCAATTCAATTTCTTTCATTATTATACAAAGAAACACAACGATCTACCTGGATACTTAAAAATATAATTCTACAAAACCTTAAATTGCAAAGTTAAAGAAATTAGGGTTAGAAATAGTTCCAGTGGTCCCTAACTTAAAGAAAACTAGCCGTTCTTCAAATATATAATTAAAGTAACAAAATTATGATCAAATTAGAGTTTTTGATTGTGGGAGTGAAATTTGTGGTTTTCATTTTGGATTTGGAAAAAGGGTAGAATGAGGGGGTCCTGGTTGTTGTTGCATAAAAAGCAGATCATTAAACTCGACGACTTTTCAAATATTACCCTCTAATGAATCTTTCACATGCCCCTAAGCTAGCGATTTGTCAATGTCTAACTTATGCTTTTTCAAATAACACCTACTATACATTCGAACTTTTAGTTCAATAGAGTACTTTCATTAAAAAAATTCAGTTTATATAGGCATATACTAGCTAGTAAGAAAATAATCACAAGAAAATATAAATATATCAGATAACATGTACATAAATTAATTGCTTAGAAATTTGAATATGTAAATATTCGAATGGTGAATTATACAACACCAATATAGGTCTTTTTAAATATAATAAATGATAGAAAACACTAATTTCAAATATATCTATATTAATGAGCAGAGAAAATTAATTCAATAACGTGATTAGAAGTTGGTTTATCAATATACAACTTTAAACTCGTTAAAAGTTGTCGAAATTTTTTATACGTGTTGTAAAATAATGTTAACACACTGTTTTATCAAATACATTTCTGAAATTTATTTATAGAAAATAGAATAATTATGCAAAAAATAGAAATAATTGATAATTGCTTATTGTTAAACCAAAGATAGTAGGATCAAAATTTGTTGTTGATATAGACCAAAAGGTGGTAGAATCAAAATAAATGTATAGTTGATAAGGATTGCTGCTATTGAACCAAAGGATGGTGGAATATGGTTTATTCTTGCTATAAAGTGTTAGGAAATGACTAAAAATACTCTCCTCTTAATCACGCATAAATAGCCTAAGCCATGGAGAAGGAGAAAAAGAATTATAAGTTATTTTTAGAAATTTTCTCCTCTCTTTAAACTGCACTCTACACATCCAAATTAGCTCAAACCACTTATAAATTTTACAAAACAACCCTCATTCAACCTGCAACCGCTCCATAGCCAAAGATGAAGCACCCTTTTGTAAAAGTTAGAAGAAAAGGAGCCAAACATAGGGTTAGATGGAGGAGGACAAGAGCGAAGGAAGTGATCTTTGCATTGCTCTTGGACTTGGTAGCAAGGTTCTAAGGGCTTAGAAGGCTTGGTTTTGAGTATGATAGAGATATATGAGATTCTCATCATTTATAGTGATAAAATATGATTTATATGCTACTTATTATGGTAGTATAAACCTTAACTAATGAATTTGCTAACTTTGGACCACCTTACTTCTAAAAATTATATTGTGATATCCCGGAATTTTGGCAATATCAATTTAATAATCTTTATAAATAATTAAATTGATTTGTTGATTTATTTTATAAATTGACAAGTTTATTCATTTTAAAAGGTTAATAACATTTTAATTTGGGAATATCTTTTCTAACAATTTTAAATTGGGAAGATTTATCTTTCTAAAACTTATATATAAAGGTTTTATATTTATAATGTATATATATATAGGTATATATATTATAAATAGGGAGTCTTTTAAAACTATGTTTTCAAATTATAATATATATGTATATATATATTGTTATTTGAAGTTATGTATTAAAATTCAGTAGGATAATTATCAAGCTAATGTTAAAAATATTTTCCATTTAGAATATATATATTTGTATATATTGGAATGGAAAGAGTATTGGATTTGAATTTAATTAAGATGTTTTCAAACTTTAATATTTATATAGTTTGTAATTTGACTTAATACTTTTGAAAATGATATTTGAGATTTAAATAACAAGTATAATTTCTTATTTATTATAAATATATATGTAAGCTTAAGTTTAAATAAGATTTAAATAAGAAGTTCATTTGTTTTAATATTCTTTCATTTTAAATTTCAAAACATAAGACAAATTTGGTTTGTGAAAAATATATAAAGTAAAATAAATACTCAAGCATATAAATATATGATACATTAAAATTTATCAAAGCATAAGTTATTTTAAATAATTGTTTTTCACATTTGTATATTTATATAGGATCTAAAAGCTTATTTATAAAAAGATAAATACATTATATACATATAAATATTTTATGAATACATATAAATGACTTAAATAAATTAATTAAAAACAAGACTTACACTTGTAAGCTTATTAAGGTGGTTTAGTGACATTTGTATGAAAATAGGCATAAGTGTAAGCTAATTAACATCTAAGAAGGACAAATGTCCACATTTCCTTTTAAGGATTAAAATAAATAAATTAAAACATATAAAAGAAGAAATATTTTTACTTTCAGCTGAAACTATTCTTTTCTCAACTAAAAATATATTCGAATCTAAAATCAAATAAAAGTCTGAAAATCAAAATGCTAAGAGAATGAAAACTGGAAATGCAAATCAGAGAAATGAAAATCTGGAAATGCAAACTTGAAGAAGAAATTGCAAGCTAAAAGCAGTACCTCAACTCAAGGAAATTCATAGCAGCTAAGCAAATTCAAAGATCAACATCTAGATTCAAATTCAACTAAAGAAAAGAAGTTCAAAACCAAATAACAAGCCTAGAAAACAAAATCTGCTCCTCTGTTCTACAATGACATGTGAGTAAACCTTAAACTTAAAAACAGTTTTAAAAATCTGTTGTGATGGATGCATGTGATGGATGTTTTATGTAAATTGTGTTACTTAGTGTATGATATGAATGCATGCTTATATATCTGAAATGTATGTATGTCTGTATATATATACACAAAATCTGTCTCTGTTTATAAGTTCAAGTGAGTAATCATATTTTAAAAAAAAAACAGTTGTGATTCTGAAATTCAACTTTAATATGTATGAAACTTTGGTTGCTTGTCTGAATACCTGAATTAAATGATGCATGCACGTATACAAGTATTTATTTCCTGTGAATAACTAGTATATGTATGAATATAGGCTCTGGTGTGTTTACAGAGTTTGATTTCTTTTTAAAATCTATACCTCATCATTTAATCTCTGTTAGTTTATGATTTGTAAATAGAAATTGTTTGAATCCATACAATATCTCTACTAAAAATCATTGGAGGAATTTATATTCAGAATTGACCTCGAATTTTATAATATACAGTGAAATTGGTAATTTGGGTCAAAACTGATTAATTCAATTTTAAGATTAAAGTGTATGGTTGGATTTGTGATGGGAAATCACGAATTTTAGTATGTAAATCATGATTTTTAGTTTTGAAATGGTTGAGTATTGTCGAGATGAACGTTTGGGTTGTTTTGGTCGATTCCCATCGATCAACGTCGAACTGGAAGTCGTGGTTGGGTTTGAAGGTAGAGGGGATGATGGGGTTCATCGGAAAAATGGTATGGTAATTTATCATTGACCGTGATAGTCGGAGATCATTGGAATAGGGTTTGTCACTGTGTTTTTATCGTTGATATTCGAATGGGTTTCTCGATTACGTGATGAAGTCGGGATCGATCGCGAGGTGATTGATGGGTGCTGGAAGGCTAGGCGACGCTACGATGAAGTTGGCGTGGTGTTTTAACCAGGGGATCATCGGTGATGGTCGAGTTTTCTGGTGATGCTTCGTTCCAGATTGTGGGTTCAATGGTCGAAGTTGAATCTCGATCGAATCGAGAAGTTTGGGGTGGTCGATAGTGTTTCCGTGACTGAAGGTGACTTGCCGGAGGACTGAACGGAGATCGTCGTCGATCGGTGAAGGCGTGCACGTGCACGAGCACGTTTGTGCATCTGGAAACGTGGGATTGGGGAAGAAAGCTTTTTGCTTGGGTTTTGTTCGGGAATATTCGTGTTTTTCTCGAAGCAGGGAAGTAGTGGGGATACGCGAGTGTTGCTTCGAGTTTTCCACGTGTTTTACTCGGGTTTGGGAATTAGCAGGCTTAAAGATTTTTAAAGGTTTTGTTTTAAGTTTTTAAAACAAAAGAAAATTGTTTTGTAATGTTTCTAAGTTGTAAAACAAAAGATAAAACAAGATTTTACCTAATTAAACTAATTTGTTTTCTAGAAATTTGTTTTAACAAGTTTTAATATTTAAAAGATAAGTTTATTTTAAGGTAGATAAGTAGATTTTCAAATTACTTTTTTTTTTAAAATTAATTTAATATCTTTGGAAGTTTTAAAGATTTTAAAAGTCGAGTAAAAGTTTATAATGCTTTAATCTTAATTGATTTCTAAAAATGATTTATTTTAAATAAAGTTTAAATAATAAGGATTTAGTAAATCAATTATAATAAAGGGTTATCTTAAGTAATTAAGTAATTTAATTAATTAAAGATAATTAATATATGAAGGTAATTAAATTGTTGGTCAATTTAATTAATATAATTAAGATAATGATTTTCTTAATTAAGATTTTTAATTAAGAAAAATTTAATTAAATTTAAATAATTAGTTAAATAATTAAATAAGTAATTAATTAGTGATTTATTAAAGTTAATCACTTATAATCAATTAAGCATAATTACTTGATGAAGTAATTAAGAAATAATTACTGGATGTAATTTAGTAAAAGGTAAATTATTTAATAAAGTAATTAGAGGATAATTATTTTATAAAAGTAATCAAATAGAAGTAATTAAGAGTTAATTACTTATGGTTATTAATTAAATAATTTAGTTAATAAAGTTAATTAAAGGATTAAGATTAATTAATAAAGTAATTAATTAATTGTTAAGATAATTAATTAAAAAGTAATTAATTAAAGGAAGTAATTAAAGGAAGTTAATTACTGGATTATATTAATCAAGGTGATTAACAATTATGGATTAATTAAGAATAATTACTTAATGTAATTAATAAAATAATTAAAGATGTAATTAAGGATCATTAATTTATAATGATGTAATTAAGGATTGATTAATTAAGATTAATTAATCAAATGATAAGTAATTAATTTTAATTAATTAAGGATTAAAGTAATTGATTATAATTAATTAATAAATGAAGTAATTAAAAGTTAATTACTATATTGGTTAAGAATAATTAATTTGTGAAAATTAATTAAAGATAGTTACTTAAATGTAATTAAAGTATAATTAATCAAGGTGATTAATTAAGTGGATAATTAGAGAAAGATTAATTAATTTATTTGTAATTAATTAATGATTATATAAGTAAGATTTATGATGAAGTAATTAATTTAATTTATTTTAAATTAATTAGAAATGAAGTAATTAATTTAATTCACTTTAAATTAATTAAAGATAGAGATAGTTAATTTAATTCATTTTAAATTAATTATCTTATGATTAAGTAAATCATTGCTTATATAAGAATGAATGACATTGATTGTCTTGAATGGATGTAATCTCAGAAATGAGATAAGTAATGTTGTATGGTATGAATGCTTGGTTGCATTATGATGGTAATATAGATTAACTATTGTGATGTTGATATGGATTACCTATTTGGTTATGAATCGTCTGTTTAAATGATAATGTGATTATCAATTGTGATTTGTGAATTATCTATCTGAATGAATATAGATAAGTTAAATTGTTTAAACCTTTAAACAACTTGGCCTTAAAAGATACGTTTTGGATTTCGATGAGACCGGGATCGGGTTTCCGTATACCGGTATTCCAGGTCTGGAGACCCGAATACCACATCGATCCAAATTAACGATAGGTCGTGAATCTCAAGTGAAGATGAAGATTCAGAGTGCAAGGGTTATTGTCGTTAACTCTGAGGGTGATTCCAAAACGAGTGTAACGAGATAATGCCTTCGGTTTCGTTCGAACCCGGAACGAACTTGTATGGATTGAATGCTTTCAGCACATCGTCAGGCGGACGATGAGCATTCTAAGTGATATGTTCTGATTAAAGGTAATCGTAACCTCAAGCCTCATCAACCGGGAATGGCTAAAACAGGGGAGGTGCAGCAAGGTTTCGTGGGTAGCACCCACTGAGAGCAAGATAGATCCCTGTCTAGAGGTCCCTTTTCTTTTTATTCGGCTTAGTGTGTGGTTGGTCGCGCCAACTACGGGGTTATCTTGTTCGGGATTATCCAGTAAGGGATGGTTCCGGCTTTGTGTTGCAGGGGAGCGGGCGTACTCCTCGGTACGGTGATCTAGGCCACGTACTGTGACGGGCGGTACCCCAGTAGCCCTGCCATTGTATGGAATCCAAACTCCAATAAGTGCCGTACGTATTAGTTGTGCCCAACTATGTTGGAATGTGAGATGTAAGCATTTCAGCTATTTCTGTATTTTACTTGAAAACCCTAGACCCTATTATAATATAACTGGATTTCCTATCAAATGTTTTAGTTAGCGTAAGGTAAAAACTTACCCATGTTTATTTGTGGGGAGTCTTACGTGATACTTTTGTTTTCAAAGATTTTCAAAGTTAAGCAATTTAATCCGTTTACTCACACCAGACCCATGTCTGACCCAAGTGTTTATTTTCTGTTTTATTAAACTCTTGGGTACTCAATATTGTATTGAGTAGTCGAGGGATTTAGGTTAGTCTTGACGAATACTGGAGGAGCTGTGGAGCAGGAGGCTTCAGCGTATAGATATATAGAGTTTCTGCTGTGTTTGTATTAGTCGGTATTGTATTGATGTATGATAGATACTTGTGTTGTATAATAGACAGAAGTTTATAACTGTCTATTCTGTGATGTATAAATTGTGTACTCTGATGTATATGATACTATGTAATATCTTATGTGATATAATATATTTTTCGTTCCGCTGTGAGATTTCTGATGTGTTGTTGTTCTTTCTTCTTTTCTTTTCTTCTTCTATCCCTTTCTTTCTTCGTAATGATGCGTCTTCCTGGGCATAGGAAGGCGGGTCGTTACATATATGAAAACTCTAAATGTTATAACTTCAATACTATTACCTTCCTAAATATTTGTTATAGCATATACATTGTGTTTGCATGTTATTTGGAGTTGCATATAAATTAAATCTAAGAGTTTAAAGTCAGAACGAAAGAGTCGCTATAGATGCACTTTGAAATACTTGTATTTAAAATCATTTTAAGGTGATGATATATTAGTATATTTTAGGAAATTATTTTATGAATGTATTATTGACTTGAATTAGTTTAGTTTACAATAAATTTTTTTAATAAAATATCTAGAGTTATAAAGTAAAACTAGTATAAGACAGAACAACATCAAGCTTATTTAAGTACTTTTTATAGCACTTTGTAATCGCATTTTATTTATACATTATTCACCTCTTTATAATTAATTCTAAGTATGTTAACTAGCAAGATATTTTGTGGGTATAATTATACCATTTTTATGTATATGTAAAAATAAAATTGAATAACAAACCCTTTAAAAAGAAATAATTAATCTTTTAAAAGATAAAAGGGGTTTATAATAACTTATGTTTTGATAGCAATTGTTTTAATCTCCTTATATATAATTTTAAGTGTACTATCTTTTCAAATAAATTTTTATACATTCTTATATCATTAATAAGAGTACCTCAAAATAAATTTGAGTATGAAAGGATTTTGGAAACATGATTGTTAACTTAAATAAAAGACATGTATGTTTTGATGACAAAAGTTTTAATAGCATTTTTTTCATGTAAAACAAATGGTTTGTAAAATAATAAAATGTTTAGCGGAAGTTTATATATAATCATATATGGGACCAATTAATAAGCTTCTCCTTCCGATGGGTGTCTAAGAATAGTGGTATCTAGGCTTGGGGTTGGATAACCTACATTCTCCCATTCCTAGCTACTATCTCGGTCCATTGGATAGAATAAGTTAAAAGGGTTGACCATTTATGTATAGGTGTTTGAAAATTAAGTAAAACATCATATGGATAAATGAAAATGACTATAGATGTTTACTTTTTACGACATATAAGATAGTTGAATTTTCAACTGTAACGACCCGGAATTTCACCCATTTGATTTGCGAATATTTAATTAATTTTAAATATTCAAATAATTGATTTTATAATGGAAATAAAAATCTTTTTAATGATAAATAATGATGATGAAATAGTTTTCAAAATTTATTTACAAAAATCTTTAGTTCGAAGAAAAATCGAAAATGTGACCGAAAACCGTTTTCCGAATTTCGACGTTTCATCGTATAAAAGTTGTTTGAAATGCTGTGCACTCTTTTGTATATATATGCACACATATATAAAGTATATAATATGGTTTAAGGATTAAGGTTAATAAACTTAATTAAGTTAAGTTAAACATCAACGTGATGCATTGGTAACTAATATATATATATATATAATGTCACATCATAGGGAGACATGTTTAAACATGTCTAAAAAAAGTACATATGCATATAAATGCATGTTGGCTTAGGAATGAAGGGGTGGTACATGTAGATGGTGTTGGTTTCATGGAAGAAGGTATGGATGATGATGTGGAAGCAAGTGAGTAGAGGGCAAAGGACAAGGGCATTTTGGTAATTCAACATTTTCATTTTATATAAAAACAAATTCCTCCTCCTCTCTTCCTTCCATTTTCATTTTCTATTTTTTTAAAAGCATTATCCTCTTCCTCTCTTAAGAGAAAAACCTTTTAATGGCTACTTATGTAAGTTTTTAAGAATCTAAAATTAAAAGTTTAAAGTTTGTTTTAAATAATCAAACTTGTTTTAAAACCCTTTCTTCTTCATTTTTACTCAGATTTCATTCGGCCATATCTTCTAACATAATACTCCAAATCAAGATTTTCTTCTTTTCAAACCTTGTCAAATTTTAGTGGTTACAACTTCTATGTAGATTACTTTTTCCAATTTTTAGTGTAGCTATGTCAAAAATTCATTTCTTTCAGACATGTTTTTAGACTCAGAAATTCAAGTCCGAAAATAGTCCTCTTATCTCGGCCATATCTTCCTCAAAAATAACTGAAATTAAGTGTTTACTTTTTCAAATTTAAAGGAAAGAATTTCCAAAAATTTTACTTCTGACATCTTTACCAAAATCTGAGAAATACATGTCCAAAATTTGTGGGGAAGTAGACTTATTTTCGAGTGGATTTTGTGATTTTCCAAGTTTTCCGAACTCCAAAATATATCAAGTTTTCAAAGGATTTGTGGTGAGTAAACTTCTTACTTTTTGGGAAAGTTTTACCTTTATATGTATTGACTAATTGGACGTAAAGTAAGTTGATTTGTTGGTTGGAGTATTGTGTGGTTTGAATATATGTGTGGGTTGCTAGTTGTGGTTTAGATTTTGACTTATGAATCGAAGGCTTAAGTGATGTGTTTGGTTATAAAGAGTGATACTTGGTTGTGCTATGATGGTGATATGTTTATGGATGGTTGGACATGTGGATATGATGTACGCTAAAAAAATGAAAACTTGAACTTGTTAAGTGACGTGGAGATTCCTTGGGTTCAAACTTGTTTTAGTCACCTTATTATAACAAAAAGTTTTATAATGTTTTCTAACTTTAGTTCTACTCCAAAAACTTTATGCTAAGTTAGTAAAGTAATTTAAAGTAAGGTAAGAGTTTTAAATGATATTTGAGATGTTAAACAAGTTTGAAAGTTATGGTATTCGGAGCGATAGTCGCTATGGATGTAGTTCATTTAAAATTTTAATTTTTGCAAAGTTTGGTTTTTATACTTCAAATTATTTTCTGAATATTTTATAAACTAAATAATAATGTTTTTAAAAGTTAATTAAGGATTTAATAATTAATTAGGTTTTAATAATTAATTAGGTTTTAATAATTAATAATTAATTAAGTGTTAATAAGGTTTATTAACTTTAATTAAATAAAGATTAGTTCTTAATTAATTATCCTTTAAAGTTAAGATTTGTTTTAAATTAATTATTAATTTAGTTAATTAATCCTGAGTTAACTATATGATTTATATTAATTAATTATAAATCAAGTATAAGATTAATTAATTATTAATCAAGTGTTTAATTATTTTTAAATTAATAATTATTTTAGTTTTAAATAACACTATTATTATTTAAAATTAATTAATATTTAATTATTAATGAAGGTTTAAATTATTATTTAATAATTAATAAAGGATTAATTTGGGTTTAATTAATAGTTAATTTTTGTTTAACTATTTAGTTAAATTAAGTTAAGATTCAATTAAAATTAATTATGATTTAAATAAGGATTTAACTTATAATTAATTATTTTTAAAAAGGTTTTTTTAAGTTTTAAATCCTTTGGTTTCCAAAAGTAAAATTGTTTAAAGGTACTTCTTTTCAAAGATGGATTTGAATGTAAGTGATTCAAGTGTCAATACCATTAAGAAACCATATAACTGTGATTGAGTTATAATGTAGATTGTTGGATTGTTTGGACATGTGTTAGCAAGAATAAATCCTCGTTCTGCTATAAATTTATTATTTGTTTGTTGGGTTGTTTGGACATGTGTTAGCAGAATAAATCCCCATTCTACTATAAATTATTTGTTTGCTTGTTTGTTTGTGTGGACATGTGTTAGTAGAATAAATCCTCGTTCTGCTATAAATTGGTTAAATAGTTTGGATATCTGTTTAGTAGGACAAATCACCATACTTTATTATGTTATTTGGATATGTATATGCTATTAAGATCATATTGACATGTTATGCCTTGATTTGGATATGAGTGTATTTGTATATATGTTGACCTATGTAAATAATTGTTAAGTGAATTGAAATAGAAATTGAATGGTAACTTAAAATAGTACCATTTGGATTGCTAAGCCTCTTTTTGAATTACTAAAGTATGTTTTTGAATTAACTTTAATTCTTTAATCAACTTGGGTTTTAAAGGTTATAAATGATTTTTAGATTTTATTATTATTTTATAAATTTATTTTTAAATAATACCTTGTTTTTTTAAAAGGGGTTAATTAAATAAAAGGTTTTACCTAAAGTGATTTACAAATGATATCTTGAAAATGATATTTTATAAAGGAGATTCTTTAAAGGAATTATGAAGGAAGATTTTTAAATAGTTTTAAAAATAGAAAGAGATTTTATAAATACATTTAGATATTTTTGAAAGAAGTTTTAAATCTAGTTTGAAAACTTTTAAGTGGTTTGAATTATGCAGGGAACTTATAAAAAGAATTTTTATAAGGGATATGTAAATGTGTCTGATAGGAGGTGATGTTTTTGAAAGGGAATTGTTTGACCATTTAATATGGAATTTTGAGGAAAGGAAATTTCCAAAATGTTTTGGTAAATACTTATATTGTTTTTTTCAAGTATAAAAGAATGCTAACGGTTTGGGGAAGTGTTTTGAAAGGATCTTTTGATCAAGTTTATAAGTGACCTTATTAATTAAAGGTTAATTAATAAAGGCTTAGAGGATCCCATATGGAATGGAATCAATGTTGAATGATTGTTATTTGATAGTTAAATAACCGACTATCAAATCTGGACCAAAACGTAACTTTGGAAGTATCTAGGAGAAACATGAGAATTATATACCATCGAAGGTGCTATACTGTACGTATAAACTCATTTCGTTCTTCTAGGATGAATGATAAGGAAATCCGTCCACAAACGGTTAGGAGGTAAACTCCGCTCTTATCTTTTGTCTGTTTATTTCCTTAAGTACCGGTGTTGAGTTTAGGGGAAATATCGGAAGTTGTTTCGAAGAGACTGGGATCATGTATGTTATCTGAAAACAACTTCGATCCAACTCAAGCGTTTCGAACTGAAGACATCTTGAAGAATATGGAATCAAAGATGGAGCATTGATGTGAAAGGGCTACTTACTACTAGTCCTGAGGGTGATTCCAAAGTGGATGTAGTAGAAGTAGTGCCTTCGGTTTGTCCTTATCCTGGACAACTTGTATGGATGAATGTTAACATTGCATTGATGCCTAGAGGGCAGTGTTTGCATTCCAAGTGGGATTGCTATTCAAAAGGTAAGCGTAGCCTCAAGCCTCATCAACCGAGAATGACTAAAATCAGGAGAGATGCAGCAAGGCTAAGTGGGTCGCTCCCATTAGGGTGTGTCATCACCTTTCTAGATACATCTACATATTTATGGATTGGTTGTGTATGAGATCTCAATAAAAAGGGTTACAAAGCAACCAGGGTGATGACATATTCGGTGTTATCCAGTAAGGGGAAGGCCGGTCTTGTGTTGGTAGGGGATCCCGGCGAGGTCCTCGGTACATTTTCTAGACGTGTACTGTGATAGGTGGTACCCCAGTGCCTAGTCATCGTATGGAATCCATTCTCCAATAAGCGCCATATGGTTTTGATTATTCCCAACTATGTTGAAATATGAGATGCAAGCATTTCAGCTATTTTCATATTTTACTTTGACCTCTAAACATTATTATAATATCATTGGATTTTCTATAAAAAGTGTTTTGGTTATCGTAAGGTAAAACTCGTCTGTGTCTATGTATGGCGTGGTCTTACGAGATACCTTTGATTTTAAAAGAGTTTTAAACATTATAATTCAGTTATTTGAGTTTACTCACACCAGACCCATGTCTGACCCGGAGTTTTATTTTCTTTCCCTAAAACTCTTGGGTGCTCAAATTTTTATGGGTGGCTAAGTAGTTCAAGTTTCCCACGGATGCATCTTGGAGAAGCTTGGAGCAGGAGGCTTCATCGATATCTAATTATTGTCATGTTTCCATTGTATTATACGTATCTAGTATTAGTTAGGTAGGGACAGGGTGTTATAACTGTCCTAGGGTAGAATTTTTATTTGTATGACTCTGATGTATCTTTTTTGAAATGACTTTGTAAAGTATGATGTTGATTATTATATGTTATTCTACTGCGTTGTGAGTGATTGTTTAGTTTCTTCTATCTTCTATCTCCTTTTTTTCCCCTAACAATCCGTCTTTTCGACACTTAGTTGTTCGGCACGTGAATACCGTGGATGTATTAGTGTCAACTTCTGGGGTTCGAAAAGGTGGGACGTTAAATTTGGTATCCAAGCTGAAGGTTAAGTGAGAACCTTGGCTTTGGAGGGGTAGACTCATTAGAGAAAGGGTTAGTAATACCCTAGAATGAGTATGAGTGTATTATATATAAGGGCGCATATTTGTTAGTGGCATAAAATGTTTTGTATTGTGTTTATTTATCAATTGAGTGGCTTAAGAACTTTGGTCGAGACGTGGGATGCCACGGTGTCGATAGGGGTTCCTAAACCCATGAACAAGGCAAACTGACATAGAATTGTTTTGTAATTAGGTAAATTAAATAATTTTACCCAAGGTATATTTTATATATAAAGAATGATTTTCAAAAATGGTGTGGTATAATATTTTGAGGTAATGTTGTTATGAAATGATAATATATTATTATTATCATTTAGGGTTTGTTTAGTCATGCTCGTCCAATTGAGCATTGACTATTTGTAGTATGTATAGATAGTTTTCCTTTTTAAGATTTGGGTTAGGTAAGTAGAAATAGGAAAAATATTTAAGCGAATATCTTGTGAATTAAGTTTCACAATTTGACCATAAGGCGTTCGATTGGTAATATGGGGTTAAATATGATTTAATAAAAGATGTTGTTAAAAGCTAGAATATTTGAAATAAATATTTGGAAAATGTTATATAAAAGTTTATTTATAAAAATGGATTTATAGGAATGTGTCTTGGATTAAAAAGAATTTATGGTGAAAACTTGAGAGCTTAAATCTCGGTGCTTTTGAAAAATGGTTTTCAAGGTTTTGAAAGATAATAATAGTATTATTTGAAAGCAATTTTGGTTTAAGAATAAAATTTTAGGAGTGAAAATGTTAAGTAAAAGGTGTTTTCTTTGGATGGGTTAGGGGGAACGAGTCTTGACTATTTTGTGATGATCGGAGTAATCTTCTAAGTGACGATTAGATGTTTGCCTAGGCGAACGTTGTAGTGCACTTAGTTAATTATTCACTTTATCATTGTATAATCGAAACAAGTTCAACCCGAACAAACCTAAAGTAAGTTGGTGATAAATGTTGTAACACCCCAGATTTTTAATAACATTATTTAGGAGATTTAGTTAGATAAACTAAATAAAATAATGTGTTGATAAGGGGATTTAGGTTTGATTTAATTAAGGTAGTCATGCTTTTTTAACTAATAAATTAAATGAAGGGTTTAAAAATTAATTAGAGGAGGGGTATTAAGGGAAAGAGGCCATTCCTATATCATCTTCCTTAGGCCGTGTATTTCAAAACACACGTTCACTCTCATTTTCTAAAAATTAAAAGCTTGGCCGGCCACCATTAACGAAGGAAGAATAAGAGGAAACAAAAGAAAAGCTTAAGGAAAGCAAATTCAAACCAAACTCATTCAAATCTCAAGCTCCTTAATCATTAAAGCAAAGGTGAATAACGTTTACATCTCTAAATATTTTTTGTTTTAGTTTTAAGGTTAATTTCGAATGATTTTGCAAATGTTTGCCATGTTTTCGAATGATAAAAGATTATTTATATATGTTGATGATTTATGTAAGTTCATATAGATTTTATGACATGTTTTAAGATGAAAACCCTATTAAATGACATCTGTTAGCTTTGTGAATTTTTATGATGATCTAAAAAGTTATTTTAGAGATGGGTTTCAATTTTCAAAATTTTCAAATTTTTTTTGGAATTGTTATGAATTTTCTAAGGAAAAAAGGTTTATTTGGATTATAAAATTATTTACGGGAAAAATAATTATAGTTTGGATTCGAAAATTTTATATGTTGAAGAGAACATATCATTTGATTTTCGGGAATTTTTGAAGGTGTTTTAATAGTTATATAAAATTATTTAAGGTATGAGACTTAAGTGTTTTATATAATTATAAAGGAGAAAGGGGCTTTTTAATATTATTCCAATTTCCAAATATGGAAGATTGGTAGCAATTTTTGAATATAAAATTCTGGTAACCAATCAGATTTAGACAAACAAGGCAGGTGGGGAACAAAAGAACTATTTCAAACAGTATTTTTATTGTTTCAACTCTTTCGGCAAGAGCATTCGTCTTCATTCCAGACCTTCCGACAAGGTCAAAGGGTATCAAACCTTCCGATTAGATCAAATACCAATGCACATGGTATCAGGAAACTGGTACATAGTGAATTGGAGGAAGTCGAAAGGTTGGGGACAAAGGATTATGGCTTTCGGAAGAGATGAAGTTTTGTTTTGGTTTTAAAGAAAATACACTTGCTAGCTTTCGACAAAGAGCTTTCGAAATTGTCAGAAGGTTTAAAAGGAAAAGGTTTCAATTGGTTTGCTTTCTTGTTTTAAATGTAACCTTCCGACAAGGTCGAAAGTTATAGCTTTCGACAAGGCCGAAAGCATAGTTGCCGCTTCCTAAACTTTCGACACAGATGGAGTCAAAGGTTATCTTTTGTTTTCCAAAACTTGTTGCCTCTCTCCATTGATTTCGAAGGGTTGGTTCCAGCACCAACACTTCATTGTTTTCGAATGGTTTCGAAAGGTTTTATAAAGGTTTCGAAGCAGTTGCTTTCGACTCCAATGTTTTCCGATCCCTTTGCATAATTCAAATGTTTTAAGTCGAAACATTTTAAAGGTTTCAAAGTAGTTAACTTTGATTGATTTTGAAAGGTTTTGAGGTATATTGCTTTCGAAAGGTTTATTATATAGGGGAGGTACTCTAGGCTTTCGACAAAGTCAAAAGATGAAACCTTTCGACTAGGTCGAAAAGAAACCTTCCGACAAGGTCGAAAGGTAGGACCTTTCAGCAAGGTCGTAAAGTATTGTTTTGTAATGTTTTTAAAAGGCTAAGGTTTATAGGATTTATAAGGCGGATGTCATATGTTTTAAAGCTTGTAAAAGGAAGGCTTTATAAATGGTTTTGAAGGAGTTACCTTCAATGTTTTCGAAAGGTTTATTAAAGGATACGAAGGGATTACCTTCAATACTTTCGAAGGGTTTTATAAATGGTTTTGAAGTAGTTACCTTCAATGTTTTCGTAAGGTTTATTAAAGGATACGAAGGGGTTACCTTCAATAGTTTCGAAGGGTTTTATAAATGGTTTTGATGGAGTTACCTTCAATGTTTTTGAAAGGTTGTTTAAAGGATTTAAACAAAGGTTTCAAATGAAAGGACTAGGCAGATAGCTTAAGTGTTTTAAGTTATAAAGGACTTTAACTTATTTCAAAAGGATAGATAATCCTTATTGAACATCATCAACATTATTTTGAGTAAAGTATATATATATATCATGGCAAAAATAGCTTAGAGTAAAGCTAAAGATATATTTTCCTTGTATATATATGATTTGACGGATTAAATCATTTTGAAAAGTTTTCAAGGAAAATTTAAAGAGTAGTTAGCTCAGATATTTTGAAGGGCAGTTAGCTCAGTTACTTTGTAGAGTAGTTAGCTCAGATATTTGAAGGGTAGTTACCCCAAAAGAAAATTCGGGCAGTCAGCTCATTTTAAATTCGGACAATCAGTCCATTTTGAGGGCAGTCAGCCCAGAGGACAGTTAGTCCAGGATGGTTAGTCCAGAAAGAGCAGTCAGCTCTGATATGAACAGATAGTTCATTTATTAGTATAACAGATCTTGCTAAATTTTTAAGGACAGTTAGTCCACCATTTTTACCTGTTTCGAGCAGATAGCCCATTATTTAGCATAAATGATATTGCTATAATTAATTTTAGGAGAGACAGTCCAGAAAAGAGCAGATAGCTCAGAATTTAGAACAAATAGTTCAGATTTTAGACAGATAGTCTATTTTATTTCCTATTTTAGCATAATGGATATTGCTATATTATTATTATAATCAGTTGATTAACCAGTTTGGTTGCAGGAAAGGATTTGCAAAATATATGTTTTGAAAAGAGATATCAATGAGAGGAAACCCGTTCCGCTAAGCAGCGTGGTCTCACTAGTTATCAGTAAACTGAGATGTAACAGATATTATTCAAACCAAGCTTTAAGTCTGGCTCGAAGTTTTTGTTTCCCCTAAAACTCTCGGGTGCTCAAAATTTGATTTTAGTAAGCTGAGGGTTTAGGTTTTCAGGTTTTAGCAGATTTTGGCGAATAAAGCAAATAAGCAGGTGGCTGACGGGTAGCTAATTTAGGGATTCTATTTTAAAAATTGTTTCCGTTGCGTATTAATACAATTATGTCTATATTGCTTTGATCATCCAAGGGGGCATCTTCATATGTCGCTCTTGGCGTATTATTGTAAATTATAATTGATCAATGCCTGGGATTACGTTTGGGATTTTTGTAACATGGATATGATTTATTTGAAATATAATCACTGAAACTATTGTTTTTGGAAATCGGTGATTTTGATCATATTCAAGTGCTTCTGATATTATGGATACCATTAATCTTGTCGTATTTCGTCACCAGAAGTTAATACCGTGGATGACTGCAGCATCCATAGCGCTTAGCTTTTGGCCTCCAGATACGGGATGTTATAGCATGGTATCAGAGCATAGGTTTATGAAATTTTTTAACTAAAAATTGGTTTTGAAAACAAAAATCCAAAGAAATTTGAGTAAGATTTGGGGTTGGATTAACGCTATAGTAACGTACTTGTATTTGCTATATATAAGTATGCGCTTTATCTCCATTCATCTATCTTTGATTAGGTTATCTTTCTGTATCTCATGAGGTTTGAATACATATATGGATGGTAGAAGAAGCAGAGTTAACCAAGGAGGGCGAAGCACCGAAAGGAACGCCGGACCTAATGTAGGGAGAGGCCAAGGTCAGGCAGAGAATGTTGGTGCTAAAGTCCCACAGGTTGGTATGGAAGCCATGTATCAGTTTTTCAGGAATATGATGCAGGCAGGAGTTGCAGCCGGAGTGGTAGGAGGAAATGCCGCAGGAGCAGGGGTTCCAGAAGTTCCAATAGTTAGTCATTTCGCTAAGATGAGCGGTGATTATGTGAAGCTAGGAGGGAAGCCGTTTATGGGAACGGAGGATGCCATTGAAGTAGAGAATTGGTTGTTGCACTGCAAAAGGACTTTTGCAGATTTAGGGCTCAATGAGAGCATAAGAGGAGGTTGGCGTCCAGGAAGCTTCAGGGGACCGCATTGTTCTGGTGGAACAGTGTATCAGCAACAATTGATGAGGAGACAAGAACCTGGGAGGATTTCAAGAGGAGATTCCAAGAGAGGTTTATGTCAGTAATGGCACAGTCAGCTTTGATTAGGTAATTTGCTGAGCTGGTGCAGGGAGAGATGTCTATTGCTGAGTATGCTAGGGAGTTCGAAGAGTTGGCCTGGTATGGGTATGCTTTTGTAGATATAGTGTTGAAACGGAATGAGAAGTTTATCAGAGGATTGAAGCTGGAGTTGGCCAGTGCTACTTTGTCTCATCTTAGAGATCCTTCTGAATAAGAAGAAGTCCTTGAGTCTCTAGAGAAGAGCAAGGCAAAAGTGGTCCAGATTGGGCAGAGCCAGAAAAGGAAGTTCTTTCCCAAGAAAGGTACTCAGAAGGGTGCAGCAGCCAAGAAAGTGAAGTCTGAAGTTGTCTGCTATAAATGTGACAAGAAAGGGCACTTTGCTAATGAGTGTCGCTCAAGGAAAGCGAAGGATGTGGCTAAGGGGAAGAATGTCAGGTGTTTTAAATATGACCAGATAGGCCATTATAAGAACCAGTGCAAGGATCCCATTAGAGATGGTAAGGGCAAAGTGTATGCATTGGAGCCTGCTGCTTCTAAGCCAATAGCCCAGGAGAAGGGAAAGTCAGCTCTTAGGGGAATGCTTTAGATTCATGGTATGTCTGTTAGCGTTTTATTTGATACTGGTGTATCGCATTCTTTTGTATCTAGATGTTTGATAGATAAGCTTAACCTTGAACCCACATATTTAGTTACTTCCTTACGGGTTGCGAATCCAATAGGAGGATATGCAACTCTAGGGTTGAGGTGTGACCAGTTTGAGTTTGACCTGTTAGGTCATAATTTTGAGTGCAGTTTGCATGTGTTTGATTTTGTGGGGTTTGGGATCATCCTAGGTATGGATTGATTAAGTGAGTACGATGCTAAGATATTTTGCTCGGGTAGGAAGATATCTCTTAGACACCCAGATTGTAGCGATCAGATTGTTTTAACCGTAGGAGTTTCTAGCGGTGTAGTGTTTGCTTTGTTGGGTGCTTTGGATTCAGATGATGAGTTGAGCCAAGTTTTTGTGGTTAGAGAATTCACAGATGTGTTTGAGCCTGTAGTTGGATTGCCGCTGAAACGAGCCATTGAGTTTTGGATAGATTTGGTTCCGGGAGCAGAACCGGTGAGTAGACCGCCAAGCAGGATGACCCCTTCAGAGATGAGGGAGTTGAAGGTACAGTTGGTGGATCTGGAAGGCAAGAATTTATTCAAGCTGAGCAGTTCGCCATGGGGTGCAGCGGCAGTGTTTGCTAAGAAGCCGGATGGATCGTTGAGGCTATGTATTGATTATCGTAAGTTGAATGAGAAGACGATAAAGAATTGATATCCATTGCCCAGAATTGACGATTTGTTCGACCAGCTAAGTGGAGCAAAGGTATTTTCTCAGTTGGATTAGGCAACGGGTTTCCATCAGCTAAGAGTAGCAAAAGACAGTATACCTTTGACAGCATTCAGGACCAGATATGGACCGTACGAATGGTTAGTTATGCCATTTGGACTGACGAATGCTCCAGCTTTCTTTGTGGATTTGATGAACCGGATTTTTCGAGAGCACTTGGATAGGTTCGTGCTAGTTTTCATAGATGACATCTTGATTTACTCTAAGGATGAAAGAGAGCATGAAGTTCATCTTAGTGTAGTGCTTGAGACGTTGAGGCAGCATTGGCTAAAAGCGAAGTTTTCGAAGTGTCACTTTTGGAAGAAGGAGGTGAAGTTTCATGGTCATGTCGTCTCAGAGGAAGGGTTATCAGTAGATCCGACTAAGATCGAGGCAGTGAATAGTTGGAAGAGACCCGAGACAGTAACCGAGATTAAGAGTTTCCTTGGGTTGGCTGGTTATTATCGGAGATTCATTAAGGATTTCTCGCGGATAGCAGCACCGATGACCAGGATGACGAGAAAAGATGTGAAGTTTGTGTGGACCGATAAGTGTGAGGAAGCATTCCATAGTTTGAAACACTTATTGACCCATGCACCTGTGTTGGAGGGGAATCAGGATTTGGTATTCTATACCGATGCATGTGGAACTGGATTAGGATCTGTGTTGATGCAAAGAGGTAAAGTGATTGCCTATGCTTCTAGACAGCTTAGACCGCATGAGGTCATATATCCAACGCATGATTTAGAGTTGGCTGCTATGATTTTTGCTTTGAAGGTGTGGAGACATTACCTTTTGGAAGAAAGGTTTAAGCTGTTTACAAATCATAAGTCGTTGAAGTATTTATTCTCTCAGAAGGAGCTAAACATGAGACAGCAGAGATGGTTTGAATTCATAGCCGCTTATGATTTTAGGATTGAGTATACACCAAGGAAAGGCAACCGGGTTGCAGATGCACTTAGCAGAAAACATCAGAATGCAGTGTTGGCAATGATGGCTGAGTGGAAAGATTTAGAAGCATTAGCAGATCGCATAGTGCAGTGGAGATCCGAGGCAGGGTCTAGTGGTGATACAGTTGTATTGTCTTGTTTGGAAGTTCGACCAGTTTTGATCGAACGGATTGCTTCTAAGCAGATATGGGATCCAGTGTTAGCTGAACAGATTAGTAAGCTAAAGGAAGGAATCAAGAGCGATGACTTGAAAGATTTCAGTCTTGACCAGAATGGATGGTTGAGAAAGAAAGGAAGATTAAGTGATCCAAGTATAGGAAACATAAGAAAGGAAGTCTTAGAGGAATGCCATCGTTCGAAGTTCACTATACATCCCAGAGGTACCAAGATGTATCAGGATATGAAGAGGAGTTTCTTCTAGGAAGGAATGAAGCGGGATATTGGTTTGTGTGTAAGGAAGTGCTTGAATTGCCAACAGGTAAAGGCCGAACACCATAAACCGAGTGGTTTACTTCAGCCGTTAGATATTCCAGTGTGGAAGTGGGATTCTATTTCTATGGACTTCATAGACAAGTTGCCAAGGTCGAACAGGGGTAATGAAAGTATATGGGTTATAGTGGACAGATTGACCAAGAGTTCCCATTTCATTCCAGTTAAGTCAACTAGGACGGCACCTATTTTAGCAAGGTTGTTCATGAAGAATGTGATTAGACTGCATGGAGTTCCTAGCAGTATAGTTAGTGATTGAGATTCCTTGTTCACTAGCGAGTTTTGGAAGAGTCTGCATGAAGTTTTGGGAACCAAGCTTATGATGAGTACCGCTTACCATCCGCAGACAGATGGGCAAACGGAAAGAGTTAACAAGATCTTGGAAGATCTTTTGAGAGCTTGTGTTCTAGACTTTGGGGGATCATGGGAGGACCATCTACATCTAGTCGAATTTTCATATAACAACAGTTATCAGACTAGTATTGGGATGACACCGTTTGAAGCTTTGTATAGAAGGACATGCAAATCTCCTATTTGTTGGTTGGAGACCGGGGATAGGTTGATTCTTGGTCCATATTTGGTTAGAGAAGCGGCAGAAAAGATTGAGGTCATTCGAGATAGGATGAAGGAGGCTCAGTCTAGGCAGAAAAGTTATGCAGATAAGAGACAGAAAGATTTTGAGTTCTCAGTTAGGGGCCAAGTATTCGTCAAAGTATCACCGATGAAGGGTGT